>CAWUFW010017700.1:0-251497 GCA_963921515.1 Calotriton arnoldi | reverse complement strand
TGGCTTGAGCGCCGAAGCAAGATGGCGGACTTCGAGTGAGCTCCGATCGGACGCGGAAGCTCCGGGTTCCGTTGGTGCCTCAAAATCTACCAATTTTAGACGCAGATGGTGGGTTTCATGTAGGAATGCGGCGGTGAGTCCAGCGACCGCTTTTTACCAATTCTTGCATGCACGCTGAGCCTGGAGGCAGCGGCGGTGAACTTCTCCTCATGAAGTCGCGGGCGCCATTTTGAAATGAGGCGCTTGCGTTTTTGAGCTGTAAACTGCCAATACCACCACAGACCGGGAGGAGTGAAATGCCGGCTGCTAGGGGTTATTGCTAAAGGAAAAAAAAACAAAAAAAGTGAGGAAGGCTATTGAGGTCATTATATTTATGTGACTACAAGCAGGCATAAATATAGTTGGACTTTTTGTCTGGTCATCATTCGCCATGATTTGCGGAGCTATTGAAGTGGAGAGTGTGCCTATGGATGTCATCATCATAGGGTCTCATTAAAAAAACAAAAAAAAACGTCCTCTTACATACCACAATGGTGTTTTTACTGGACATCCTGCTTATGTAAACAGAGCGCTTATGCTTACCATCTACCATCAGTGAATGTCATATTATTTCCCGCGCACACTGCCGTCGCTGTGATGGGTAGTCCCTACTGAAACGCATCTTGCCGATAAAGTCAGTGGTGCCTCTATTTGCCAACGAGTGTCTGCGTGTCTTTAAATAATGTGTGGGGAAATGATCTAAATGATGGAGCAGGATGGAGGTCTTTGAGTGAGCTTTGATCGAACGCAGAAGTCCTAAGACCTGTTCGTGCCTCAAATAATACCAATTTTGAGCACAAGTAGTGGTCTTGACAAAGGGAAGTTGTGTGCCTGCATACTCTTGTGCCGTGACTGGGATAATGTTCCATCTCTATAATCTGTGGCAGATATGTATATTGTGACAGAGGAAGAATTCTCTATATAATTTATCTTGCACGGCCACCTTCTTTGTCTTTTTGGACTGGGGTCTATGGGCGCATTCGTCCACTGTTAATTACTACAACTCGTTCCATTCCAAGAACCACAATGGCGACTGATCAACACTCCTTGTCTCGATCATCTTCTTCAGGTGCCAAACCAAAGAGGCATAAAAATGACCCACCCTCTCCTATTCATATCTCACAAAACCCTGTTCTGGACTCCATCTTAGAGGAGGTTCGTGGTCTACAGCCTTTCATGGTAGCTACTAACGAAAAGTTAAAGCAAATTGAGGACCGCGGGATAATTATGGAAGGCAAAGTACTGGAACTTGAACAACGTGTTGGTGATCTTCAAGATATTTCTACTAGAATTCCTTTATTAGAACAAGAAATACAAAAACTCAAACTTCACACCGAAGACTTGGAAAATCGCAATCGTAGGAACAATCTCCGCCTGTATGGCCTACCAGAAAATATTGAAGGTTCAGACATGTTATCCTTTCTCAAAACATTTCTTCCGGAACTCTTAGAACTTCGATCTTCAACTCCTCTAAACATACAAAGGGCACATCGCTTGGGTCGTCTTCAACAGAACTCTAACAAACCACGGGGCATCATCATGCTCTTTTTAGAATTCACTGAATTGATGGATGTCCTGAAAGCTGTTAAAATTAAACGACGCCTCACATGGTCAGGCCATAATATCTTCATTTCTCAAGATGTCTCCACTGCAACAAACGTGCGCCGTAAAGAATTCCTGGCTCTTCGCCCCCAGATGAGACAATTGAACATTCAATATGGCATTTTGCATCCTTGCTTGTGCAAAGTCACGTATGAAGGGAGATCGCGGTCATTTGATGAGCCTGCTAAACTGAGTCTCTTTCTTAATAGTATCTCTACTAGAAATATGGAAAACTAATGTGTCACTTTTTTCTTCAGTCACTAGTTAACTTGCTTTATAGATCCATATGTGTAGCTCTGTATTTCTCCTTGTTTATTTTTCTTTATAATATCATTCCTTTTTTACTCTTTATCTTTCAGTAATGTTACCCACTATTCAGTATTGAGGTTTACCATTTTTTATTCTTCTCTTCTTTCTTCGTTAACTTGTTCCGCTGTTCTTGCTGTTGTCGCCAATATGCTCCCCGCATTTTGGTTCCTTGCTTCTCTGCAGATCTGGGTTCTCTCCCTTGATCTGTTTACTTTCTTTTCTTCTCTGCTCTTCTCTTCCTTCTCTTCTTTATTCAATTTGTTTTTCCCTACTCCTTCCTTATTGTTTTCAATGGTGCTGTTTCTATATTTAAATTTTGTCTATATGATCGTTTATTGTACATTTTGGTCTCTGTCTTTATCTAATGAATGGTGTTTTTTACTTTCAGTTGTCCTCCTGAAGTGTATCATATTCATTTATGTCTTACTCCTCCCTCCTTCCAATATGTGTAATGTTGTCACGTGAAATGTTCGTGGTCTTGGTAATCCCGTCAAAAGACAAAAGGTACTTTCTCATTTGTCTAAATTAAGCTCTCATATTGCATTTATTCAAGAAACGCATTGCAATGATGTCGAATCACTTAAATTAAAAAGACAATGGGTGGGTCAAATTGTTTATTCTACAGCTTCTAATCGGAAGGGAGGTGTGGCTATCTTATTTCACAAGTCTATTCATGCACAAATTTTATCTACACAATGTGACAGTGATGGACGCTGGGTAATGGCTAAGGTTGCTATACAGAATAAAGTTCTTGTCCTATTGAATATTTATGGTCCTGTCAAACCTGACCCAGATTTTTGGAAAAATATTAAAATATTACTATCTTCCATTGACAGTCCAAATATTATTGTTGGGGAGACTTCAATCAATGGCTCGACCCATATTCGGACAGGCAATCCAAATGCAAATTTAACCCTGATAAAACCCATAAATCATTTCAATCTGCCATTGCCTCTCGTTCATTATATGATGTGTGGAAGATATGTAACCCTGATTCCCTTGAATTTACTTTTTTTCGAATGTTCACCATACTCGATCTAGAATTGATTATATTTTAGTCAGTAAACCCCTACTCCCATCCATTCAATCCTCTAAGATTGGTTCTATTTTTATCTCCGATCACGCTCCTGTCTCCTCTTCCCTAGATCTCTCCCTGGGATCCCCGAAATTTGGGCGTTGGAAACTTAATAATTTTTTGCTATCTGACAACATTTTTGTAACTGAAGCCACCACCTTCATTAATGAATTTTTTACTTTCAATAATCCCTTACACACTTCCATTACTAATAACTGGGATGCTTTTAAAGCTTCTTTCCGTGCTTTTGTTGTCTCCTACTCGGCAAGAAAGAAGAAAGCAGCTAAAGCCAAATATGACGTATTATTACAGCAACTTAAATTATTAGAACATAATTACTTTACTTCGTCTGAATCCCCATCTGCTCTCCATGAATTGATCAGGGCCAAATCTGCTCTTGTTAAAATTGCCACGAATGATGCATGCAATGTTCTTCTTAAAATTAAATCTAAATACCATGGTGGTCAAAATAAAGCTGGCAAGATGCTGGCCAATTATTTAAAAATTAAATCTGAACGTAAAAATATAGGCCCTATCCTTAATGAAGCTACTAATAATCTAGTGTCGTCGGATGAAGACATGGCTTCTGTATTTCATGATTATTACCAATCATTATACTCTGATGATACAAACCCCTCTGATCAGAACCTTCATACCTTTTTTCTGGTCTTCCTGGCCCCCTTCGCTTCCTGATAAATTTGAAGTATTAGAAAATCCGGTTACTTCACAGGAGATAGTGGAGGCTATTAAATCCTTAAATAAAGCTAAAGCACCGGGGCCGGATGGCCTCTCTGTTGAATTTTTTTCTACCTTCTCATCTATTTTTGTGCCCAAACTTTTGGACCTTTTTAACTCATTTATTGTTGACACCAAAGCCTCTGGCTCATTTATGGAGGCCTTAATCGTCCTCATTCCCAAACCCGATAAGGATCATTCCCTTTGCAAAAATTATCGTCCCATCTTCCTAATTAACTATGACTGCAAGATTTTCGCCAAAATTCTCGCCACTCGACTTGAGAACATTGTCCCATTATTGGTTAAAACAGATCAGGTTGGCTTTGTCAAGGGCAGATTGGCTTCGGATAACGCTCGCATGTTTGCTAATGTTATCTCCTTTGGTAAAAAATATAAAACTCCATTAGCAGCTTTATCTTTGGATGCTGAGAAGGCCTTCGACCGCATAAATTGGCAATATATGTATAGTACACTAAAGTGGTTTGGTTTTGGGTCAAATTTTATTTCCTATGTCAAATTGTTATATTCTGTCCCCCGAGCTAGTATTTTTGTTAACAATCATTTCTCTAAGTCTTTTGTGTTATCTAGAGGCACACGCCAAGGATGTCCTTTATCCCCATTGTTATTTGTACTGTGTCTTGAACCTTTCCTGGAACGGATTCGAATTAATCCAGATATTTCTGGATTTTCACACAATTCCATAGAAACCAAATTGTCAGCATATGCTGATGATATCCTAGTATACATGTCTGATCCTAACTCCTCCCTCCCCCATTTTTGGATGAAGTTTGATTATATTCCAGTATTTCTGGTTATAAGTTGAACTTTTCTAAAACGGAAGTTTTACCCCTAAACTCTACCTGTTATCAATATATGTTTAACAATACTAAATTTACTTGGTGTCCCGCAAAGATTAAGTATCTAGGTATATGGTTTTCATCTACACTATCTAAAACAATTAATTATACGTTTAATGCCTTGATTACCAAAATACAATTGCTTCTTCTTTCCTGGTCCCCCTTTTTTTGTCCTGGTGGGGTAGATTGGACACTATCAAAATGATGATTGTACCTCATATCCTATTTACATTGTCCATGTTACCTTTTCGAATTCCTGCTTCATATTTTTCACAGATTGACTCTATTTGTACAAAATTTTTGTGGAACAATAAACATCCCCGCATTGCTCTTCGGAAACTTAAGCGTCCTAAGATGGAGGGGGTGTTCGTTTCCCAGGCTTTAAATCATATCATTCTGCATTTTTAATTCGTCAAAGTTTTGCTTTAAGTTATGATTTTGTTGATATCCCTATCCCTCGTTGGATTATTTTCGAACGTTCCCTTCTAAAAGAGTTTTCTTTTTGGGATATAATTTATATGTCTAATTGCTCCTTCATAACAGACAACCCTATTTTAAAATATTCCCGACAATTATTATATAATACCCTCTCTGATGGTTTAGACCCATATCGGTGTTTTCTGTCCTCCACCATTTGGTATAACAAATTTATTAAATATAAATGTAAATCATTTTACTACAAACATTGGAAGGAGAAGGGAATTATCTTTATCCATCAATTTATTCAACATGATTCTATTCTCCCCTTCCAGGAACTACAATCCCAATATAACTTACCTGACTCTTTTCTTGATAATTATCATTTAATAGCAACTGCCCTGCAGTCTTTTTATCCTCCAACAATTACCCTTTAGCTCCTACATTGCCTACATCCCCCTCGCCTTTACATAACATCCCTCATGACCATACGCCTAAGGCTGCTTTTATTTATAAGCTGTTGTTATCTCATATTTCTGAGAGACCTAAATCCCCGGTTGAATTACTTTGGGAATCAGACTTATCTTTATCATTACCTATTCCCTTCTGGGACAAATTATGGCTAAAGCTCTTTAAAACCTCTGTTGCAGCTCGTATAACCCAATCCCTGTACTTCATTTATAGTAGAGTTGTTATTACCCCTGTTCACATAGCTAAGTTTTCCCCTACTTCCTCTTCAATGTGTTGGTCTTGTTCTGTAAATACGGGGACTTTACTTCACCAACTCTATGAATGTTCAAATGTTTTTAGATTTTGGCAATCTATTTGGTCTAAATGTATGAGAATATTCCAATGTAATATTCCGTTAACAATGCAAAATGTTTTCCTAGGTTCCTCCTCACCTGCTTTTGATGTATATAATAATATTACTTTGTTGTTTGATTTATTTATCGCTTTAGCATTTAAAGTGATTTTGTCCTGTTGGAAAGACAATTCTAAAATATCTTTATTAACTTGGTGGAACTTTGTTTGCGATGAACATAGAATTACTACTGTTTCCTCTCTTACCTTGTCTCAGAAAATTAAATCTGATCTACTTTGGCTACCCTTTACTTCTTATCTCTCTGCACATGCACCTACACCTTAATCTCTAATTCTTTTCTAATCTCTAAAATTCTTTATTCCCCTTCTCTTTCTTTTCTTTTCTTTTGTCTCTTCTCGTCTTTATCTTTCTTTCTTCACTCTTCTTCTTTCTTGTTTCCTCTATCACTCATACCTTTCTCTTACAATTTTTCATTGTAATTTATTTATAATGTGTTTATTGGATTATTATATGTTCTTTTTTCTGAAAACTTAATAAAAATTATTGAACAAAAAAAAAAAAGTTAGAATGTGAGTGCAACCTAACGATCCAGCTGCTATTGCATTCATTTATTCAATGCAGTCTCCCAAATGCTCCAAAAGACACAGCACCTGCAAAACTAAATGTTTACTGTGAGGAGGTTTTTGCTGTTTGTTTTGAAAAAACAGCAAGAATATATTTTAAAATATGTAATAATATGATCTTCAATCACCTGCGTATAGCAAACACATTTATCTGTTGGGCTACCCATTTATTGTCAGTAAAATAATATTAGTGCATTATTCCTAATATTACAATTCATTTGGGAGTTGATGTTAGCCCAATACATTGATGTGACATGCAATTTGTATTTTATTTCATTAGTTACAATTGTCTTTTAAAATATGCTGGATTTATCTATGTCTATGATTGAGACAGTTTAAAATGAACTGAAAAAAACGGCGCAAACCAGATTGACAAAGGCTGCTGGGGCAGCCGAAATGCGTCTCTCCTGGTTTCTGGGTCGAGGGAGGCCGGAATCAAATGAAAAAATAAGAAAGCCTTAAACCTGCAGCCCTCGTGTGCGTGCTCTGTTCAGTTGGGAGTGGGAGTTGTTCGGATATATATATATAAGATCAAACAAGGGGTGAATGAAATATCCACGGATAAACCCACATCTTCAAAGGTTGTTCCCACCATTCTGCAAGCCTCAGATGTCTCGCTGTTACACACCCTACACGAACTGTCTGAGGAAAACAAAGGCAATAGTGGTGCTCCCAGTAGCACTCAATCAATTTGTGAAATGGAAGGCATCAAATTGGCATGGGTGAAGCGAAGTCCTTTCAACCCACAATCTACATTTGTCCCCATGATGCCGAGGGACGCGGTGGATATATTTCATGAACTTGTTATTGATGAAATCAAAAAGCTCAATCGGCGCACACAGTCACTACCTGGCTAATACAATCAGCGGACCAGGCAGTATTTTGAGTTATAAATTGAAAAAGAATGCCTCAGTGGTCATCAACAAATCAGATAAAGGGGGCACTGTAGTGTTGTGGCGCAAAGAAGACTACAAAATTGAGGCCTATAAACACCTAGATGATGCTTTGTGTTACAGAAAAACCGGTATGACTCACTTTAAGAAAGTCCGTAAAGACTTCAAAGATGAATTGAATGGCTAGAAGAGAGAAGGACTATTATCAAAGGACGAATTTCAATTTTTGAACAATAAGTTTCCCATTATACCCACTTTGTATTTCATCCCTAAAGTCCATAAGAACACTGAACCAATCCCGGGGCGTCCTATTATCGCAGCCAGGAAGAGTCTATTCGAGAATACTTCGAGATATGTTGATTACTACTTGCAGGACTTTGTTGTTAAACTACCGAGTTATATTTGCGATACTACTGACTTTCTCAATAAGTTGGCGTCTCAAACATGGTCTGATGAATTTCTGTTTTTAACCATGGATATTACAACATTGTACACCAGTATTGAGCATACTGACGGTCTTAGAGCTGTTGAGTACTATTTGGGTAGATAGAGGCTGGAAATGCACAAACAGAACAAAATGATTTTAAAGATGATACATTGGCGTTTATATAATAATATTTTTACATTTGATAACATACTGTTTCAACAGCTCAGAGGTGTGGCCATGGCGGCCTGCTTCTCCCCCAGTTATGCATGTTTACATGTTGGCTGGTGGGAGGAGTGGGTCCTCCTGGGGGAGCATCGAGAGGAGTGGCTTACCCATGTAGTTCAGTGGTGGCGTTTTATTGACGAGGTGTTAGTGATTTGGCGTGGCATAAAATCACAGGCTGAATCATTTGTGAATAAGATCAACTCCAACAAACTGAATTTGGAATTCACAGCTCACTTAGATACTGTAACCACTAATTTTCTTGATGCAAATGTATATATACACAATGGAAACATTGAAACATGTCTTTACCGGAAACCAACGGCAGGCAATTCTGTGCTGCATGCTAGCAGCTTCCACCCCAAGCACCTTATAAGTAGTATCCCCGACGGGGAATTCTTGAGAATACGTAGGGCCTGCAGCTCTGAGAGCGAGTTACATAAACACCAACAGGAAGCTAGACTCAGGTTCCAGCAAAGGGGTTATAAACCTTCAATTTTGGAAAAGGCAATAAATAGACCCAACAGTAAGGAAAGAGCAGAATTACTTGATTCCAAAGCTGTGGAGGATACGGTTGAAACTACTGCCCTAGTCACACAAGAAAACAATAAGGAGACTGTGGTTAGCCTGATTACAACTTATAGTAAGCAGGCCAACAATATCAGAGCCATAGTTAATCAACAATGCCCATAGTCCTCACCGATGCCACGTTAAAGCAAACACTTCCTGACAGACCTGTGTTTACATTCCGCAGAGCACCATCTATGCGGAATGAATTGGTAAAAAACAGCCCAGAAGTGGACAACAAATCTAGTTGGTTAACACCTAAAAGTTTTTTTTTTTTTAAATATAGCACATGTCGTGCATGCAAGTTCGGTGTCAATACCTCCTCTTACTGTACAGCATTCGCTACAAGATCTATTGACCTCAAAGGACATTACACGTGCAGAACAGAGTATGCAGTGTATGTCCTGCAATGCAGTTGTGGCCTACGCTACATGGGTAGTACAAAACTACAGGTGCATGTTAGAATCTTGCAGCACCAGCGAGCTATGGTTAATTCTGACCCAGCATATCCGGTAGCTAGGCATTTTAAATCTGTACATGAGAACAACTTAAATTGCATTAAGTATTTTGTCATAGATGCTGTACAGGCAAACAAAAGAGGAGGGAACAGTGAAAAGACACTTAGACAACCTGAATGAAAATACATTCTGGAGCTTGATACTAAGACCCCGATGGGTTTGAATATCGGGGATGATCTTCATATCTATCTGTAAAGAAATAGGACTGTTCCCATGTTTATAACACCCTCGATACACTTCAGTAAGAATTACTAAATGTAGGTCATTAAGGGCTCAATATCGACATCATAAGTGCTTTTCCTACCATAATCGGTCCTGCATTGCTAATTAATATAGTCATTCCTCAGCTGTTTCTGTTCCTTGTATATATGTATATAAGTTGGCATCACCCAGAAATTTTGATTGATCAAATTGAATAAGATTGTTCAAACAGTACTTTAATATGCATGACACTTTACCAGCACACATGCACTTTTTCACGATTGCACTTTCTATTAGAGAATAGCACTGCACTTTGTATAAGAGAATACTAATATCTTCAATTAAGGACTCAGCAGTTCAGCTTTGGAGTATGCGTACAATTGCATGTCTACTGTCCTTATAGGGCAGCGTGCCATAAGGTTTATAGGGAAACAACAAGTAACGTTGAGGTTTATGAGAGAGGCTGTTATGTGCTGGATTGAGGCCCTAACATAGGTGCGCCATTTCAGAGGCACAAATCCTTCGTGCCACAAAGACAGGCAGGCCCTTTCACTCACTAAAGGCCCTTTCACCTACATTAGCCCTCCCTTCACAATAACGAGCAACAGAGGCTGTCCCTTATCTGACGTGTGCTCTGGGTGCAGAAGACGGTCCATCCTAAATACGTCATCTCCATGTCCAACCGTGACTAACCTACATCACAACGAGTTCTTAGAAACAGACCCTTAAACTCTTGGGATTTTCCCTAGCACAGGATTATTGATTTCTCCAAGAACTCATTAAATATGCATGAACCACTACTACCTAAGGGTTTATTCCTGACGTCTTCCTCTGACCGACTTTACGTCAATACTAACATTCCAAGGCACCTATCATGTATAAATATACCTCCCTTTGCCCAAGCAAACCAGAGGGGACCGAGACTTCCATGCCAACACTCTGACCTGAGACGCTGCAACCTGCGTCATGCCACAGCTCCAGCTGGCAGAGGTCCATCCACCCATCCTGGGGTGTCCAGCTCAAGATCAGGATGAAGTCCCACTAAGGTAACGGGGTTAGACTAAATCCTAGGGGGATTCTTGGCTCTCTAAGACCTACACACATGCTAGGTACACTTAGGTACATCTAGTTAGGCATCATAGGGGTATAGGCTTTATCTTAATGCAGTCTGTATTTCATGTATGTGTTCATTACTTTTGCACAATGGTAAATCTGTACCATGCATTTTTATTTAACTGCACTGCTGGCCATATTTCTCTGCTACTGTCCAACAGTTGTTGCAGCACATATTACCAGTACTAGAATAACAACTGTGCAATACATTTTATTGTAAACACACCCAACTGTTTCTTCTATGTACTTCTCTGAGATGAGTGACTGAATGAAAAGTAGTATATTGTTTCCACGATCCTGAGGGATCAGGGTTTTATGTTATGTGGTTGCCAGAAGCTATTCCCTTCTTGTTGTCAAGAAGCTTCTAGTGGCCTCTGAGCTAGCTGGTACACAGTAATTAAGTTTAATATATGCGATAGGGGCATACCGACCTCAGTCCTATGCCAAGCCTACAGTGTATGTTATTCCAATGCGCAGAACCTAACAGGGAAATAGGAACTACACTACAAGGCCTCTTTTGAAGGTATGTTTAAAGTGCAAAAACATAGGTACAGATTGGGTATTATACTTGAAACGCTATTTTGCACAGCCATTTTCATGCACTTTATGGTATGAGACTTGAATTGCAACTTTGCACAGTCATTTTAAGCATTGAAGATTTGGTATTCGACATATCATTGATGGGCAGTATGGTTAATTGTAGTAGGCTTCCAATGCATTTGTGCAATAATTTTAATATTCTTGAATGTTTTTAATATTTTTAAATATCTCGGTATGTTGAATGTCTTGGTATTTTTAAATATTTTTAATATTTTTGAAAAATTGTCTATTGTTGCCTGTTACTAGTACCGATTATTTGTCATTGCCAAATGATAGTACATTTATCTTACAATTGAAAGGCTGATGTTTTTTACCTGAAAATATTTTCTGTATTTGCACTGCTATATGATGTTCCAGATGGATAAGACACATCCTGTGTACCTTCAAGTAATTGCGGACCTGTCAGCTGTGTTTCCAGCTTTAATCCCATAGCGATATGATAGTGAAAGTGTTTTCTTTAGCTTACTATGGAGGTCGAGTGATATAGGTGATGTCGTCACTTTAAATACTTCACTATTGGTTAGTGCGATCATGTGTTCAAGGCTACAGCTAGTAGTCGAAACGCATAATGGACAAGATGCTGGGTGAAGAAAATAAACTCGAAATCTGAGCACCACAATTTGTGGAGTCCGTGGCTTGTTTAGTGTGAAGCGCACTAAGGAATTGTTCGATATAAATATACATATATATTTTTTTCACTAAAAAAACACAGGTTTCAATGGACGTTAGAGTTAGGAATTAGCATTTAAAAAAATCTTAGAGATTCACTAAAAAAAAACAGGTTTCAGGGACATTATAGTTAGGAATATGTATTTTTAAAAACCTTGGAAATTCACAGAAAAAAACCAATGGTTACAGAGACGTTATAGTTAGGCTGACATTTCACTCGCACAAAACCAGAGAAATTCAGCTGTTATAGTTAGCTGAGCTAACTATAACTTGCGTCCCCGCAATGCACTGCTGATGATATCACATATTACATCATTCATGATATGGTCAGTGACATCACTGACGATAAGGTTTTTTAAATGCTAATTTCTAACTATAACGTCCCTGAAACCTGTGGGTTCTTCAGTGAATTTCTAAGGTTTTTAAATGCAAATTCTCAACTATTACATCTGTGAAACCTTTTTTATACAGTGAATATATATATATATATATTACCTACTGTCAGTCGCCAGTAGGTAGTTATAGTTAGAAACTAGTTTCCATAGGAAAAGTGTTTTTTGATTTGCCAATAACTTTGGCGCCGTTTGACGAATCATCACGAAATTTTCAAAACTAATTGTTCACTCAGGTCAGCTCCTGCCTTGAAAGTTTTGGGGTGATTCGTCAAGGGGGAGCCAAGAAAAAAGGGGGGTCCCAAAATGTGTTTTCTCCATGTTAATTTCAATAGGAAACTTTAGACATGGCTACAGCCTGAACTGCTGAACGGAATTACACCAAATTTGGCAGAAAGATAGCTCTTGGTCCAGAAAGCACACCTTTTTTTAAATGGTGTAATTCCGTTCAGTAGTTTTTGAGATATTTAAAGATTTACAGATATCGATATTTGAGAATTGTGAGATCTGATCGGCTGAGCCCTCCCGAGCTTGCCTCTGATTGGCTGCCAACACTTCAAACCAGGAAGTGTTGGCAGCCATCTTGTGCTTCAGACCGAGGGAGAAGGAAAAAGGTAAAAAAAAAGATTAAAAACAAGAAAAGGGGCAGGGTAAAAACACCCTGACCCCCAGGCCTGCTCAGGGGGTCCCACAGGGACCCCAGCCCAAACAAAAGCCCGGGGCTTAATTTTTTCAGGACAAAAGTAGACTTCATCCTTCGAGCAGCAGTGCGCCAGGAGCCGCGTTTGCAGAGTGGTGTAAAAAGGGGCATGGCCTTGGACCACCTCTCTGCAATCCAGCTCTGTGGCGCTTACTTGAGGTACCTGGTGGGCTAGTTGGGCCCCAGGGCCCCTCAGTATTCAAGGGGAATTAATTCCCCAACTTACAAGGCGCCAGGGGGTGCGTTTGCAGAGTGGTAGAGAAAGGGGGCGTGGCCTGGTATGAGAAGTTAGAAATCCTGCTGTGTGGGACTTACTGGAGGTAATAGGAGGGGTAGTTGGCCCCCAAGGTTGACGTTGGGGGCTAACTACACCTCCTGTTACCTCCAGTAAATCCCACCCAGTGGGATTGCTAAGAGGTGTTCGGAGGCCACGCTCACCTTTCTCCACCACACTGCAAATGCGACTGCTATGTTATAGTTAGAAATTAGCATTTAAAAAACCTTTGAAATTCACTGAAAAAACCATAGGTTTCAGGGACATTATAGTTAGTTGGATATTTCACTCGTATAGAACCAGAGAAATTCGCCTGTTATAGTTAGTAGAGCTAACTATAACTCGCGCCCCCGCAATGCACTGCTGATGACGTCACATATTACATCACTCATGACATGCTCAGTGACATCACTGATGACATCACTGATGACATCTCAAATGGCATCACTGATAACATCACTGATGACATCATCCACATGATCATCTGATGCACATCCTCACACCCTAATAAAACCTTTTATACACCCACTCTAAAATACAGACTACCAATATCGACACATAGACACACCAATAGCAGTTAGTACATACCCGCTCAGTGATTCATATGTCTACACACACATTCACCCACTAACACATACAGTCACTCATACACGCAGTCATTCATCAGTACAGCCACTGATATATCCACTCATACACCCATATAGACACTCACACACTGCCACTCACCCAAAGAGTTACTCAAAAACCTAGTCAGTCACCCAAAGAATTAATTACACTGCCATTTACTCACCTATACAGTTATACACACACCATGTCACTTACTCATACAGACACGTACTGTCTGCAACAATTACTGGCATAAGCACACACTTATCCATGCAGCCACTGTCACAATAACTCACTGTTTCATATACTCACTTATATTCTCCAACACTCACAAATACTGCCTTTCACATATGTAGTTACTTACACATTTACCACTAACACATCCATTCACTCACCAACACAGCTAAACATACACTCACTCACCGATACACTACCTAACACACGCACTCATAAACGCATACACCCAGTGAATCACCCACTCACAAACCTGACAACCAATCATTCTTCAATATACCTTGGCATATATAGATATAATGTTCTTCAAATTTTTAGAAACTTTCAGTCGCTGGATGATGTCATCAGTGATGTCATCAGTGATGCCATTTGAGATGTCATCAGTGATGTCATCAGTGATGTCACTGAGCATGTCATGAGTGATGTAATATGTGACATCATCAGCAGTGCATTGTGGGGGCGCGAGTTATAGTTAACTCTACTAACTATAACAGCCGAATTTCTCTGGTTTTATACGAGTGAAATGTCCAACAAACTATAACGTCCCTGAAACCTATGGTTTTTTCAGTGAATTTCTAAGGTTTTTATATAATGCTAATTTCTAACTATAACGTCCCTGAAACCTATGGTTTTTTCAGTGTATATATATATATATATATATATATATATATTATCTACTGGCGGTCGCCAGTAGATAGTTATAGTTAAAACCTATTATCCATAGGAAATCCGCGACATTCTATTTGAAATAACGTTGGCGCCGGTTGACGAATCTTCGCGAAAGTTTCCAACTTGTTGGGGCGCTCCGGTCCGCTCCTATCCTGAAAGTCTCGGGGTGATACGTCAAGCGGGGCCGAGAAAAAGGGGGGTCCCGAAACGCGTTTTCCCCATTCATTTTTCCATAGGAACCTTTAGTCGCAGCTACAGCCCGAACTGCTGAACGGAATTACACCAAATTTGGCAAAGAGGTAGCCCTTGGTTCAGTGTCGTGCCTTTTGCTTAAATGGTGTAAATCCGTTCAGTAGTTCCTGAGAAAATCAAAAGTAAAGTCACATATATATCTGGGCGGAGCCTAACCACACATGTCATCGTGAGATCTGATTGGCTGTCAGCACTTCATCCTGGAATTGCTGGCAGCCATCTTGGGACCAAATGATAGTACCTCATTGAAATGCATTGTAGTGAATAGAAGATTTTGAGGGTCACCAAAAGGAGAACTATAAAGGGTGATAACAGGCTTTAGTTACATTAGAATTTATTTGTTGATGGTACCATACTAATTTTAGGAATTGTGGTGTATTCTAAGGTGATTTTACCATGTGAAAAACCTTCTGCTGGGATATCATGAATCATGTTTGAGAGAACACTATTTTCTCATGCTTGTCCCATGTAGGTTTGGAAGGTGCTCCAGAAGCTAAAATGAGAGCATATTTTCTGTAAATTCACATTATCTTTCTCACTCATGTGAGAATGAAGTCTGACATTCTCAGTAAAACATGTACATCCAACAAGGGCAGAGACTGTCAGTTGATTCCTTTGTGTTCTACTGCAGCTTCCCAGAGTGTTCTAAAGAACAACTAGAGTGCTAACAGCCTTACTTATGACAAAAGTATGGCACACCTGAAGCCATCTTGATTGGAATAAACTGGTAACACTTAAACAATTTAATTTAAAAAGGAACAAAATGATGGGGTTCATTTTGTCATAGAAATTATGGTTAGTGCTGTAGAAAGAAAAATTAAGACATATTTCAAGTGTGATCTCAAATATCTTCCTGTTATATTTCAACAGGAGCAGCCTGCCAGTTGATGCCTTTGTGTTCTACTGCAGCTTCCCAGAGTGTTCTAAAGAACAACTAGAGCGCTAACAGCCTTACTTATGACAAAAGTATGGCACACCTGAAGCCATCTTGATTGGAATAAACCGGTAACACTTAAAACATTTAATTTAAAAAGGAACAAAATGAGGGGTTCTTTTTGAAAATAGAAATTATGGTTAGTGCTGCAGAAAGAAAAATTAGGGCATGTTTTAAGTGAGATCTCAAATCCTCTTCTATTTCATTAGAAAATTCTGACATGCAGACTGAAACAATCACTTTCAATACCAGCAGCAGACTACCAGTTAACTCCCTGGTGAGCAGTAGCTTTACTCCAGTGATCTAATGAGCAACTAGAGTGCTAACATTCTGAATTTATGGCAGATGTGAGACACATCTGAATGCCTTCTTGATGGAATCAAAGTAAAAACTGAAAGCATTTCCTACTGAGGAGACTGCAGTAAATGAAGAAATTAGGAAACTTCATAACAAAGAAGTCTTCCAAGATGGCCACCAGTGAAAAAAGAGCCCAAATGTAGCACAAATATTACCCAGATGTAGCCCACATATAGCCCAATGACAAAAGTGTGCAAAACACTTTTTATTTTTAGTTTTTTGCAGTTTTATGTAGTGCAGACTGGTCAGGTATTGGAGCATTGCATCTTAAAACATGACCCCCTACACTACAAAAACACCACTGCACTACCTTAAACCCTAAAACACTACCCCCAGCACGACCCCCTACACTACCCAAACACCACTGCACTAACCTAAATCCTAAAACACTACCCCAGCACGATCCCCTACACTACCCAAACACCACTGCACTACCCTAAAACAGGACCCCTACACTACACAAACACCACTGCACTACCCTAAACCCTAAAACACTACCCCCAGCACGACCCCCTACACTACACAAGCACCACTGCACTACCCTAAACCCTAAAACACTACCCCCAGCATGACCCCCTACACTGCCCGAACACCACTGCACTGCCCTAAACCCTGAAACACCAGCCCCTGCATGACCCCCTACACTGCCCGAACACTACTGTACTGCCCTAAACCCTGAAACAACACCCCTAGCACGACCCCCTACACTGCCCGAACACCACTGCACTGCCCTAAACCCTGAAACACCACCCCTTCACAACCCCCTACACTGCCCGAACACCACTGCACTGCCCTAAACCCTGAAACACCACCCCCAGCATGACCCCCTACACTGCCCGAACACCACTGCACTGCCCTAAACCCTGAAACACTACCCCCAGCAAGACCCCCTACACTGCCCGAACACCACTGCACTGCCCTAAACCCTGAAACATCACCCCCAGCAAGACCCCCTACACTGCCCGAACACCACTGACCTAAACCCTGAAACACCACCCCCAGCACGACCCCTACACTGCCCGAACACCACTGCACTGCCCTAAACCCTGAAACACTACCCCCAGCATGACCCCCTACACTGCCCGAACACCACTGCTCTGCCCAAAACCCTGAAACACCAGCCCCAGCACGACCCCCTACACTGCCCGAACACCACTGCACTGCCCTAAACCTTGAAACACCAGCCCCTGCACGACCCCCTACACTGCCCGAACACCACTGCACTGCCCTAAACCTTGAAACACCAGCCCCTGCACGACCCCCTACACTGCCCGAACACCACTGCACTACCCTAAACCCTGAAACATCACCCCCAGCACGACCCCCTACACTGCCCGAGCACCAATGCACTGCCCTAAACCCTGAAACACCAGCCCCAGCACTACCCCCTACACTGCCCGAACACCACTGCACTGCCCTAAACCGTGAAACACCAGCCTCAGCACGACCCCCTACACTGCCTGAACACCACTGCACCGCCCTGAACCCTGAAACACCAGCCCCAGCACAACACCCTACACTGCCCGAACACCACTGCACTGCCCTAAACCCTGAAACACCACCCCGTGCATGACCCCATACACTGGCCGAACACCACTGCACTGCCCTAAACCCTGAAACGCCACCCCCAGCGCGACCCCCTACACTGCCCGAACACCACTGCACTGCCCTAAACCCTGAAACACCACCCCTGCACAACCCCCTACACTGCTCGAACACTACTGCACTGCCCTAAACCCAGAAACACCATCCCCAGCACGACCCCCTATACTGCACGAACACCACTGCACTGCCCTAAACCCTGAAACACTACCCCCAGCAAGACCCCCTACACTGCTCGAACACCACTGCACTGCCCTAAACCCTGAAACATCACCCCCAGCAAGACCCCTACACTGCCCAAACACCACTGCACTGCCCTAAACCCTGAAACATCAGCCCCAGCACGACCCCCTACATTGCCCGAACACCACTGCACTGCCCTAAACCCTGAAACACCACCCCCTGCACGACCCCCTACACTGCCCGAACACCACTGTACTGCCCTAAACCCTGAAACCCCACCCCCAGCATGACCCCCTACACTGCCAGAACACCACTGCACTGCCCTAAACCCTGAAACACCACCCCCTGCACGACCCACTACACTGCCCGAACACTACTGCACTGCCCTAAACCCTGAAACACCACCCCCAGCACGACCCCCAACACTGCACGAACACCACTGCACTGCCCTAAACCCTGAAACTCTACCCCCAGCAAGACCCCTACACTGCCCGAACACCACTGCACTGCCCTAAACCCTGAAACATCACCCCCAGCAAGACCCCCTACACTGCCCGAACACCACTGCCCTAAACCCTGAAACACCACCCCCAGCAAGACCCCCTACACTGCCCAAACACCACTGCACTGCCCTAAACCCTGAAACACCACCCCCAGCAAGACCCCCTACACTGCCCGAACACCACTGCACTGCCCTAAACCCTGAAACACCACCCCCAGCACGACCCCCTACACTGCCCGAACACCACTGCACTGCCCTAAACCCTGAAACACCACCCCCAGCACGACCCCCTACACTGCCCGAACACCACTGCACTGCCCTAAACCCTGAAACACCAGCCCCAGCACAACCCCGTACACTGCCCGCACACCACTGCACTGCCCTAAACCCTGAAACACCAGCCCCAGCACAACCCCGTACACTGCCTGAACACCACTGCACTGCCCTAAACCCTGAAACACCAGCCCCAGCACGACCGCCTACACTGCCCGAAAACTACTGCACTGCCCTAAACCCTGAAACACCACCCCCAGCAAGACTACCTACACTGGCCGAACACCACTGCACTGCCCTAAACCCTGAAACACCACCCCCTGCACGACCCCCTACACTGCCCAAACACTACTGCACTGCCCTAAACCCTGAAACACCACCCCTCAGCACGACACCCTACACTGCCCGAACACCACTGCACTGCCCTAAACCCTGAAACACCACCCCAGCACGACCCCCTACACTGCCCGAACACCACTGCACTAAACCCTGAAACACCACCCCCTGCACGACCCCCTACACTGCCGGAACACCACTGCACTGCCCTAAACTCTGAAACACCACCCCCAGCACGACCCCCTACACTGCCCTAACACCACTGTACTGGCCTAAACCCTGAAACATCACCCCCAGCACAACCCCCTACACTGCCTGAGCACCATTGCTCTGCCCTAAACCCTGAAACACTAGCCCCAGCACGACCCCCTACACTGCCCGAACACCACTACCCTGCCCTAAACCCTGAAACACCACCCCCAGCACGACCCCCTACACTGCCCGAACACGACTGCACTGCCCTAAACCCTGAAACACCAGCCCCAGCAAGACCCCCTACACTGCCCGAACACCACTGCATTGCCCTAGACTCTGAAACACCAGCCCCAGCAAGACCCCCTACACTGCCCGAACACCACTGCACTGCCCTAAACCCTGAAACACCAGCCCCAGCATGACCCCCTACACTGCCCGAACACCACTGCACTGCCATAAACCCTGAAACACCAGCCCCAGCACGACCCCCTACACTGCCCGAACACCACTGCACTACCCTAAACCCTGAAACACCAGCCCCAGCACGACCCCCTACACTGCCTGAACACCACTGCACTGCCCTAAACCCTGAAACACCAGCCCCAGCACCACCCCCTACAATGCCCGAACACCACTGTACTGCCCTAAACCCTGAAACACCACCCCCTGCACTACCCCCTACACTGCCCGAACACCACTGCACTGCCCTAAACCGTGAAACACCAGCCTCAGCACGACCCCCTACACTGCCTGAACACCACTGCACCGCCCTGAACCCTGAAACACCAGCCCCATCACAACACCCTACACTGCCCGAACACCACTGCACTGCCCTAAACCCTGAAACACCACCCCGTGCATGACCCCATACACTGGCTGAACACCACTGCACTGCCCTAAACCCTGAAACACCACCCCCAGCGCGACCCCCTACACTGCCCGAACACCACTGCACTGCCCTAAACCCTGAAACACCACCCCTGCACAACCCCTACACTGCTCGAACACTACTGCACTGCCCTAAACCCAGAAACAACATCCCCAGCACGACCCCCTATACTGCACGAACACCACTGCACTGCCCTAAACCCTGAAACACTACCCCCAGCAAGACCCCCTACACTGCTCGAACACCACTGCACTGCCCTAAACCCTGAAACATCACCCCCAGCAAGACCCCCTACACTGCCCAAACACCACTGCACTGCCCTAAACCCTGAAACACCAGCCCCAGCACGACCCCCTACACTGCCCGAACACCACTGCACTGCCCTAAACCCTGAAACACCACCCCTGCACGACCCCCTACACTGCCCGAACACCACTGTACTGCCCTAAACCCTGAAACCCCACCCCCAGCATGACCCCCTACACTGCCAGAACACCACTGCACTGCCCTAAACCCTGAAACACCACCCCCTGCACGACCCCTACACTGCCCGAACACTACTGCACTGCCCTAAACCCTGAAACACCACCCCCAGCACGACCCCCTACACTGCACGAACACCACTGTACTGCCCTAAACCCTGAAACTCTACCCCCAGCAAGACCCCCTACACTGCCCGAACACCACTGCACTGCCCTAAACCCTGAAACATCACCCCCAGCAAGACCCCCTACACTGCCCGAACACCACTGCCCTAAACCCTGAAACACCACCCCCAGCAAGACCCCCTACACTGCCCAAACACCACTGCACTGCCCTAAACCCTGAAACACCACCCCCAGCAAGACCCCCTACACTGCCCGAACACCACTGGACTGCCCTAAACCCTGAAACACCACCCCCAGAAAGACCCCCTACACTGCCCGAACACCACTGCACTGCCCTAAACCCTGAAACACCAGCCCCAGCACGACCCCCTACACTGCCCGAACACCACTGCACTGCCCTAAACCCTGAAACACCACCCCCAGCACGACCCCCTACACTGCCCGAACACCACTGCACTGCCCTAAACCCTGAAACACCAGCCCCAGCACAACCCCGTACACTGCCCGCACACCACTGCACTGCCCTAAACCCTGAAACACCAGCCCCAGCACAACCCCGTACACTGCCTGAACACCACTGCACTGCCCTAAACCCTGAAACACCAGCCCCAGCACGACCGCCTACACTGCCCGAAAACTACTGCACTGCCCTAAACCCTGAAACACCACCCCCAGCAAGACTACCTACACTGGCCGAACACCACTGCACTGCCCTAAACCCTGAAACACCACCCCTGCACGACCCCCTACACTGCCCAAACACTACTGCACTGCCCTAAACCCTGAAACACCACCCCTCAGCACGACACCCTACACTGCCCGAACACCACTGCACTGCCCTAAACCCTGAAACACCACCCCAGCACGACCCCCTACACTGCCCGAACACCACTGCACTAAACCCTGAAACACCACCCCCTGCACGACCCCCTACACTGCCGGAACACCACTGCACTGCCCTAAACTCTGAAACACCACCCCCAGCACGACCCCCTACACTGCCCTAACACCACTGTACTGGCCTAAACCCTGAAACATCACCCCCAGCACAACCCCCTACACTGCCTGAGCACCATTGCTCTGCCCTAAACCCTGAAACACTAGCCCCAGCACGACCCCCTACACTGCCCGAACACCACTACCCTGCCCTAAACCCTGAAACACCACCCCCAGCACGACCCCCTACACTGCCCGAACACGACTGCACTGCCCTAAACCCTGAAACACCAGCCCCAGCAAGACCCCCTACACTGCCCGAACACCACTGCATTGCCCTAGACTCTGAAACACCAGCCCCAGCAAGACCCCCTACACTGCCCGAACACCACTGCACTGCCCTAAACCCTGAAACACCAGCCCCAGCATGACCCCTACACTGCCCGAACACCACTGCACTGCCCTAAACCCTGAAACACCAGCCCCAGCACGACCCCCTACACTGCCCGAACACCACTGCACTACCCTAAACCCTGAAACACCAGCCCCAGCACGACCCCCTACACTGCCTGAACACCACTGCACTGCCCTAAACCCTGAAACACCAGCCCCAGCACCACCCCCTACAATGCCCGAACACCACTGTACTGCCCTAAACCCTGAAACACCACCCCCTGCACCGCCCCCTACACTGCCCGAACACCACTGCACTGCCCTAAACCCTGAAACACCACCCCCTGCACCGCCCCTACACTGCCCGAACACCACTGCACTGCCCTAAACCCTGAAACACCACCCCCAGCATGACCCCTTTACTGATCGAACACCACTGCACTGCCCCAAACCCTGAAACACCACCCCCAGCATGACCCCCTACACTGCCCGAACACCACTGCCCTAAACCCTGAAACACCACCCCTGCACGACCCCTACACTGCCCGAACATCACTGCACTGCCCTAAACCCTGAAACACCACCCCCAGCACGACCCCCTACACTGCCCGAACACCACTGCACTGCCCTAAACCCTAAAACACCACCCCCAGCACGACCCCCTACACTGCCCGAACACCACTGCACTGCCCTAAACCCTAGAACACTACCCCCAGCATGACCCCTACACTACCCGAACACCACTGCACTACCCTAAACCCTAAAATACTCCCCCAGCACGACCCCCTACACTACCCGAACACGACTGCACTGCCCTAAACCCTAAAACACTCCCCCAGCACGACCCCCTACACTACCTAAACACCACTGCACTGCCCTAAACCCTAAAACACTACCCCTGCATGACCCCCTACACTACCCAAATACCAATGCACTACCCTAATCCCTAAAACACTACCCCCGCACAACCCCCTACACTACCCAAAGACCACTGCATTATCCTAAACCCTAAAACACGACCTCCTACACTACACAAACACCACTGCACTACCCTAAACCCTAAAAAACTACCCCCAGCACGAACCCCTACACTACCCAAACACCACTGCACTACCCTAAACCATAAAACACTACCCCCAGCAGTACCCCCTACGCTACCCAAACACCACTGCACTACCCTAAACCCTAAAACACTACCCCAGCAGTACCCCCTACACTACCCAAACACCATTGCACTACCCTAAACCCTAAAACACTCCCCCAGCACGACTCCCTACACTACCCAAACACCACTGCACTACCCTAAACCCTAAATCTACCCCCAGCATGACCCCCTACACTACACAAACACCACTGCACTACCCTAAACCCTAAAACACTACCCTCAGCACGACCCTCTTCACTACCTAAACACAACTGCACAATTTGTTACAGGCGTTGCAACGCAGGCCTGTGGTGCTTACTGGAAGTACCTGGTGGGCTAGTTGGGCCCCAGGGACTCTCAGGATTCAAGGTGACCTAATCCCCTAACTTAAAATGCGCCACGGGCGCGTTTGCACAGTGGTGAAAGGAGGGGGCGGGGCCTCAGGTGACATGTGCGCAAACACGCCCTGTGGTGCGTTTTAAGTTGGGGAGTTAATTCCCTTAGAATCCTGGGGGCCAACTAGCCCACCAGGTACCTTCAGTAAGCACAACAGAGTTGCGTTGCAGAGAGGTGAAAAAGGTGCGTGGCCTCGGAACGCCTCTCTGCAACTCAGCTCTGTGGTCCTAACTGTAGGTACCTGGGGGCTAGTTGGGCCCCAGGGACCCTCAGGATTCAAGGGGACTTAATCCCGCAACTTAAAACGCGCCACGGGCGCGTTTGCACACATGTCACCTCAGGCCCCCCTCCTTCACCACTGTGCAAACGCGCACTGGCTCTGGTTAGTCAGAGTCAGTTACCACCAGTACCCGTCTGAAAAAGTTGTGGGCACAGGATGATTTTGCAACAAGGCCTCTTTCTGCTCCTCTGTTGGTTCTTTCTGCACATCTTTTGCTTCTTTCTGTGTGTTTTTTCTTCTTTCTTCACATGTCCTACCTCTGTTGGCATAGTTAGAAACTAGCATTTAAAAACCTTTGAAATTCACTTAAAAATCATAGGTTTCAGGCACGTTATAGTTAGAAATTAGCATTTAAAAAACCTTTGAAATTCACTGAAAAAACCATAGGTTTCAGGCACGTTATAGTTAGAAATTAGCATTTAAAAACCTTTGAAATTCACTGAAAAAACCATAGGTTTCAGGCACGTTATAGTTAGAAATTAGCATTTAAAAACCTTTGAAATTCACTGAAAAAACCATAGGTTTCAGACAAGTTATAGTTAGAAATTAGCATTTAAAAAACCTTTGAAATTCACTGAAAAAACCATAGGTTTTAGGGACAGTTATAGTTAGTTGGACATTGCACTCGTACAAAACCCGTGAAATTCCCCTGTTATAGTTAGTTCAGCTAACTATAACTCGCGCCCCGCAATGCACTGCTGATGACGTCACATATTACATCACTCATGACATGGTCAGTGACATCACTGATGACATCACTGATGACATCTCAAATGACATCACTGATGACATCATCCATGTGATAATTTCATGCATCTTCTCACACCCTAATATAACTTTTGATACACCCACTCTAAATTACAGACTGCCATTCTCAAAACCATAGACACTCCAACACCAAAAACTACATACCCACTCACTGATTCTTAGGTCTACACACACATCCACTCACTCACCTGTACAGTCACTCATACTTACAGTCACTCAGTACAGGACTATCATATGCACTCATACACCTATATAAATACTCACACACCGCCACTCATCCATAGAGGTACTCACACACCTAGTCAGTCATGCAAAAAATTAATCACACACCCATTTACTCACCTATACAGTTATACACACACCAGCTCACTTACTCATACAAATACTAGCACATTCTTACGCTCTTATACAATAACTGATACAAGCACACACGCATCCATACAGCCACTCTCACAATAACACACTCTCACTTATAGCCATTTAAATACTCTAACACACATATATACTGCTTTTTACATATGTAGTTACTCGCACATGTACCACTGAGATATACATTCACTCACTAACACACCCATACACACACTCACCCACCCAAGCAGTCCATCACAGATGCACTCTTGAAATCATGCACCCAGTGAATCACCCACTCACACATCTATGTATAGAGTCACACACACCCCACCCACACAAACACTCAGGCAGCCATACAGATACTCAGAGAACCAATCAATAACCCATATAGACACTCATGTAGCTATTCGCAAATCCATGCATCCACTTACACACCAACAAACAGACGGATACAGACATTCACACAGTTTAGTCACTAACCCATGCATTCAGTAAGATACGTTTAATCACTCACTTGTAGAGTCAGTCACTCACGTACTAAATCATCCATTCAGACACTTATACACCCACTCATTCTTCAATACGCCTTTCCCTATATATATTAAACATATTTAAACTTTACAGAAACACACAGTCACTGGATGATGTCATCAGTGATGTCATCAGTGATGTCATTTGAGATGTCATCAGTGATGTCATCAGTGATGTCACTGACCATGTCATGAGTGATGTAATATGTGACGTCATCAGCAGTGCATTGCGGAGCGCGAGTTATAGTTAGCTGAACTAACTATAACAGGGGAATTTCACGGGTTTTGTACGAGTGCAATGTCCAACTAACTATAACTGTCCCTAAAACCTATGGTTTTTTCAGTGAATATATATATATATATATATATATATATATATATTAATATATATATTAGACCCCAACTCCTTTCCATATAAGAAAGACACGGCACTCTGGGATGCAAGGAATTCCATTTATTCCATCAGGCCACAACATACAGGACGCGTTTGTCACCTAATGAGCGCCATTTTTAAAACCACTTATATGCAGATTCAAAGCATGAACATAAACAAAATACTGAAAGGTATCTTGCCCTTATTCCACATTAAATACTCAAAGCTGTCACTTTATAGGCACCTTATAGAGATCATTGCAGGTTAGAACATAAATGAAATTGCACTCATACACGTTAATGAATTAACTCAATGAACCGTTATGCTAGAATAGCAAGCTCATTTCCTGCATGTTGTTCCCACTAAAGAAAGTGCACCGGTTCTTAACATTTGAACTTGGATTCTTTTCTGATTAGCCAGAGTTATGTGAAAACAAAATAAACACAAAATCTGTGGCGCATTAAACAAATCATACTTCAAAAGCCACTTCTCTCTAGGCTAAGAAATTACAGATGTTAATATGCAACTTTCAACAACATGTAATGCACTTTTTAAATAAAGCAATTAGTGCTTCTAGTGTCACCAATGAATTTGTCCATTCTAAAAGTATTTTTATATATATTTAAATATTTTTTCTATATGAATATTTTTTATATTTTTATTTAAAATATATACTCATTTATATATATATATATATATATATATATATATATATATATATATATGTATGTATGAAAATGTTTTTTTTGTTTTACCCGCGTTTTGTATGGAAACCCATTTATTTATTTAAAAGTTTAAAATATAGTGAAATTAATACTTTATGTATATCTTAGAGGTAGCAGTTTAGTTGTAGAGTAATATAATGAATATGTAGTTATGCTAAACGGTAATTAATGTATTTTGCTGGTTCGCAATACCATTGCATACACTACTGGACCTTACTTCCAGATCCGCGTACAAATCGCGGCTCCAGCGTGATTTTTAACAGATATATTTCACATAATGTATAATTTACAATTGATTATTACTTTAATATTTAATATTTTAGTTTAAATTATATTAAATGTCCTTGTTTCTTTCGAAAATCTAAATGCGGACTCGCGACCCGGATGCGATTCTTTCTTTTCATTTGTAATATTAATACATAAATATAGACAATAATAATCTTAAGTGCAAGGTTACAGTTTTGTTAAGATAGTAAACAAACTTGTATATTAATAAATAAATTAAAGTTATTAAAAAAAATAATAGTAATTTCAGGAATCGCAGTACGTCAATATAGATTCATTTAGTTTTTTTTTTTAATAACGAGGTACAGTTATTAGTAAATAAAATATTATGAGATACAACCAAATATTGTTGAAATGTGAAATTGAAAGAAGTTGCGGAATCGCATCTGGTACTGTTATATTCCCTATAGGTACCCCAATATAGGCCCGGGTAACATCACAACCTTTCACCTATATTCGTCCCTACATTACATACATAACGGGCTGCTAGGACTGACCCTTTACCTAGTTACAGTACTGCTTACAGAACGTGGGATTATCCCTGAACTATAGCATCATACGTTATGCAAGAGGATCCTTGGATCCTTGGAAACTCAGCAGGACTACCATTTCCTGCATAATAACTATGTACAAGGTTCATTCCCGACGCCATCCTAAGTCCGACAATGGCACAGCAAGGTAGAACCTCTGGGGATACCTTTGGGTATATAAACATCACATCTTGCTGAGATAGTCAGAGGAGATCATGACCTCCATGCCGACACACTGTTGCGAGACCCTGAAGTTCCTGCATGCAGATACTCCAGCTCGTAATGGTCTAACATCCCTTGCGGGGTGTCCAGCTCAAGACGGGGTCACACAGTCTCTCACTTCAGGAAATGGGGTTGACTTTATCCTAGAGGGATTCTTGGTTTAACATCTACACACACGCTAGGTACACTTAGGAACATCTAGTTAGGGAGGCATCGTAGGAGTACGCATTTTATTATCATGTATTTTATGTACTTGCCTGTATTCATGGTTATAGCAAGATGGTAGAAATCTACCATCCTTTTACCTTTTTAGCGCTTCTAATCATTTATATCTGTTTCTGTCTAGTGGTTGTTTCAGCACACCTATTTTACTCTAGAATGACGAGTGTTCAATAAATGCTTATTGAAAAAAGTCCATATGGTTTATTCTGTGTATCTCTCTGAGACAAAGTGAGCACGAGTGACTGAGCGAAAAGTATTGCACTGTTTCCACGGTTTTGAGGGATCAGGGTTATCATGTTCGATAGTTGCCAAGAACTATTCTCTTCTTGGTAAGAGGAGTTTCTAGTGGCACTGTGAGCTAGCTGGTACACAGGCCAACATACCCGGTGGGGGTGTCTGGAATCAGTCTGGACACCAATCCCGCAGTGTATGTTGTCTAAATGCGCAGATCCTGTATAGGTTTTATAGGAACTACACGACATGGTGCCGCCATCGTTGGTTGGGTACTTATTTAACGGTCAAATCTGAGTAGTTCAGTCGTGCTATTCTCAGAGACCCCTACTTACATTTCCCCAGAGACGTCTGGAGTGGGAGGGAACAAAAATCTGCTGCAGCTGAGTAGGCAAAATCCTATGTATTGGCTGTTGATTAATCAAGCTCGAAGGGCACATTGTTCCTATTGGGCATTACACCTTATCTCAGTTCCCTTGAAAAACTCTTCTTACTAAAAACAATGACTGTGCAGGAAGACCCTGTGCGTTACCTACATTTCTCAGCCGAAGAAGAAGATGCAGATGCAATACATCTTTCAGAAAATGTTAGTAATGCCATCACCCTAAAACTAGCATCATATGGTTTAACAGCTAGAGGTGGCTCAGTAACATTTGTGATTGAGGCACACGCATCATATAGAACAGAGGTATTCTATTCATGGGTTAGATTCCCACAGGCAGATGCACGAACAAAAACATTTCATTACTACGTAGAAGATGACATACCGAACAAATATTGTCCGTATGAAGACATTGAAGTTCTACTCACTTACCAGGAGCATATATATTGGTTTAAAGGCGCCCTCCCCCATACAAGAAATAAAGTAAGACTCTGTTCGCTCGGAAGAGACGGAGCAACATAGTGCCTGAGTGAATGAATGAGTGCAAGGATAGTGTTTGAATGACTGGATGAGTGCATGGGTTGTGCCTCAGTGAATGCATGAGTGGAACGGTAGTGTCTGGGTGATTGGATGAGTGCATGGGTAGTGCCTGGGTGATTGGATGAGTGCATGAGTACTGCCTGGGTGAATGCATGAGTGCATGGGTAGTGCCTGAATGAATGGTTGAGTGCAAGGATAGTGCCTGCGTGATTGTTTGAGTGCATGGGTAGTGCCTGAGTGAATGGATTAGTGCAAGGTTAGTGCCTAGCTCATTGGGTGAGTGCATGGGTAGTGTCTGAGTGATTGGATGAATGTATGTACTGCCTCGATGATTGCATGACTGCATGAGCAGTGCCTACGTGAATGGATGAGTGCATGGGTAGTGGCTGGATGAATAGGTGAGTGCAAGAGCAGTGCCTGGGAGATTCCATGAATGCATGGATAGTACCTGGGTGAATGAACGAGTGTATGGGTAGTGCCTGGGTGATTGAATGGGTGCATGCATAGTGCCTGTTTGGTTGCAAGAGTGCATGGGTAGTCCCTGTGTGATTCCATGAGTGCATAGATAGTGGCTGGGTGAATAGAGGAGTGCATAGGCAGTGGCTGGGTGAATGGCAGAGTGCATTGGTAGTGTCTGGGTGATTGGAACAGTGCATCGGTATTGTCTGGGTGATTGAATGAGTGCATGAGTAGTATCTGAGTGATTGGATGGGTATATGCATAGTGCCTGAGTGAATGAATGAGTGCAAGGATAGTCTTTTAATGATTGGATGAGTGCATGGGTTGTGCGTCACTGAGTGCATGAGTAGAAACTAAGGGCCGATTCACAGAACTAATCTGAGACAAAATCCTAAACTTACTACTTTTGGTATTCACAGAAGGCACTTACGATTTTTGGTATTCACAGAAATCACTTACGACTCCTGGGCCCAATACACAAAAGTTATCTGAGACAAAATCCTAACTTTACGACTTTCGGTATTCACAGAAGGCATTTAGGAGTAACCCCGGGCGGAGACCTCCGCTCCGCCCGCGGAGTGTGCGGAGATTTGCCTTCTCCGCAGAACGCGGAGAACGCGGAGAAGGCAAATCTTCACACAGAGTTGGCCAGCCCCTGACTCCACCACCCTATTAAGAAGTAAGTTAACATTGATTAAAAATAAACTTAAAACCACTTACCTCTGTACTGCGGCGTCCCTGGGCTGCCCTCCTCCTCTTCCTCGCCGTACCGGTAATGCTTGAGAAAACTGAGCATGCGCGCGCGCATTTCTCGCAAGAAATGCGCATGCATGGGCGCGCGTGCATGTGCAGTTTTCTCAAGCATTACCGGTACGGCGAGGAAGAGGAGGAGGGCAGCCCGGGGACGCCGCAGTACAGAGGTAAGTGGTTTTAAGTTTATTTTTAGTTAATGTTAACTTACTTCTTAATAGGGGGGTGGAGGCGGGCGGCATAGTGGAGCGGAGTGGAGTTCCACGGAGTTTGTTTGCAACTCCGTGGACCTATGCATAGCCCCGCTACGCCCACTATGCCCAGGGTTATTTAGGAGTACTAAAGTTAGGAATCCTAACTTTACTACTCCTAAACTGAGAAAAATCCTAACTTTACGACTTTCGGTATTTCCAAAAGGCATTTAGGAGTAGTAAAGTTAGGAATCCTAACTTTAGTACTCCTAAATGCCTTCTGTGAATACCGAAAGTTGTAAAGTTAGGATTTTGTCTCAGATTACTTTTGTGAATCGGGCCCGTAGTGTCTGGGTGATTGGATGAGTGCATGGGTAGTGCATAGGTGATTGGATGAGTGCATGAGTACTGCCTTAGTGAATGCATGAGTGCATGGGTAGTGACTGAGTGAATGGTTGAGTGCAAGGATAGTGCCTGACTGATTGGATGAGTGCATGGGTAGTGCCTGAGTGCATGGATTAGTGCCACGGTAGTGCCTGACTCATTGGGTAAGTACATGGGTAGTGTCTAAGTGATTCGATGAATGCATGGGTAGTGCCTCGATGACTGTATGACTGCATGGGCAGTGTGTGAGTGAATCCATGAGTGCATGGGTAGTGCCTGGATAAATGGGTGAGTGCAAGAGCAGTGTCTGGGTGATTCCATGAGTGCATGGATAGTACCTGGGTGAATGAATGAGTGTATGGGTAGTGCCTGGGTGATTGGATGAGTGTATGCATACTGTCTGTTTGGTTGCATGAGTTCATGGGTAGTCCCTGGGTAATTCCATGAGTGCATAGGGAGTGCCTGGGTAAATAGATAGGTGCATGGGTAGTGCCTGGGTGAATGGCTGAGTGCATGGGTACCGCCTGGGTGATTGGAACAGTACGTAAGTAGTGTCTGGGTGATTGAATGAGTGCATTAGTAGCATCTGGGTGATTGGATGAGTGTATGCATAGTGCCTTAATGAATGAATGAGTGCAAGGATAGTGTTTGAATGATTGGATGAGTGCATGGGTTGTGCCTGGGTGATTGGATGAGTGCATGATTAGTGCCTGAGTGATTGGATGAGTGCATCAGTACTGCCTGAGTGAATGCATGAGTGCATGGGTAGTGTATGAGTGAATGGTTGAGTTGAAGAATAGTGCCTGAGAAATTGGATGAGTGCATGGGTAGTGCTTGAGTGAATAGTGAGTGCAAGTATAGTGTCTGAGTGAATAGAGGAGTGTATGGGTAGTGCCTGAGTGAATGGTTGAGTGCAAGGATAGTGCCTGAGTGATTGGATGAGTCCATGGGTACTGCCTGAGTAAATTGATTAGTGTAAAGGTAGTGCCTGGCTCATTGGGTGAGTACATGGGTAGTGTCTGAGTGATTGGAGGAATGCATGGGTAGTGCCTTGATAACTGCATGACTGCATGGGCAGTGCCTGAGTGAATTGATGAGTGCATGGGTAGTGCCTGGATGAATGGGTGAGTGCAAGAGGAGTGCCTGGGTGATTCTATGAGTGCATGGATATTACCTTGGTAAATGAATGTGAATATGGCTAGTGCCTGAGTGATTGGATGAGTGTATGCATAGTGCCTGTTTGGTTGCATGAGTGCATGGGTAGTCCCTGGGTAATTCCATGAGTGCATAGGTAGTGCCTGGGTGAATAGAGGAGTGAATGGGTAGTGCCTTTGTGAATGGCAGAGTGCATGAGTACTGCCTGGGTGATTGGAACAGTGCTTGGATAGTATTTGGGTGATTGCATGAGTGCATGAGTAGTGTCTGGGTGACTGGATGAGTGCATGGGTAGTGCCTGGGTGATTAGATGAGTGCATGAGTAGTGGCTGAGTGAACCGATGAGTGCATGGATAGTGCATGAACAAGTAGATAAGTGTAATGATTAGTGTATGGCTTTTTAGATGAGTGCAAAGGTACTCCTTCAGTGAATCTGTGAGTGCATGTATAGTGTTTGAGTCAATGAATGAGTGCATAGGTACTGCCAAGTAAATGGATGAGTGCAAAGCTAGTCGCTATGTGATTTGTAAGTGTACAGGTAGTGTGTGGATGAATGTATGAGCGCATGGGTTGTGCTGTATACAGTAGATTCTATCCTATAAAATTTAGGCCTATTAGCTCTATAATATATCTTAAAATACTTCTTCAAATGAGAAGATACATTAAACTTCAAACTGTCAAATTTTCAAATATAATAAAAAGCACTTTCAATACCCACCTGTCCTGTATGAGGAGGAGAAAGTAATACATACATCTTCTTGTACACAAATTTCGAGAACATGTGGTGTGAAACAGGCGTATTCTAGTATGTGTAGGCTTCTACATGTATTCTGACACGTATTGTGCATCTGATGACTATAACTTAAAAACTATGTAGTTTATCATACAGGTGCACACATCTTATCAGTTCTACTAGAGCATTGAGTCACAGAAGCAGACATCTGTAATCTATGTATGCATCTCAGAAGTCTTTGAATAGAGAGTTCAATACGCCCTGCCCTGTATAATGAGGAGTAAAAAACTTACAATAAAAGCACTTTTATTGGTCTATGCACTTTTGTAGAAAGTGTGATACTGCTCCTCAGAAATATGATGATCATTTTCAAATAGTCTAAAGGATAAACATTATTTATATAGAAACAAATAACATATAATCACATTTTAAACATTTTTCCAGGTTAGCATGCATATTTTATTATGTATTCTTACCTTTCAAGTAATTTAGATACATCATTCAGTAAATCTATTTTAGAGTAATATTATCCTAAACAGCATTAAAACTGTGTTCCAACTTCAACAGTAGCTACTATAAAGAAGAAAAAGAAAAACTGTTATTTAATGACAATATATTACAGCAATTATAATATTATATTTTTGAGAACCCAGCATTAATTTAAAATTACATAACATTCTCAGTTTCCCTTTTTTACTGTTCTCAGATTGCACATAACTTCACCATGGACAGTGATTTCAACGTAGCATCAACATTGAACAGTGGGGAAAAACAATCAAATTGATTGTAGAAAAAAACCTCAAATCAACATAGAACATCATTATCAATATGTGTAGCTATGCGTTTTCCTACCTACACTTTGGTAATCACTTTTCTCATCTACATTAACTCTATTATTTATCAAAAATACATTTCACAAAAAGTATAATCTCATTTACATCTAGTACAATATACACAGCAAATATATAAACTATTTGCTTTTAAACACAATTTTCCAAATTTAATATCAATAAGGGCAAATAATAATCAAAACACTAATTATAAACACTAATAGTTTGCAGTGCTGTCTACTTCCTGTTGACATCTTCCCCAATAGGCTGAATTATGTACTCAAAACTTTGGCTGCCAATAGAATTCGGTAATTGAAAAGGCCATCTAGGTTTGAATTCCAGGTGGGCATCATTGCAAAGTGTCCATCCCTTGTTGCACTTTAAATAAACAGTGTAGTGTCCAGATGTTGTAGTAGGACCACCATGGAAAACAATACCCACTGTTGTAAAAGATCTTCCTGAAATAGATGTTTGACTTCCTTTAAAATTTGTAATTTTTGTTTCCAATTTTCTTCCATTTGCCCTATTGCGTTGTAACATTAAAATGAGGTATTTTCCAAATCTTTCTATATGTAATGTAGAGCACATCTCTGATCTACAATGTGAACATGTCATATCCTGATTTGCTGTTTTTATCAATTTGTTAAAAGGTACTGACTTGCAGTGTGGTATTGTTAAGTATAGGAATCGTTCTGCTTATATTTGAGAGGTAGAAGTAAATGAACACTCTTCACAGTTTTGGTCCCATCTGTAACTTAGTCCAAATAAGTTATCAATGTGTATTCCTTCATGTTCTAATACTTCAAGCATGAGCATTAGAAATTCTTGTGCATATTGTTGTATGTTTAGAGTAAATGTCACTGAACCAGTACATATGTCTAAAAGATGTCGAATGCCAGAAGCAGTATGTATTTTAGTTCTTTCACTTACCAAGTGTTGAGATACATGATGTAGTGCAGAACAGAATCTTTTTACACGATTTTCCATGATTTCATGATGAAGATGTGGTAGATGGAACACAATATTCAGAATCACATTAGCATAACAGTTAATACCTGAACTGTTTTCCAACTGGTATCCTACAATGTCATCAACACTTTCCACTTCTTTTTTCTTTACGCCTTCAACTTTCTCTTCAATTTTTTTTTTTTTTTTTAACCTCAGTTGAATCTTTTGACATATTTCCATTTTGGACACACTACACGTTTCTCATATATGGGATATTCACCTAAATGAGGAGCATAAAGTCCTCTTAAACAATTGTACTCTCTTACCAATTTGCATCAGCACTAAACTTTTAGTCATCAAAATCTATCAAATACAAACCAGACAATGTTCTTACTCGAGACAATGCAACCTATGCCATTCCCTCTGTGAACACCATACTTCCAATATCTATAAAAGCTCTATCTATACTTAAACCTTGAGATTTATGAATAGTTACTGCATATGTTAGAGAAAGAGGAAACTGTTGTCTGCGAACATACAGGTATTTTACAGCCAAAAACGTACAGCACAACGCCCAATCTGTCTTATCTCATTAATCTGATCAAATTTTATAATCAAAAATTCTATTCCTGCTCTAGTTTGAAAATTTACAAAATCAACAACTTTTCCCATTGCTCCATTTACTAATCCTTCTTCTACATTCAAATTATGCCGCAAAATTCCTTGACAATTTTTACAGACATGTAAAGTCTTTTCTAATCCTGCAGTTTTAAATACAGACTTTTCCAAAGTAACCAATTTAGCCGTTAGTTTCTCAATAAGAAGAATTTTGACTCCCTGGTGTTTGATTTTGTCAATAGCTTTAATTTCTACAATTTGTTGCTTTTCCAGTTTGAGAAGTTGTTTATTAAATGTAGAACACTCTAGCAATGTAGGCATTAGACAAACTATAGACTTGTTTTCTACAAGCATATTGTACACTACTTTATCTGCTGTTTTTCCAGTTGTAAACAAGTTCCTTAGAAGCCGACTTTCTAAAGCTTGTTTACCATGTTCCGTCAAGACACCAATTCTTATCTATTTAAGAATATTTCCATAATCTTCATCACCTGCTTGTCGCATATTCTTAGTAAGTTCTCTATATTCAAAGTTTAACCAAATATTTACATTTCCAATACATCCCAAATATTTCCTTGTGTCATCATGGAGAACTGTTTTAAAAACAGGTTGTCCTTTAACAAGAGTAAGTTGTTGTAGGTCTCCAAATACAATGAAATGTTTTCCTCCAAACAGAACATCGTAATCTGTTTTTAAAATCTGTTGCATTCTCAAGTGTACAAAGGCAAGCATTAAGTTTGAGACCATGCTCATCTCATCAGTGATTAAAAGTTTCATTTTCTTCAGTACTCTTGAGACTTCATAACAAACTTCTCCAGATAGCTTCTGATATTCTAATTTATTATCATGTTCAACAGGTAGCATAAGTAATCAATGTAAAGTAATACCTTTAATGTTGAGTGCTGCTAATCCAGTTGGAGCTGTTATGACACCAGATAAATGAGATTCTGTAGTTTTGTGTAGATAACTGGTCAAAACTTTAATTAAGAAACGTTTTCCAGTTCCAGCTTGACCACTGATGTACAATAGAATAGGTTTAAATGATGAACTTTGGCATTCTTTTTTTTCGTGCAGCAAACCATGTTGCACCTGTTGTTTGACTTGTAGATATATTTATTTGTGTTCAATATTTAGTTGTTCTTCTAACTTTTCCAACTGAATAATATCCTGTTGTGCTTTTTGCACCGCAGTTTCTACCTCATTCATGGCTATTGCTGCTTCATTTTCAATATTTGGTTGTCCCAGTGGATCTTTACTCAGTGGACCAGAACTTTGACTGCTTTGTGAACTTTCTCTAGCTATTTCAGCAGCAATAGTACTTTCTTGTTCAAAGTCATCATTTAACATTTGTAGATAAGTTGGGAAAATTGTGCACTTAATACTGTCTTTAGTTGCATTAAAATAATGTTCACAGCAGTCAAAATCTCCAAGTAATTCTGGTTCACTACGCCAAGGCTTGAACAGTTGCAGAAGTGCTAAATAGAAAAATTCTCTCTTATGTGGACTTTCGCAACTGAGTTTTCTGTGGTTAATAAGATTTCCTTTGGCATGTTTCACTAAACATCCATCACATCCAATTACTGCATATTTTTCTTCTTTTAAATTTTCTCTAACATTCTTTTTAAACATATAGTGCTGAAGTATTTCATACAGACATAGGTTTTCAAGATGTGGACTCCTTTTGGGATAGTATGTATCCAACATATAAGTTTAAAAAATATCAGTACTTTCTGGTTCATACTGTGCTATGTATTCGATTTCTTGTAAAGATTTCAATACTCTATTTCCTGTGGAGGCAAGACCTAGACTTACCCAAATGATTCCTCTTGACTTTGAATATAAACTGGCTGAGCTCAAGCGATCCAAACATTCATAGGATCCAATCTCTCTCTGGGAAAGCATTTTCAAGCTGAAGCTTTACAATTTCTTACTAAGACTCTTCTCTCCCGAAATTTCTTCCCACATTTCTTTCATCTCTGACTTTTCACATTTTGTAATATATGATGTAACATAATGAGCAACAGCAATTGAATTATCTGCAACATACTAAATATCCATGTTTGCATTCCACATTTTCAAAATAACTGGAATGTAGTCATTAATGTACTTTGAAGCTTCTGTTCTTTTTAAGTTGTATGTATTCTTGGGAGATTTTCGAGTTATTGTATGTCTTACTACTGACAAAAAACTATTTACTCTTCCTTTAGAAATTATAGGACATGGGAATCCAAAACGACATTTTGCATAAAATTTCCCTTTACATTTGTATTTTCATCTGCAGTATTTCCCACACTGATGACTTTGAAAGTGTAAAATGTGTTGTTTCAAGCTCTTTTCCCCTCCATCTCTTGGAATGACACATGTAACATACTGTTCGATGAAAGACAAAACAGTTTCATCACTGTCTGTTCCAAATTTTGGTGCATTCTTTATCCATAATAGCATGTGTATATGAGGAGCACCTGTGGCTTGGTACTGTTTTATCCAAAAATAAATCAGTTACCTCTCCAAGAGGTGGAATGTTTTTATCGTGGATAAAAGACAGTATACTTTAAAACCTATGGTTAAAATACCTGCACACATTTACAGGTTCCAAGGAATAGAGTTCTCCAGCTGTCTACAATTCAATGTTTTTAACATTTGAATTTGCTTCTCGTAGAAATTCAAGTAAACCTTCCCACGCATATTCAGCACAGCTAAGGGGCCGATTCCGATCTCGGTCGGAGGCGCACCCAATACCATTCGGTCGGGAAAAAAGCCATGCGAAAGCCTGTTTCCCGACCGAACCGTACGCGGGTCCGGCCGAGCGAGTACGATGCGACTTCGCCGACCGACTCGTCCGGGCGTCCCGACAACTCCGACCGACTCGCTCGGACTCGAACCGCTCCGACCGACTCGGTCGGACCCGATTCGCACCGCGCAATGGAGACGTTTCCCGGCCGGGTAAGTACGATGCGCGCCGCGAGCAGTCCGACCGAGCCGCGCACTCCGGCTCGTAAGAGCTGTCGGAGCCGTACTTGGGGGTCCGTGTCGGACCCCCTGTACGCGTAGCCGCGCGAGGCGCACACAGGGGGACCCAAGGGTCCCCCTACCTGTGCGTGTACGCCGCGAGCGCTTCGCGGCGTACTCGCTGTAGGGGGCGCCCTTGTCCGCCTCGCACCCATTGAGGCAATGGGAGCCCGCGTACGCGTTGTACGACCGGCTCCCATTGAGTTCAATGGGAGTCCGACCGACTCGTGTCCGATAACATACGGCCGCATCGTACTCGTTCGGTCGGACTGCACGGGTCCGATTCGGTCGGAAATCTCTCCGGGTCCGGCTCGGTCGGAGAAATTTCCGGCCCGAATCGGAATCGACCCCTAAGTGTTACAAACCATGTAGGAGTACCTATGTTTCTTAACATGCATTTAAGTTCACCATGATGATGATAACAATATACATTGGTACCACAATGGCACGCCATCAAATTAATTAACTGAGATTCTAAATTTTCATCTCTTTATTGAACTTTGTCCATGAACTCTTTTACAGAAACATGTTGAAGATGAACTCCAGTTTTTAATATGTGTTTCACTGCATATGAAAGTGCAGACAAATCGCTTTCAAACAGAAGAGGAAATATATATGGAATGCACTGCCGAAATCTTGGATCTTCAGAGTACATTCTTGTTGATCGGTATTCTGAAGCTGGAATCCGTACAGCTCGCTCATCAAATCGTCCACCTTCTCCAGTGGGGAATAGCTGTGGAAAATATCAAGCTTCTAAACTTGTTTCCCATAAACTCATGGGAGTTCCCTTTGCTTCTTTCATTTGAAATAATTTAATACTGTTTCCTATTATTTCTTTTGAATGCAGAGGACATATTGTATAATGTTCATAAATCTCTTCGGTCCTGTACTTGTCCACTTTTTCAATTTGGCCACTCGAAATTAATGTTTCATCTTGTAAGCATATTACCTGTTCATCAGCATTTACATTCTTATAATAAATATTACTCTGTACCAGGTATAAGGTAGCCATTTGAAGTTTATTAACATCTACAAACTCTTGCCAGATTTTTTGACTATTTGATGGTACACCAATTACTAGAGTAACTACTGGCTCATTTTCCTCTCTGTCTACACCAAAAGTTTCAATGTTTTTCTTAAAATCTAAAGATAAGTACACATCTCTTCCTTTGAGACCTTTTTGTGAATCTGTCGGTGGCAGCTTACCTGTTTTAGGCTCCATATGAACTATGGCTGAAATGGGTGTACAGATTGAATAAGAATAGACTCGTATGCATTTAAATCTGCCAGTTCCAGAGGAATAGGTACTAACTCTAAGGGGCCGATTCCGATTCGGGCCGGAAATCTCTCCGACCGAGCCGGACTCGGAGAGATTTCCAACCGAATCGGACCCTGGCAGCCCGACCGAACGAGTACGATGCGCACGTATGCCATCGGACTCGATTCGGTCGGACTCCCATTGAAGTCAATGGGAGCCAGTCGTACGACGCGTACACGGGCTCCCATTGACTCAATGGGCACGACGCGAACAAGGGCGCCCCCTACAGCGTGTTCGCGTCGATGCGGGTCGCGCCGTACATGCACGTGTAGGGGGAACCATGGTTCCCCCCTGTGTGCGACTCGCGTGCCTACGCTTCCAGGGGGGTCCGACACAGACCCCCAAAGTGCGGCTCCGACAGCTCCTTGGAGCCAGACTGCGCGAGTCGGTCGGAGCGGTCGAGGTGCGCATCGTACTTACCCGGCCGGGGAACGTCTCCATTGCGCGGTGCGAGTCGTCCCCGTGCGAGTCGGTCGGAGCGGTCGGGTCCTGCGAACGAGTCGGTCGGAGATTTCACGAGCGCACGCTTCGTACTCGCTCGCCCGGACGCACGTACGATTCGGTCGGGAAATAGGGCTCCGAATCGGATCCGGTAAAGCCGAATCCGATTCGGAGCCCTACCGGCCGAGATCGGAATCGGCCCCTAAGTTGTTATGTACTGCTCTAGCTGGCATTTTGTTTTCTTCTAATTTGTTGTAACAGTACTTAAAATAACTTGATCAATAGCCAACTTAAACTGACCTTCTACCAACAAATAAACTCCAAATTGCTGCCACTTATCATTGTTTTCTTTTTCACTTTTTAAATACAAATCAACATTCCTAGTTTGACTTCTATAGTGAGTACGTCGACAACAACTACAAATATAGTTTGGTTTTTCAGACGAAACCATGTTAAACTTTGTTATTTCTTCCGCAAACTTATCAATACTAATCTCTTTCTCATATTCTTCAACACCTACACTTCTCAAATCTCAGTTTCTCTACACTTGTCTTCTGAACCGAAAAAACTAAACTGTATATCATCACAAACTTTCTCTATATCTGATACAGAACCATGCAAAAGAGCTGTATTAATTTCATTCAAACCTAGTGCAGGAGTTTTTACATAATAGAGTCTCCTTACTAACTTCTGCATTTCAGAGTGGTGTGCAGCTAAAATTCTTAAATGATGAAAAGTACTTTGGCACACTTTTCTTGAAAGACAAGCCAGAGAATGACCTTGCAACTTAGTATATTTTCTAATTTTACATGGATCTAGTCCTAATAACATCTTAATCTTCTGTTTAACAGTTTTTGGGCAAATCCTCGTAAAAATATTCGTAATATGTCAATAGATTCCTGTTGAATACTGCAAAAAATGCTACAATCCCAGTTATATACAGGAGCTTGTGTACGCCTCCCTTGAACTTCTTTAGCTATTACTTATTTCACATTCCTAGGAACCATTTATTTTTTGGGAATGGGAGAACCATCTTTTATCTGATAGCATCAACCACTAGTATCAACTGCATGTACTAATGTGTTCTGTTGAAAATAGCTTTCTTCATTAAAGAAAGGCTCAGTACTGGAAGTGTGCTTATATTCACCAGTGAAAGTTTTACAAAAGTTACTTCTATTAACCAGTCTTTTTATTTTGCTTTTCTCCTTCATAAACACCATTGTTTTATCCAATGTTCTCATTCTCTTCAATATTAACCCCTTCAATGCTCATGATGGAATGGTTCCGTCATGAGCATCGGTGCTCCTGTGCTCATGACGGAACCATTCCGTCATGAGGACAGGGGCAGGAAATCCCTCTGCTGTAAACAGCAGAGGGATTTCCATTTTGTTTGTGCCACGGGAGGTGGGGAAGAGCTTCCCCAACCTCCCGAGGCCCTCCCCTGGTTTTCTGTGTAATGATGATCGCGCGCATGGCGCGCTGTCGTCATTACATTGAAAACGAAACTGAAACTGAGTTTCAGGTTCAGTGTTTCAGTGCTCATGGGGCTATCTCAGCCCCCCGAGCACCGAAACACTTGGGAGAGGTATCGTTGGAAAGGGGAGAATCTCACCTTTCCAATGGTATCCCTCCCTAGTGGATCCCTGCTTGGGGATCATCCCATGAGGACGATCCCCAAGCAGGGATCCACCCACTAGCGCCAGGGAAGGGGGAGCGGCCCCTTGGGCAAGGGCCTTTGCTCCCCCCATTGTGTTTTGGCCATACCAGTCTTTCTGCCCCCCCCGGGGGGCAGAAAGCCCACTAGCGCCAGGGATTTTTTTCTAAAAAATTTACTTAGGGTGGGGGCTGCCCAAAACGGGCATGCCAATGCCCCCACCCCCCTCACCAAAATTACAGCCTTTCTGCCCCCCGGGGGGCAAAAAGCCCACTAGATGCCAGGGAGCCACTAGATGCCACTAGATTCCAATAGAATCCCATGTTCACACCAGAACATGGACTTCTATTGGAATTCTCCAGGGCATATTATCAAGCCCATTATCGCCGCTTTAGCGGCAGTTTTCTGCCGCTAAACCGGTGATAATTTTTAACGCCGTTCTTGATAATATGCCCTCACTTTTTTCACACATTTTGAGTGGGAAAGTTGTGGCATCACTGGGCTGACACAAATTTCCTACCACCCAGCGTTCCCCAGGTCTCCCGATAAAAATGGTGCCTCACTCGTGTGGGAGGCCCAAGTACCCGCGACAGGCAAAGGCCCAAAACATTTTGTGATAGGCAATTTTGATGTCGCCTCAATATGTTTTGGGCCCTTGCCTGTCGCGGGTACTTGGACCTCCCACACGAGTGAGGCACCATTTTTATTGGGAGACCTGGGGGAACGCTGTGTGGTAGGAAATTTGTGTCAGCCCCGTGATGCCACAACTTTCCCACACAAAAATGTGTGAAAAAAGTGATTTTTTTCAGCTAAATTTCAGGTTTGCAGGGGATTCTGGGTAAGAAAACGTTGGGGGATCCACACAAGCCATACCTCCCTGTAATTCCCCGGGTATCTAGTTTTCAGAAATGTGTGGGTTTGGTAGGTTTCCCTAGGTGGCCGCCGAGCCCCGGGCCAAAAATTCATGGGACCCCCCTTCCAAAACCAGGTTGGTTTGTGATAGGTAATTTTGATGTCACCTCAATAGGTTTTGGGCCCTTGCCTGTATCGGGTACTTGACCCACCCACGCAAGTAAGGTACCATTTTTCTCAAAAGACTTTGGGGAACGCTGGGTGGGTGGAATTTTGTGAATCCACGCAGATTCCAGAACCTTCCATCACAGAAATGTGAGGAAAATGTGTTTTTTTAAAACAATTTTTTAGGTTTGCAAGGGATTCTGGGTAACAGAACCTGGTGAGAGCCAGTCACGTCACCCCATCCTGGATTCCCCTGTGTGTCTAGTTTTCAAAACTGTATAGGTTTGCTAGGTTTCCCTAGGTGCCGGCAGAGCTAGGGTTCAAAAACTACAGCTAGGCACTTTGCAAAAAAGGGTCATTTTTCACTGTGAAAATGTGGTGTGTCCACGTTGCACTTTGGGCCGTTTCCTGTCGCGGGCACTAGGCCTACCCACACAAGTGAGGTACCGTTTTTCTCGAAAGACTTTGGGGAATGCAGGGTGGGTGGAAATTTGTGGATCCACGCAGATTCCAGAACTTTCTACCACAAAAATGTGAGGAAAATGTGTTTGTTTTGACAATTGTTTAGGTTTGCAAGGGATTCTGGGTAACAGAACCTGGTGAGAGCCAGGCAAGTCACCCCATCCTGGATTCCTCTGAGTGTCTAGTTTTCAAAAATGTATAGGTTTTATAGGTTTCCCTTGGTGCCAGCAGAGCTAGGGTTCAAAAACTACAGCTAGGCACTTTGCAAAAAAAGGGTCATTTTTCACTGTGAAAATGTGGTGTGTCCACATTGCGTTTTGGGCCGTTTCCTGTCGCGGTCACTAGGCCTACCCACACAAGTGAGGTACCGTTTTTCTCGAAAGACTTTGGGAAACGCAGGGTGGGTGGAAATTTGTGGATCCACGCAGATTCCAGAACTTTCCACCACAGAAATGTGAGGAAAATGTTTTTTTTTTGACAATTTTTTAGGTTTGCAAGGGATTCTGGGTAACAGAACCTGGTGAGAGCCAGTCAAGTCACCCCATCCTGGATTTCCCTGGGTGTCTAGTTTTCAAAACTGTATAGGTTTGCTAGGTTTCCCTAGGTGCCGGGAGAGCTAGGGTTCAAAAACTACAGCTAGGCACTTTGCAAAAAAAGGGTCATTTTTCACTGTAAAAATGTGGTGTGTCCACGTTGCGTTTTGGGCCGTTTCCTGTCACGGGCACTAGGCCTACCCACACAAGTGAGGTACCGTTTTTCTTGAAAGACTTTGGGGAACGTGGGGTGGGTGGAATTTTGTGGATCCACGCAGATTCCAGAACTTTCCACCACAGAAATGTGAGGAAAATTTGTTTTTTGGGACAATTTTTTAGGTTTGCAAGGGATTCTGGGTTACAGAACCTGGTGAGAGCCAGTCAAGTCACCCCATCCTGGATTCCCCTGGATGTCTAGTTTTCAAAAATGTATAGGTTTGCTAGGTTTCCCTAGGTGCCGGCAGAGCTAGGGTTCAGAAACTACAGCTAGGCACTTTGCAAAAAAAGGGTCATTTTTCACTGTGAAAATGTGGTGTGTTCATGTTGCGTTTTGAGCCGTTTCCTGTCGCGGGCACTAGGCTTACCCACACAAGTGAGGTACCATTTTTATTGGGAGACTTAGGGTAACACAGAATTGTAGAGCAACTGTTATTACCTATTGGCTTTCGATGCATTTCTGCCTTCCAAAGGAAAGACAATGTGTAAAAAAGAAATCATTTTGAAAAATGACCTATAATTCTCATGCTAGTATGGGTACTCCCAATTTTGGAAATGTGCAAATATCTACTGTTTCTAAACTCTATATTTTCCCGTTTCAGAAATACATAGGTGTCTTTCATACCGATTTTTCCATGTATAAATTTTCCCAGAATAATTGCTATATACCCGGTACATAATAAAAAAACATTGCAAGACGCTGCTCGATTATTGGCTCTGGGTTCATCGGGTTCTTGGTGAACCTACAAGTCCTATATATCGCCACAACCAGAAAGTCCAGTGGATGTAAAGGTATATTGCTTTCAAATAGCTGTCATAATTAGAAGAAGTTACAGTTGAAAACGTTGACACAAATGGCTGTTTTTTTCAACTAATTTTCAATTTTTCCTATATTTAACTGTTTGTTTCTATAAAGAAAACTTGAAGGATCTACACAAATGACCCCTTGCTGAATTTAGAATTTTTCCTACTGTTCAGAAATGTATAGCTTTCCAGGATCCATTATTGCTTTCATACCCATTTATACCATTAACTGGAAGGAGGTTGAAAGCACAAAAAATAGCAAAAATAGGCTATGTCCCAGAAAAATGCCAAAACTGTGTAAAAAATGTTGGTTTTATGACAAAAGTCTGCTTGTCCCTGAAAGCTGGGAAGATGGTGATTTCAGCACCACAACCCCTTTTTGATACCATTTGCAGGGAAAAAAACAGACGCTTTCATCTGGAGCCCTTTTTTTCCAATTTTTCCAAAATAAAACAAAATTTAGCTGTATTTTGGCTAATTTCTGGGTCCCCTCCAAGGGAATCCACAAACCCTGGGTACCTTTAGAATCCCCATGATGTTGGAAAAAAAGGACACAAATTTGGCTTGGATACCTTATGTGGTCAAAACGTTACAGGGGCCTAAGCGCGAACTACCCCAAATAGCCAAAAAAAGGCTTAGCACGGGGGGGGGGGGGAAGGCCTAGCAGCGAAGGGGTTAATGTAAATATTTTTCATTTTATTTCAAGAGCTTTATCTACTACACTTTCAATATGTTGCTTTTCCTTATAAGCTGCTGATCTTTTTTAAAATATTTTTTACAATCTTTCAATACATTTTGTAGTACTCTAATTCTAAACATTCTCCTCCTTATATCTTGATATTATTTTAGCCTTTTTGTAATATGCATTGTTTTCCCATAAAATAAATTTTTTTTATCATGGCCATTTTTCTTTTGCTTTTGAGTTGTTGTAAGACTTTTCTTTTTCTTTTCAACATTTTTGACTTTTTTCAAACTCTGTAAAACTGTTTTTACAAACTGTTCAGTTATCTTACCTGAAGACTTTTTTTCTGTATAACGTTTTGTGCTTCATCTAATTTCCTCTTTTCACTTTTTTTTAAGTAGAACTGTTTTTTTTGTTCTCTTCTCTTTTCAAAATTCTTGCCATCCTCAATTTCCCCCACAAAAAGTAACGATCTAAAAAACAAAGAATAGAATAAATAGATTGTTACATAATTTTATAATTTAAAAATAATTAAAAAATAATATTCATAATAATGAATAAGCAGTTGCTTACAATTGCAATCTCTCCATAACAACTAAATATGTAGGATATCATACTTTACACATTAGCAAACCTGCCACGAGAGCAAGCAGACCTTTAAAGTTGACAGACTGCACTTCGCATTTCAAGCAGACACCTACATTTATACGGCCTACTTCGAGTGTACCATTCCAGAGACTCATACAAAGTAGCCTAATCACTAATCCCTCTGCCAAATTGTCTTAAACCTCACATTTCTCTTGCAGCTTCACCATTCACTGACTGCTCAGAATGTTGGGCCTACCAAAATTTAAAACAGCAATCCTTCCCATGCCACTGTTGTAAGTCTCACCATGTTTCTCAAGGCATGAATGCGTGTATCTGTGCTTTTTTGCAAGTGACATGATACATAAAAAGAATCATACAAACAGTTGAATATCTGTGTTTCAGACAGCATGCTCTCTGAATTTGTGTACAAGAAGGTGTATGTATTCCTTTCTGCTCATAAAACAGGGCACATGGGTGTTGAATAGTCTATTTTAGGGGCTTTATAATACCTACATACGTAAGATATGTCAGCCTGTGTGACCAAATGACAGAGCAGAACTGAGAAGATTTGTCCACCTATAGGAGAAGCTACCAGGTTTTTAAGCTAGCATCTTCAGATGCATAAGACATGTGAGAATACATGTACAAGTAGACACATACCTCAGTCACAAGAGCACACAGACCTTTAAATGACATGATATAAAAAAATAAATATGCAAATAGTTGAATACCTGTGTTTCAGACCACATGCTCTCTACATTTGTGTACAAGAAACTGTATGTATTCCTTTCTGCTCATAAAACAGGGCAGGTGCGTATTGAATACTCTATTTGAGGGGCTCTATAGAACCTACATATGTATGACATGTCTGTCTGTCTGTCTGTGTGACCGAATGACAGAGCAGAACTGGGAAGATTTCTCCACCTGTAGGTGAAGCTACCAGCTTTTTAAGCTCGCATCTTCAGATGCAGAACACATGTGAGAATACATGTACAAGTAGACATATACCTCAGTCACGAGAGCACACAAACCTTTAAACTTGGCAGACTGCAATTCCCATTTCAAGCAGACACTTAAATTTATACGGCCTACTTCGAGTGTACCTTTCTACAGACTCATATGAAGTACCCTAATCACTAATCCCTCTGCCAACATGTCTTAAACCTCACTTTTCTCTTGCAGCTTCACTATTCCCCAACTGCTCTGAAAGTTGGGCCTTCCCAAATTTATAACAGCAATCCTTCCAATGTCACTTTTGTAAGTCTCAACATGTTTCTGAAGGTATGAATGCATGTGTCCAGATCAGACTTGTGGGTTTCTTTTGTGGTGTATTTACACTTCGTAACTGTTTGAAGTGTTGCCCAAATACTTTACACATTGCCTCTAAGTTAAGCCTGACTGCTCTGTGCCAAGCTATCAGGGGTCAAGCAGAGGTTAATTTGGGGTTTGCTTGTGCTTTACCCTGACAGGATTGTGTCTGCTGCTTGACCAGGGCTCACACCCCAGTCAACCAACAACCTAATTTCTTACAAAAGGTGTACACAGAATAATGACTTTGTACAGCATTATGTGGCTGTGCTTATATGAGTGTAAAATAAGCTATTTTTACGTGCTGAACCTGGAATTAAGTCTTTAGTCTGCATCACCTATGCTATTATTAGTCATGTCTAAGCTCAGATAGCAAAGAAGACATCACAAATCAACCTGTCAGTAAATCAAAGCATCTGAAATCAGGTAATGAGGTAATAATCCAGGTTCGCACTAGGAATCTTAATCCCGGCAATGAGATGACTCATTGTCCTTGGGCAAACTTTCACTTATACGTATGGGCACATAGAGTATCATACTGTCAAAATGCACTAACCCTGCAATCTAGATCCAATGAAATTAAGGCAAGCTTGCATGGTTCTCAGAACCCACAGCCTATTTTACATTAACAACATATAAATCAGAAGAAGAGCCAAGTTAAGATGAACAGGATAATAGTGAGAAGCACAGACGTTGAATGTTTGTCATGCTGCCTTATTGCACAGCTGGCTTTAATCTGTATGGCAGCAGTGTTGATATATAAAGACATCTAATATTGCTATGGTATTGACTTTGGCATCCAACGTCTGATATTGTATATGATATATCTACTGATACCCTCTGTGCTTCAAGCTCTCTATTTAAGAATGAAACTCTACATCTTCTCTGAGATTAAATATAATTAGAGTTTATGTGAAATCTGCAAACACTTGATTACTAAAGAGAACTACCTTTAATATTATATGCTAACAATCCGTGGCTCTGATTACATTAAATATAATTGGTTGATAACTGTAACATGAAAAGTGTTTAATAATATCATATAGTTCACCCACACAATTAGCAATTACATAATTGTTCAAATTAATACCTTAATATCATATGTGTTCTAATAGCAACATAAAGGCTGTATAAGATGAGATTCCACTGACCTTCTCTTGTAGAAACAATGCAAGGGAAATTTTGAGTTATTTGCAATAAACACAGTTTGTAATCCTAATGGATGACTCCTTGAGTAAAAAACCAAAGTGCAAAACAAGAGTTTGAAATCCTAGTGAACAACGGCTTGTGCAATTATAAACAAGGGCAATATTAGATTTCACTATTGACAAAGTAGAAGTTCATGAAATAATACTCAAGTGCAAGTCTATATTTTTACTTCTCTGACTCCAAAGATGCCCTTCTTGGACTTGAAAGAACAGAGAATTACAAGGATTCTAAACTTCAAAGAAAACAATTGTCCCCTGAAGTAAATATGCATCATGATTGTCTGACTCATTGTCAGTGAAATTGCTCTCCCACCCTCGCAGCTTCACCATTAAGTGAGGTCTCTCCCTGCCCCTGCACTCTCGAGTGTTGGTGATCGAGGCCCTCTTCCACCCGCAGGTTTCCCTGAGCCTCATCCCTGGTGGTCCAGTGGACCTCTGTTTCCTTCCTCTCACTCTGCTCTTTCACTCGTTTTCACTCGTTTTTCTGCCCTTTTTTATCTTTCACCTTTCTGCACTTTTCTGCATCTCTGCTCTTTTGTGCCTTATTTCTGCTCATTTTCCCTTCCTCTCGCTCTGCTCTTTCACTCGTTTTCACTCGTTTTTCTACCCTCTTTTAGCTTTCACCTTTCTGCACTTTTCTGCATCTCTGCTCTTTTGTGCCTTATTTCTGCTTATTTTCCCTTTTTTCTTTATTCCTTATTTCCTCCCTTTACTTTTCCCTGCCGCTGCTGCCCCCACGGCCCCTCCCCCCCAGCGCGACCGGCCCAATCCAGCTCCCCTCCCTGCTCCCGCCTCCCAGCTGTCCAGCCCTCCCCGACCCCTACTTAATGGCGGCCGCTGCGGGGACAGGCGAGCAAGACCACTGACTCATTGTCAGTGAAATTGCTCTCCCACCCTCGCAGCTCCACCATTAAGTGAGGCCTGCCCCTACCCCTGCACTCTCAAGTGTTGGTGATCGAGGCCCTCCTCCACCCGCAGGTTTCCCTGTGCCTCATCCCTGGTGGTCCAGTGGACCTCTGTTTCCTTCCTCTCACTCTGCTCTTTCACTCGTTTTCACTCGTTTTTCTACCCTTTTTTATCTTTCACCTTTCTGCACTTTTCTGCATCTCTGCTCTTTTGTGCCTTATTTCTGCTCATTTTCCCTTCCTCTCGCTCTGCTCTTTCACTCGTTTTCACTCGTTTTTCTACCCTCTTTTAGCTTTCGCCTTTCTGCACTTTTCTGCATCTCTGCTCTTTTGTGCCTTATTTCTGCTTATTTTCCCTTTTTTCTTTATCCCTTATTTCCTCCCTTTACCTTTCCCTGAAGCTGCTGCCCCCGTGGCCCCGCCCCCCCAGCGCGACCGGCCCAATCCAGCTCCCCTCCCCCCTCCCGCCTCCCAGCTGTCCAGCCCTCTCCGACCCCTAGTTAATGGCGGCCGTGGGCAGCGGGCGCGCCGCTGGCGCGCCTAAGGCGTGTCAAAGGCAAGCCCGTCTGCGCCCGTCCGTGACCTGACCAGCGCCAGGAACCCTGGACCTCCGCCCCGCCAACGCTATGACCCAGCAGCACTCCACGCACTCAACCCAGGCCACAACAACAACTGCAAGCTAGCATCACCAGCCGACACCCACAGACACTTCAGCTGTCACCGCTGCCGGCACACCTGCAGCACCGCCAAGAACACGGATCCAGCACAACCCACCCACACGAACACAACCGTACCGAAGACCCTGCAATGCATCCTCCTCAACGTCCGATCCCTCCACAAACACGCCACCAAAATCTGGGACCTCCTCGACAGCACCACCCCAGACGTAGCGTTCTTCACCGAAACCTGGACCAACACCACCTCGGGACCGGACATCGCCATCTCCATCCCCCAAGGATACAAGACCTCCAGGAAGGACCGCCGCACCCGCCCAGGAAGAGGAATCGCCATTGTCCACAAATCCAGCCTCCGCCTGAGCACACTCCCCGACGAGCCCACAGAACTGATGGAACACCTTCACTTCAAGATACTGGCCAGCCCCACCGACACCCTCCAAGGAACCCTCATCTACCGACCCCCTGGACCCCGCGGACCCTTCGCCAACTCCATCACGGACATTATCTTCCCGCAGGCCATCGCATCCACCAACTACACCCTGCTGGGAGACCTCAACTTCCACCTCGACAACCAACTGGACCCCAACACCACATCCCTCCTGGACAACCTCCACAACATTGGACTCTGCCAGATCGTGACCGAGCCCACGCACTCAGCAGGACACACCCTCGACCCCCTCTTCACTACAGGAAAATCCATCACCTTCAGCCACACCACCGAACTCCCATGGACCGACCATCGTTGTGTCCACTTCACCTTCAGAACACCCACCGTCCACAGACACCAGCACCTGCTCCCACGAAGAAACTGGACCAAAATCACCTACGACCAGCTCACCTCCTCACTCAACAACTCCACCCCAACCATCGCGGAAAACGATGACCCCAACACCGCAGCCCGAACAGCACTAACACCATAGCCCCCCTCAAGAAAAACAACAATTCCTGCGCCAAGAAAGCCAGATGGTTTACCACCGAACTTCGAGAGTCCAGACGCACATGCTGCCGCCTCGAAAAGGCCTGGAGGAACACCAAATCCACAGAAGCCCACAACAACTTCAGAGCCGCCACCAATGCCCACCATCAACTCATCAGAGAAACGAGGAAAAAAGCGATTGAAGACAGAATCTCCACCCACGCGCACAACAGCAAGGAACTCTTCAGCATCATCAAGGATTTCGCCCAACCCACCAGCGAATCTACCGACATCCCTCCCTCACAAGACCTCTGCGACAAACTTAGCACCTTTTTCCACCACAAAATCAAGAGCATCTACGACAACTTCGACGAAGACAACCAACACACTGAACCCTCACCAACCACCCCCGACACCCAGAAACCAGCGATTGACGACTGGACAGCCCTCACCACCAAAGACACACTGAAGACAATGAAGTCAATCCACTCAGGGGCCCCCACGGACCCCTGCCCCCACCACATCTTCAACAGAGCCGCCAACACTATCGCACCCATGCTCCGCCACACCATCAACCGCTCCCTGGCGACCGCCTCATTCCCCGACGACTGGAAACACGCTGAGGTCAACCCCCTCCCAAAGAAACCCTCAGCAGACCCCACCAACCTCAAAAACTACAGACCCATCTCCCTGCTCCCGTTCCCAGCAAAAGTCATCGAGAAAGCCATCAACAGCCAACTCGCCACATTCATTGAAGAACACAACATCCTCGACTCCTCCCAATCCGTCTTCAGAAAAAACCACAGTACGGAAACCGCCCTCCTCGCCGCAACAGACGACATCCGCACCCTACTGGACAAAGGAGAAACAGTAGCCCTCATCCTCCTCGACCTATCAGCAGCGTTTGACACAGTCTCCCACCGCACCCTAATACGCAGACTCTACGACGCAGGAATCCAGGACAAGGCCCTCGACTGGATCTGCTCCTTCCTCTCTGGCAGGACGCAGCGGGCCAGTCTCCCCCCTTTCCTCCCGGACCCCACACCTACCACCTGCGGAGTCCCCCAGGGCTCCTCCCTCAGCCCGATGCTCTTCAACGTCTACATGGCTCCACTCGCCCCCATCGTCAGAACCTACAGACTCAACATTGTGTCATACGCAGACGACACCCAACTCATCCTCTCCCTATCCAATGAGCCCAACACCGCCAGATGCAACTTTCGAGAAGGCATGGAAGCCATCGCCAAATGGATGAAAAACAGCTGCCTACAACTAAGCACCAACAAAACAGAAGTACTCATCATGGGCCCAAACCCAGACGCCTGGAGCGACACCTGGTGGCCCCCCGCCCTCGAAAACCCATGGACCACGCACGCAACCTGGGAATCATCCTGGACTCTGAGCTCAAAATGGACCGCCAGATCAACTCCGTCTCGTCTTCCTGCTTCCACACCCTCCGCCTCCTTCGTAATACCTTCAAATGGATCCCCCTCGAACACCGAAAGACCGTCACTCACGCCCTGGTCACCAGCAGACTCGATGACGGCAACGCACTCTACGCCGGAATAAACAAAAACCTCACCCGCAAGCTAGAGAACATCCAGAACACCGCCGCAAGACTGGTCCTCAACCTGCCAAAACACTGCCACATCTCCCAGCACCTGCGCACACTCCACTGGCTCCCTGTCGAGGTGAGAATCACCTTCAAGATGCTCACCCACGCACACAAGGCCCTCCACGGCACCGGACCAGCATACCTGAACAGCCGACTCAAATTCCATGCACCCCAAAGGACCCTACGATCAGCCCAGCTCTCCTACTCCGTGGTCCCCCGCACCAAAAAGACCAGATCGGGAGGCCGCTCCTTCTCCTTCCTCACGGCCAAAGCATGGAACGTCCTTCCGCTTCAGCTCAGACAGACAACATCGCTCCCCATCTTCGCAAGAAACCTCAAAACCTGGCTCTTCGGCAGACCCCCTCCTTGATGGAATGGAACCTGCACCCCCCCACCCCATGCGCCTTGAGACCCTTACGGGTGAGTAGTCGCGCTTTAACAAACCCCTGATTGATTGATTGATTGATTGTCTAACCAGGACATTTTGGATCATGAAAAATGTATACACTAAGGCCAAGATTTACAAACATTTTGTGATGTGTTTGTGTCAAAAAGTGAAGTATACCTGCACAAAATGGTTTTTTTTTTTGATTTACCTTCCAGGGTAAATCTTGTTTTCCGCTGAAAATTTTCCTCAAAGTAGTGCAAAATGCTGGTCTATGTTACTGTGTATTAAGAGGGCATTCCATGGGTGGTACTTGGTCATTCCCAGGCAACCATTCACAGTTTTTAATACAAAACCCTATCTACTAACAGGAGTACAGAGTTTTGCACCAAAAAATGCTACTTTAATGCAGCTTTAAAAAGGAGGAAATATTTTATTTCTCTTGACTTTCCCCACTTTGCATGTGTGCTGCAGTGTACAGCGCACATCTGAAGTGGGAAAGGTTTTGAAGTTATTCTAGGCATAGTATTTTGTACTGGAAGAGTACCCAATGCTAGACATGACACAGTCACCTTTGCACTATATTTTTGCGTGGCGCTAGGTAGCCTGATTTTGCGCCAACACTAGGGAGCGAGCAGGATAGTACCATAACTTACTAAATTTAGTGCTTTTCTGCTTTCTCCCTCTCATGCAGTGCAGTGGAACAACTTTGGTTGCCTTTGTAAATTAGGGCCTAAGCATTCAGGATCGCCACTACCATTTGCAAGTCTTGTGAGAATCCCGAAGCTCCCTGGGGCATGTAGTCCTTCTTGCCTTCACTCAGGTGTTTAGTGTAGTGCATCCATCTGAGATGTGAGACCTCTGCCCAGGTGGTGCCTATACTCTGCTCCTGAAAACATCCATGGTCAGGAGGTCTTGTAGGGTTTCCCTGAGGGATTGGTGGCGGTTCACAGAGATAAGCGCATACTGCGCACTCTGACACACGCAGCTTCATTTTATCATTTGAACGAAGTACAAACTCTTATAATTAGATCAAGATCACATAAATAGGTTCAGAGTGCAACAATGGAACCAGAAGAATAGCAATAGTAAGCCACAATCACCCCTTCTTTTGTTAAGATAAATGTGAGCTTGGTTGTTAGACCTATCTTTATGATGTTGAAGATTGGGGCTTTACTGCGGTAAATGGGTAAGGCATTGTGGGCTCTTGGCGCAATTCCTGAGAAAGATCTGGATAGTGAGCTCTTTTTCTTGAAAAGAAGGTTAATGTGCAGGAGATTGTTCTTGCTTTTGAGTAATTTGAAAAGAGATTTGACTAATGAGGCTGTTCTAAGGGTGATGTCAGGTTTCCTGAAGGCTTGCATCCATGCTGACTTGCTAACCTTTGTTGTGGCCAAGTATTAGGAGGATAAACTCTGTTTTAGGAATTTGAACTAAAGGTGTTTTTATTCCATCCATTCTTGAAAATGATTCAAGTAGGATTTTAAGTTATTGACTGCTTCTGATGTGTCAAGTTTGACATACTTCTTTGTATTGTCTGCACACTGGTGGAGCATAATGCCAAGATCATCAAGGAGCTCACTGGGGGGGGTGGAGGAGTTCATGTGCAAAATGAAAGTGAATGAGTGATGGCGTGAACCCCTGGAGAGTTCCATTTCAGAATGGGGCATTGATCGATCTCATCTTTGAAACTGATGTAAATTAGAACTCTAGAAGAGAGGAGGCTGTGCAAGTGTCTAGGGAATGATAGCTCCATTTGGGAATGAGGGGTGGTACAGAAGTAGAAGGACATTAACTTTAAGGCAGCACAGGGTGGCTTGTGTGGGACTAGAAACCATTGGTTGGTGGCTCACAGGTTCATTGTTGGTGTGTGTAGCGATATCAGCGTGATAATTAGTAGTTACACTAATGCCCATGACCCACTTTTTAGTATGATAAACTTTCACGACTTACCTAGCTTTAATGTACATGATGCAGGTGATTTTCTTAATGTAAAAGAAGCATCATGTAGTTGCAGACTGTCATTTACAGACAGCCCATTTTTCATTGAAATGGCCACAAAATTTGCATAGACATACAGTTACTGATGAAACTATATTGCACATGTTAAACCTGTCAGCCTTAGGGTGGTTTTCCCCCAAACCTTTTGCCGACACACCTCCAAGTTTTGCTGGATTTTTGCTTCCATTTGGCTTATTTCCTCTGATGGGGGAATTACTCCAGATCCGGCTAATGTACAGGCTTTTAATCACAATGAGAGAGTGAGAGAAAAGGAATCCTAGTTGCATTCTCCCAACTATAATCACAAACACAAACGGGCAGTTAAAATAGAGTTGCCAGAAGGGACAGTCATGGACGAAATCCAAAGATTTTGGGGTAGACGCCTCACCCACAATACATAGTGGCATGCTTCATCATCTGTACCTATCCACACCCTGGTCTGATAGTGCAACCAGGGCCAACTCAACCCAAAAATATGGATGGGAGTTCTTATATAAATTGTAGCTGGATATGTGGCAGGGATCCAGAAGGTAAGAGGTAAAAATGTTTCAGGGTAAAGCCAGGGACATTTCTTTTCATAAGTGGGTACCTTAGACATAACTAAAAACAGAGTTTGGGTCTTGTAGTTGAGTTGCAATGTCTCAAAAATACCCTAGTTAAATCAACATGTTTCGGCCCGCCTTAAAAGTCCACATGGGTCTAGGGCCTTCATCAGTGCTAGGGGTGTCAATGCCTATCAAAGCAGTCATGCCATGCAGGAATGAGGCCTTAGTCTCTCACCTTGACTCAAGGAGACTTTCCTTCAGAAACCAAAAAACATAATGAGTGCACAATAGGGTTAAAAGACTGTAACTGACACAACAATATAGTACAAACAGCAGTGACTTCAAGAATCCTTTTAGCCGGTGGGAGGAGTCAGTGGGAACCTCCGACTGGTAAAACAGCCCCTGTTCTCTATCAGACTCATGTTCTTTTTTTTTTAGAAAAAAGGGGGAATATGTTGCATACTTGCTCATGCAACATTGTGAAGCTATAAAGTGAAGCATGTCAAATCACTGCAAAACTCACACATGTGCATGCACATAAAGCAATAGAGGGAAAACATGCAAATAAACATAAAAATAGACCAGAACACACTCTCTTACTTCATACCCTATATTCAGGTGGTTGAGATATCATGCATATCTGGCGGGAGGCTACCCCCTATAGTCACACACTTAATTTGGTGGAGGTCTAGCATTATTTAGACATCTTGGGCTAAGTTGCAATAAAACATCTGGCACTGAGATAGTCCCTGGCTTATGTGAAACATGAGATTGGTATGCAATGGATATAGTATCTTTGGCTTTTTACTCAAAAAATCATAAGTGCATCTCACACAGGTACCTGGTGGGGTTATTATGCATGTGGAGGTGTCCAAGATGTGTCACAATAATGACAAGCTGAGTGTCCACTATAAACGTGGGATGCCTTAGCTATCCGAATGCATGAGGACCTTGTCAGAAGTAAAAACTTTGCAGCAAGATTACCCATGTAGTAATAATGGGTGCGGGGAGCCGGGCGCCGTGATATGATGATCATTAATATGAATGCTACTCAGAGTAGGCCTCTCAATATTATTGACAGAAAAGTGGAGAAATGGTGCAGGGAGAGGGGGCTGTGAAGCACATTTGGTAGAGGGGCACCAGGAAGCAGCAGCAGGAGGCACCTGAGGCCTGTGGCCTTCGTCAAGGTAGGGAACCCGTGAGTGAACCTGCCTCGTTACACATCAGACCGCCACCAAACAATTGGTGCTCAGGAGGCTGGTCCTGATATGCGGGTGGAACGCAGCTGATTTGGCCACCTGGGGTGCCTATTTTCTGACACGTTCAGCATCCGACGGACCGGGCTACATGGGAAATAAATCCCGGGGGCCTCTAGTGATTACTGAAATCTGGCTAGCCTGTGTGCAGAGCTTGTGGCACCTTTAGGGGCTGGAGTGTCTGTAAGCAGCCCAGCTCAAATTGCAACCGATATGCATGCCACATACATGTCAAAATTCATGAAGGGGCCAAAAATTAAATAAAATAAAAATAAAAATAACGAAAAATGGTAGAGTGTGAGAGTGTAGAGTGCTTAATAGCATGATATGTATTGGAATTAAAAATGACAGCAACAAGAAGTCAGAAATAAGTACATCAATGTGCAAATGAAATGGACATTCATTTATTCAGGGGCCTCTGAATGTCGTAAATGATGCATGATTCTATGGGCATATAATCATTTTGCCTGGGATTGTGTGGATTTGAGTATGAAGGATACACTTGGAAATGTGAAGCAATAGGAGGTGTTTTCTAGCTGCTGGGGGTAGCAAGGTGTAGTGGCAACATCAAGAGGTTACCCACGTTTTCCCTCCAATTGAATTCCCTTGGACTCAATTGGAGGGAAGGGGGACTCAATTGGAGGGAAAACGTGGATAACCTCTTGACGTTGCCACTACACCTTGCTACCCCCACCAGCTAGTAAACACCTCATCATTGAGGCCAGTAGTAGCATTCATAAGTCTATATATTCATCGTTGTTTGCAGTAGAATAGTTTTTCTCGGGTGCTTGGGGTGCTAGTTTATCAATGCATACCACTTAAAGTTGTTTTATGAGTGTCCCATGGACAAGCAATGCCGCATTAGTTTTGTAGCAGTTTTTTTACACCTGAAGGGGCTCCTTTGCTCGTTGATTCTGACGCAAATCTTTCCAGTGGTCATTCCCATGTATTTTAGGTCACAGAGACAGATGAGATCATAAACATTGTTATTTGTCTCACAATTCGTGTGTCTTCTTAAGGCCCAAGGGATCCACAGACCTAGGTCTACTTCCTTAACTACTTTGGTTTGGGGGCAGATGTTACAATGACCACAAGGGTTGTGGCCAACTACCGGGGGCAAGAACCACAGTGACCAAATGGTTGCTATTTTTACTATTGGCGGTTTTGTCTGGTGTGTACCAAATGTTCAATCAAAGCTTTGTCCCATTTGAATGAAAACATTGGTTTTTGTAGGTGTATGGGACCAGAGGTCAGGATTTTCCAATGTATGGTGACCATTCTCCGAATTGGATTGTAGAATGTCCCATAGGTAGTGACACAGATGGGACATTTCCAGCTACGATTTATATAAGAACTCTCATCCTTTTTTGGTTGAATCTGCCCTGGTTTTACTATCATGCCAGGGTGTGGATAGGCGTTGATGATGAAGCATGCCGCTATTAAGAGGGTGAGGCATGTACTCCAAAATCTTTGAATTTCCCCCGTGACTGTCCCTTTTGGTAACTCAATTTTAGCTGCCCATTTGTGCTTGTGAAAGAACAGGCTTTGCCAGCCATCTGTCGACCACAAGATTCTACCATGTTACACACTTTTGTTGGCTTGGCCAGCTACTGTTCTAGGTTCATCCATGATTTTGCCAAAGTAAGTGCCCCATTAGGAGATTTAACAAAACGAAATGCTTCATTTTAATGGTCACATGAATGTAAACAAAGCTTCAAGAAAATCAAACATGCTATTGAGAATGCCACCAAAATGGCCTACTTTGATCAAAAGCTACATACAGAAGTTGTTGTTGACGCAAGCCCGGTAGGGTTGGGCGTGATTCTTGCCCAACACAATGGACATCAAAATGCTTGAAGGCATATTGTAACTCATGCTAGCAGACGTTTGTCACAGACCAAACGTGCCTATTCACAACCTGAAAATGAAAGCTTAGCTGTGATGTAGGCTTGCGAACATTTCTACGTGTTTCATTATGGAAAACTTTCGCTCGTGTCAAAGATCATCAAGCATTGCTTACCATATTTGGCAATCCTAAAGCCAAAATACCCCCTCGCATTGAGAGGTGAGGGCTGCGACTGCAGTAATATGACTACACTAATGTGCACCATCCAGGGAAAGCTCAAAACCCTGCTGACTACTTTGCAAAAGTGCCAGTGCAATGTCATAGAACCACTTCCAAAACGGATGAAGCCTACATTACCTTCATTGTAGAGTCCAGTACACCTACTGCTATATCAGTGGAACAAATCATTGCTGCCAAGGGCACTGACAGTGATATGCTAATACTCAAAGTCATTATTGCACATCAATCCTGGAAACAGTTCACTCGACCTCTTACAAATTACAGTCAATATCAGAATTTCAATAATGTAAAAGATGAACTTTCCATTAACCTAGAAGTTATCATCTTACGAGGTTTGAGAATTGTCATACTGGAGAGTCTGAGGCAGCAAGTCATTGAAGTGGCACATGAGGGACATCGAGGAATTGTCACCACTCAGCAAACTCTCCAAGACCAAGTTTGGTTTCCTCATCTTGATGAAAGAGTTGTAAGGGAATTTAAAGGATTGCCATTTATGCAACTGTTAAATTTTCTAAAACAATCCAGCATCCATTGAAAATGTCTGATCTTCCAAAACGTGTGGGAGAAAATTGCTGTTAATTTTTTTGGGCCCCTTGACAAGGGACATTATTTAATGGTAGTCATTGATGAGTATTCTCATTTTCCCTTGGTAGAAGACTTTTTGTCGATCACTCAGGAAAAAGTCATTGAGAGGCTAAATGGTATTTTCGTAACATGGGGCTATCCTTTAATTCTGAAGTCCAACAATGGCCCACTGTTAGAAGATGGTTCTGACACTATGGGCCGCCCGGATTTTTCGCTTTTTGAGCACCTAGGTGTTGAGGTTTTACTGTGGGAGAGCCTCATAAATTGGGACTCATCCACAGTGAACTCATGATGAAAGAGACTGCATGTGGATTTTACTGGTGTCCCCCTAGCTTGACTAGGCCGCTGCGCAGCAGCTGAAGTAAGGGGCACCGGGCTGGTTACATGCAGACACCTGTGTACATGCGTGTGCACACGTGTAGGGGCTGCGCAGGGGAGATTCTTGGCGTGCGTAGTCCAGGAGCAGCTACAAAGTGAATGGTGTGGCAGGACTTATGCAGAATTGGGTGGTGACACGGAATAGGCCTTATACACTAGGAAGGAACATGCCAGGGAAAGTCAGTGTGCTTTACTGTTTTTTCACTTCATTATTCCCCTATGGGGATGTGGAGCCCATGTGCTAGATTAACTTCCATAAGGCCTACAGATTCCAGACACGCACTAAAGTCCACTGTAGCGGATGTGAAAATAAGTATTCTGCAGAGTCCAGAGTCATATTTGTACTGCTTTTGGGTCATCCAGAAATGTTACATCTCTCTGAGTCAGATCATAACCAGGGCCTGGCTGGGGGTTGACCTCAGCAGGCTGGATTGATGACCTTTCCCTCCCAGAGCGAAGACCTCCTTTCCACGAAGGGAAGATAGGCGGAGCTACAGGCTCATCCATCAGCAGCTATCACTGGGTGCCAGGCACCAGGCTGCACCTAAGAGGGAAGGGCTCTGGTTTCAGAGACCATATGGCCAGAGACCCTGGACGACGCCATTTTGAACAAACCCAGAGGCTGGACAAGAAGGAGGGAGCAGGGGCAGGGAAGTGATGTGTCGCTGTTTGATAGGATCAACAGAGACTTCCTGCCAGCCCCCCTACTCAACTTTTAAAAGTGTCTGCGCAGGAAGAGAAGCTCTCTCTGGGGTGTGGTCTGCGGAGGCGGAAGGTGCTGGAGCCTGGCAATGGGCAGTTGGAAGGAGGTACCCCCTGACTGTCCCCCAGGCCCCTAACAGCGCCAGAAGAAGAGCCCAGGACCGGTGCGCAGAAGCAGGGGCCTCTGCGCAGGGAGAAGAGAGGCCCAGGAGGAGAGCCAGGCGAAAGTCTGGCGCAGGGAGCCAGTGAAGACCGCTCCCTGCAGAATGCCCCCTCTTGGAGGCCCAGAGGGCGAAGGAGAGTGCTCCCAGTGGCTGGGGGCCGCCGCCAGGAGCGAGAGGACGCGAAAATGGGGCAGATCGGACCCCGAGGGGCTGAGATATGGCCCCCGGAAGGTGAGCGACCTTTGACCCCTGGGGAGAAAGGGAAGCCGGGGAGCGCCGTCGTGCTCCCCGTGAAGGTGACCCAAGAGGGGCCCGGGACCCCATCCCCGGGCCCCGAAGCAAAGCCAGGGAGCGCCGTCGCGCTCCCCATGAAGATGTCCCCCACACGGGGTGCCAGGAGCCCACCCTGGCCCCCACCGAGCAAGTGAAGATGGGGGGGGGGAAGCACCGTCGCGCCCCCCCACGAAGACAGGAGGCGGGGGAGCGCCGTCGCGCCCCCGCGAAGAGTGGCCAAGGGGGCCCGGGACCCCATCCCTGGGCCCCGAAGTCCAAGTCGGGGAGCGCCGTCGCGCTCCCCGTGAAGATTTCCCCAGGGGTAGGGGCCAGGAGCCCACCCTGGCCCCCACCGAAGCCAAACCGCAAGATGGAGGGGAGCGCCGTCGCGCCCCCCCAAATAGGTCCGGAGGCCCGGGACCCCATCCCCGGGCCCCGAAAAGCAGGCGGAGGCCGGGGGAGTGCAGCCGCACTCCCCCCGAGGTCTGACACGTCTGCCCGCCAGAGCGGGCAGGCCAGAAATGCCTTGCCGGCTCCCGCGGCAGCACGCGAGGGTGCTGGCTGGGTGGGGAGCCGGCGGGGGCAGCCGGGGGTGGGCTCCCCGAGCTGCCCTCCAACAAAGAGGACATGCGGGGGTCCCGGGTGGGACCGGGGCCCCCCCCAAAGCAGAACACCAGCACCGCGCGGGGTCCCGGGTGTGACCGGGACCCCAGAGAGAGAAGGAGGGGCCCGGGTGGGACCAGGCCCCGAAAATTGGCAGGAGCGGCCGGGGGTGGGCTCCCGAGCTGTATCCCTTACCTGGGGGTCCGGGTGGGACCGGGCCCCCACCGAGGCCAGAAGATGGGGCGCGAAGCGCCAGATCGATCGCGGCTCTCCCGGCACAGCGGGAGAGCCGCTCATCCGATATTCATGCAGAGGACCACAAAGCGCCCCATAATGCCTTGCCAGGCATTTGGAAATCTGCCGGTTTTTGTGCCTGGTGGCCCCCAGAGGAGGGGGTCACCCTCAAGAATGAAAAAGGGTGCTGGGGGAGCTGCTGGAGAAGTGCAGTCTCCCCCCAGCACGAAGTTAAGTCCCACCCTAAGTGTCCTAGGGTTTTAAAAAGGATAACCCCTCGAGGGCTCAACCTGTTTCATTACACCTTCTGGGCTGGAACTTTTGTTCTACAGCTGAGGGTGTATTGGTTTTTGTGCCTGGTGGTCCCCAGAGGAGGGGGTCACCCTCAAGAATGAAAAAGGGTGCTGGGGGAGCTGCTGGAGAAGTGCAGTCTCCCCCCAGCACGAAGTTAAGGCCCATCCTAAGTGTCCTAGGGTTTTAAAAAGGATAACCCCTCGAGGGCTCAACCTGTTTCATTACACCTTCTGGGCTGGAACTTTTGTTCTACAGCTGAGGGTGTATTGCAAAGTGCTTCATGGAGTGAAGGGCTGAGTTGGGGATGTCTGGAGAAGGGCATCCCCTGGAGGTGAAGAGGTGTAATTGCACCAGAACTGCATTTACTCACGGTTATTCCTTTTTAGAGGGACTGAAGGTCACATATGTAATGTGAAGGTACCTGTGTAAGGTGATGTCATAAGCAAAGTGGGTTATGTTGCCAGACACTCCTGCTAGGGTGTCTGGCTGGATATGCGTAATCCTGTGATTTCATCTGTGATGCCTTTAGGGGCTGTAATTGCAACGCATTTTAATGTCCAACAAATGTGCTGAGTACTGTCATTCTAAAGTGTGCGTAAACATGTATTTTTGCTGCTGCGCTAAAGTGAGGAACAACCCAGACTGTTAGCCCTGAATATGTAGGGGTGCATACTGTATGGTCAATATAAGATGCTCAGTCAGGGTTATGTGTCACTAGGGCAGGTAAACCTATTTTTAATGCGTGTTGAGGTAATGGGGTGGGTCGCCACTGGGATGGTGCCAGTGCGCAGGGCCCTCGCTCCAGGTTATGCTCAACACACTGCATTAGGGGGCAAGATGATGTGCATACATGGGAGTGGTGGTACTAGACCCCACCCCCTTTTTGGGAGGGGTGGAGATGTTACGCAATGTCACAAAGTAATTCCAACAGCTTATGTATATTTGTAAATTGGTGCATAGTATTGAGTAGTGTGTGTGTTTAATAAATGTACTCTTACTTTTATAAAGCAAAGTACAGACTGGACAATCAATTATTGAGTGTTATTTCTGCGCACCTGCAAATGGCGATTACTAGCCCACACCACCTCCCTTGAGTAAAGCCTCAGACTGCTCTGCAACGCTACCCTCTGAGAGTCAGGCGCTACAATTGGGTGTTTGGTTCCCAGTGAAGGACAAATGTAGTCATGTTATTTGTGAGGGCCTCACAGATACTGCCTCGTTTTTCAACACCAACCTTTCAACAATTGAGAATTCAAAGACGTTATTACTCATTTGAATGGTAAGCATGAGAAAAGCACACCTCTTTGGCCACAAGCAAACAGCGTTGTTGAGTGTTTTATGAGCAACCTAAAAAGACTGTTCAGCGTGCTGCACTGGAGAAGCTTGAAATCAAATCAGCTCTTCATTCTGCTCTTCTTGCATTCTGGTCGTCTCCCCATTTGACTAGAGGTGAAAGTCCTGCAACCGTGATGGTTGGGAGAGCCATGAAGACCAAGTTGCCACAATGGACCACTAAAAGATTGATTGATGATGGTAAATGTCATCAAACAGATTCATATCACAAACACAAAATGAAGGCGGATGCAGGCAAATGGCAATGTGCAAGGAACACTGGGGCAGATTTACAAGCCCCGTGCGGCTCCTTGTGCCACCATTGCAACGGCAGCGCAAATAATGCGGCTAATTTACAACGTGGCACATCTAGGGAGATGCGTCCCGTTGTAAAGCCCTGCTTCACATTATACCTGCACCAGGTATAATGTATGCAGGGTGGGCGTTCCCACGCAAAAAGCCATGTAGAACTGACGCAGTGAAATTTACAACATTTCACTGCGTCACTCTACACCTTTACTGCGTCAAAATCCCTACGCCTGCTCAGACCAGGCGTAAGGAATGACGCTGGGCTTTTTGTATGGGACTCACCTATCTGTTGTGGCACATTACTAGAGTTGCGTCACATTCATGAGCAATTCCAGCAATGCGTCACTTTTGTGCCAACAGATGCGTCAGTATTTCTGATGCATCTGTTAATCCTTGCGCCATGGAGCACTGTATTGTAAATACAGCGAATCCATGGTGGCGCAAGGACATTTGGCACTGGCGCAAGGAAACTGACGTATCTATGCAGATGCATCAGTTCCTTGTAAATCTGCCCCACTGTCTTTACAGAACAACATTGAGTCCTTGTCAGACACACATGAAAACGCAAGTCTGATTCTCCTTTTATTGTTGACCCAATGAGGGTTGTGACAAGTAAAGGACAAAATGTGACTGATCACATCCCAGAAAGTCCATTACATGAGAGTCTTCTCATTTCAAGCACCTGCCTCAATATTCGCCAAATCCAGATGTCAGTAGTGAGACTTATCCACATGAGAATCCTCAGAGCCCAATGACTGCACCAGTGTCTATGTCACCAGTGTCCGTCATGGACACTACTTCTGTATCTCCACAGCCTCACATGACAAGATCTGGGTGATTAATTCGAACACCGAGGGGGTGATGTGGTGTCTTGTGACTTAGGGATGATGGGACCCTTTTGCTTCTTGACGGACTCCGAAGCACAGTGATTTCAGTGTTTGGTGTGGTTAATAGAATTCACGATGTTGAATGTTCAGTTAGCAGTTACATGCTAAGGAATAAAGATGTGTAATACCAAGTTCCTTGTGTGGCGTAATCATTTATATGCTCCAAGGCTAGGGAGGATGCTACAAAGCCCTCATCATGTCCCCCTTGGGCTTAGAGACATAGACAATATGAAGAGATGGCATGTCACTCAAGTAGCTCTTTAGTTACAGATTTAAAGGAAGAATCCACAGCCATTATCACATAGGTCATCAGCATTCTTTGATGACTGTCACCACATAAACAATGATCAAGCAAAGCTGAACATGCTATGATGCCACACATGCCTTTTCCGCTACTGGGATGACAAAGTAAGAATGTTGGCTCTGCCCAGGCCAGCGCAGCAAGTGATTTGAGCTGGTTTGCAGGTCAATATGGGTTCAGACTCACATATTTTTATATTTCACTATGCACTAGGACCTGCACACAACTTTCCATGCAGCCAATCTCTCATAGTCTTTAGCTGAGTAAGTGGGGGATGAATGGAGGGATAGGACTGCATCAAGGCACTGCATCTGATCCACCACCTTGTTTACATGGACAGCCTTTGACTGTGACCCTTGGGATATGGTCACTGGGCAAGGACCTGTGGAGAAAGACATGCAGCCTAACGTCACTGCGAACTGTCAACAGCATTTAATGGGAGGGTCTCCACAGGGTCTGGTCTGCAGCCATTGCCTTCACACAACTCCTTGTGTGGTCATCCCACCAGGCACACTCTGTGCCATAGCCAGGACTTGGGCATATTCCAAAGTAAGAACAATTCCTAGTTGCTCAAAGCCTTTGTCCATATGCAGCAGGGTTTGACTCCAGGCCTAGGGTGCAGGGCTTTTTCACCATCTGAGAAACATTATAAATGGGCTTGATACTCTGCCTAGCTCACTCAGGGAAATAAAGCATCCATAGAGTTGCATCTCAAAGGACATCTGCCATCTTTCCCGAAATAGCTCAGCTTTGCCTATGTGCTCTATAAGCTCTGGCTGTTCAGCCTTGGAACAGGTGTGTGAGTCCTGTATCGAAATTCTCATAATAACAGAGTTCCAGTTACTAGTGTTAGGGGCAGAAAAATGTAAGGACTATGTACAAATAAATATAATGCTTGTTTATTTTCATTTTGTACATCTTCTTTCTGTTCACCAATGCAAATTCAATTGTGATCTTTTCAGTAGCGGCTGCTACTTAACGGCGGTGGGGTGACGGGTCACGAGGGAACCGGGGGAGGGAATGGAAAGAAAAAAGAAAAACACTTACCTGTGTGCCACAGCAGCTGTCTCTCAGTCCTCTTCGCCCACTTCCAGGACTCCAGAGCAGAAAGCAGGAACAGGAAGCACCCAGGCTTCCAAACTCCCCTAGCCAATCACCACACTGCTGATAGCAGTGTCGTGATTGGTCTGAGCGCCATGGTTCAGCGCTCAGAGAGGGAGTGGGAGCCTGGGCATGTTCTCCCTCCAGGCTGTAATGCCGCCTGGCTGGAGAACATGCAAAGTGCGCATGACCGTTTGGCCGGCCTGAGACGGCCGGCCAAACATTCATGCACACCATCTGTTCCTCTGACACAAGCCAGCCCCACCATGCCACTAACCAGCTGAGCAAGGATGAAAAAATAAGACGATAATAACAATGCGTTATTATCATTTTATTTTTCCTTTTTCACCTGCTTACAGAGCAATGGGGCGATGCTCCTCTGCCTTAGCGGAGGAGCCGCCCCTGGATCTTTTGCAGCTAAGTTGCTATTCATATTGCAAGGTCTGTGTGAGAAGGGAGATCTAGGGACCCCCTGTCTATAGCCAATTGCTGTTTCCTGAGTTCAAGCTGAGTTTGCTCATATTGAATCAGTCTCTTTCTCCTCTCATGAGAGGATTCTCTCCTATGAGAGGAGACAGAGGTCCCTATTGAGGTGTCAGAGTGGTTAGACTCCTGAGAAGGAGACCTAGACCTTCTGGGCAGACTCAGAACTCTTCCTGGGGGGACAAAGGGGAGGTCAGTCTGATCCTCTCCCTCCTACTCCTCCACAGGAGGAATTGGGTTTTCCAGGACAAGGTCATTTTCACCTTCCTGGCCAGTTTCAGAGGGGGGGGCCTGGGTTTCTTCACCCCTGGCCCCTTCCTCATCTTCTGCCCCACCCTCTTTGCCTACCCCTTCAGACCCTAGGGGCCTGCTGAGATCATCAGCTAGTAACACCTCCCTGAGGTGTTGGGTGCTGGCACTTTTGCCTGCCTTCAACTTCCTAGTATTGCATAATGCTCTCAATTCCAAGAATGGGAGTTTATCATACTTGGAGGGAAGACGCCCACTGGCTTCTGGCAAGGACTCACTGGGTCCTGGCTTTGAAGACATTACTAGTGAGGTGTGGTGTATGCACTACCTACTATAGTGTGGCCTACTAAACTCTCTTGAGTTGTAGAAAGGGTGTGCTGTCCCTTAACACACAACTCTAAGTTCAGTAGAACTTACTGTATTACTAAGCTTGATTTATATGTACCTTAGGTACCCTTAGTGGTTTTCAGTTGATCAATTCAATTGAGATTATCTGGTAAAACAATAGCAAGCTGGAATCCCACACGCTGCACACCAATGTGAGAAGTTGGCCTGGCATATGCTGTCCACTAATTATAGTGGGCACCTTGCACCAGTCCAAACAACCCCTTATTGGAGATAGGTTAAAGACAACCTTTATTGAAAGCTATCCTAGTGGTAGCTATGGAGAGCAGCCTTCAGGCTAAGTCTTGAAGGAATGTAAAGCAGCTTGTTTTACCAGTCTATAATCTCTTGAGTGACCAAATGAAAGAGGACCACACCAGGTATATATTCAAAATATATGTATTTATTACTAAACACACCCCTCTAGTCTCTTTATGAGGCTAGAGTTCGAAGTACATAAAGTATAAGTTAGTTATCTACAGTAATAGCACAAATACACGTTTGAGCCCCAGGGGCGTACCAAACCATATACCAATAAAGTGGTATAAGAACCACGACTGAGCTAGACACAAGGCCTAGAGCCTGTAGAAGTGCTTGGACCACAAGGAACCACCCAAGGCAGTGACACAGGGGACCCACGGGGGACGCGTGCAGTGTATGAACACAACCGCGAACCACCGTCAACTTCTATGGGGAAAGTCGCGATTAGAATTTAAAAGAAAAGGGACACTTAGAGGAGGACTTGGAGCAAACCCTTTGAGAACTAGGCTGTTCTAGTGTCAATACCCACGGGAGCACCGGAGTACTCGAGTTACCTCACCCAGGGAGCCGGGTGCATAGGTGTCTTTCGGGGTCGGGTTTCGTCGTCGCTTTCAATGGCGATCTGCTGCAAAGTGCTGCTGGCGACCAAGTCGAAAGTGTTCGGGTGGATCCAAAGGTGGATCGAAGATCTGAAGAACCTGAAAGCAGAGGGGACAGAGTCTGGGTCACTAGCCAGTGACCAGGAAGGCGATGAGCAGATGCCCACCGATGTTGAGTGCTTCAGGTAGGTTGATGGTCGTCTTGACTCTTCAGCCACGAGGTCCAGGAGGCGTTGACGACAACCAGGAGCTGGATTCGAGCTGTCGCACGACGTTTGTCGATTGCAGGGGTGTCGGCGACCGGATTGGACCCAACAAGCCTTTGCAACGGCAAGTCTCGTGGAAATTGAAGAAGGACAATGTTGCAGACCAGCAAGGTCTGGGGGACTCACCCAGCGAGGATAAGTCAGGGCACACCTGGAGCAACCAGGGAGCCCAAGCAGAAAAAGATTGGCCTTTGGGAGGGCCTACTAGCCAACGGACTAGCGACCGCAAAGGAGCCTCAAGACGATGCACGTGGAGCTGGCTCACAGGACACTTGTGGAGTGGAGGCCAGTGATCTTCGGTGCAGTTGGTGCTGGAGGCTGGGGCTACGCGGAGCCCAAAGCACGACTTCGTGGGAGACCCAGAAGAGGATGCACTTGCAAATGCGTTCAGTGTCCAGGGGTCACGGTTCCACGTTACCCACAACAGCTACGGGCCTCAGCTTTGCTGGGGACTCAGGGCAGCCTCGGGGAAGTCTGGAAATCCACCTCTGGTGATGCAAAGACTTCGGTGTCCGACGGGAGCTTCAGCGATGCAGACCGGACAATTGCTTCTTTGGTGCCTGCCAAGCAGGGGAGTCACTCCTTGACCCCAAGGGAGATTCTTCAGTCCTCTAATCTTGAAGTAGAGCGTCGAAGGTCCAGGATTCTGTATCAGAGTTTCGTCCAGGTAAATCTAAAGTCCTAAGGACTGGGTTCCCCTACTTATACTAAGGTAGGGGGTTGGACATACTCTGTGGCCCCACCTATGGGAGGGCCAGGGCAGAGGGGTGGTTACACCCCTTTCCCTTTGTCCAGTTTCGCACCAGAGCAGGGGCTGGAAGCCCCTGAGCCGGTTTGAACTGGGGTATGCACAGGGACACCAAGTGTGCCCCCAGTGCAGGATTTCAAAGCACCCGAGAGTGCTCCCGCCCAGCCCCAATACACACTATCCTGTCTGGGGAGGTGGTCACACCTCCCTGGGACAGGAAACCTATTGTCCAGGCCTCCCCTGCCGGAGTTTCGGTCAGCAGCATGAGGCCAGACTCGTGTCTGTGGCAGCGGCATCCATTTTGTGATGCCAGGGCTCTGGAAAGTCAGTACCGGGTATACCGGTGTGTACATGTCTTTCCCTCTAGAAGGGTGGAATGCTACCCCCGCTGCCAGAACTGGTGGGGGGGTAGTATTCCAAGATGTTTGACACCAAACACGACATGTTTCCGTGCAGCCATCCCAAAGTTAGCATTTAATGCGAGGTTATACTGCGCTTAAGAGTATATGGTCAGGCTGCACTACAAACAGCATCAGAGAAGGGTCTCCGAACGCTGCAGAGGGGCCCTGCTCATGCAGGGGCACCCTCTCACATAGGAACCACGCACTCTGCCTTCAGGATTGATAAGGCCTGCCATAGGAGTGACTTATAGGTTTATATGTGTGTATGTATATAGTGATATAGGTAGCCTATATCACAGTAAGGGGTGCATGCACCACCTTACCCAGGCTGCAGTAGCAGACCTGTGGTGTCAGTTTGGATGGCCTTCCAGGGGTGGCACAATACATGCTGCAGCCCCTGGTAGGCCTCTGAGGTACCTATGCCCTGGGTACATAGTATACCATATACTAGGGACTTATAAGGGCACTCCAGATTCCAATCAGAGATGTGCCTAAGGCACATGGAAACCATTTTAAAGAGGAAGCAGCTGGGCTGGGGTTCTGATTAGCAGGGCCCCAGCCAGACTAAGGTCGAAAAACAGTGAAGCATCAGCAAAAAGTGGGGGTACCCATGTGAAGCAGATCCTACTCTCCTACACAACCCCCCAAACGTAGGGACATTAAACTAACCTTGCCCAGTTAAGTCTTCATGTTCTAAGTGGAAGTACCTAGAGAGTCCATCTGCATTGGCATGGTTACTCCCAGGTCTATGTTCCACTGTGAAGTCCATCCCCTGTAGGGAAATGGACCACCTAAGCAGTTTGGGGTTTTCACCCTTCATTTGTTTTAGCCATAAGAGGGGCTTATGGTCTGTTTGAACAAGGAAGTGAGTACCAAACAAGTATGGCCTCAACTTCGTCAGAGCCCAGACCACAGCAAAGGCCTCCCTCTCAATGGCTGACCAACGTTTCTCTCTAGGGGTCAGCCTTCTGCTAATGAAAGCTACTGGCTGATCCTGACCTTCATCATTCAATTGTGACAGTACAGCCCCTACCCCCAATTCAGATGCATCAGTTTGAACAATGAACTTCTTGGAGTAATCAGGACTCTGTAGAATGGGAGCAGTGCACATGGCCTGCTTCAGGTCATCAAATGCCTTTTGACAGCTAACTGTCCACTGAACCTTTTTGGGCATTTTCTTGGAAGTTAAGTCATTCAGGGGTGTCAGTATTGAGCCATACCCCTTGACAAATCTCCTATAGTACCCAGTCAGGCCTAAGAAGGCTCTCACCTGAGTCTGGGTAGTTGGAGCAGTCCAGTCCATGATGGTCTGGATCTTGCTCTGCAGTGGTTGAACCTGGCCTCCACCCACAAGGTGGCCCAGGTACACAACCTGACTCTGCCCTATCTGGCACTTGGTGGCCTTGATAGTCAGGCCTGCTTTCTGCAGGGCCTGTAAAACATTTCTGAGGTGGACCAGGTGATCCTCCCAGGTGGAGCTAAAGACAGCAATATCATCTAGATATGCTGCACTATAGGCTTCCAGACCTGTAAGGACTGTATTCACCAGCCTCTGAAAAGTGGCAGGTGCATTCTTCAGACCAAAGGGCATCACCACAAATTGATAATGCCCACTAGGGGTTGAGAATGCTGTCTTTGGCTTTGCATCATCAGCTAGTCTGATCTGCCAGTAGCCAGCTGTCAGGTCAAATGTGCTTAGATACTTGGCTGAGGCCAAAGTGTCTATTAGCTCATCTGCCCTTGGTATTGGATGGGCATCAGTCCTAGTGACTGCATTGAGACCCCTGTAGTCCACACAAAACCTCATCTCTCTTTTCCCACCATTGGTGTGAGGTTTTGGCACAAGGACCACTGGACTAGCCCAAGGGCTATCTGAGGATTCAATAACTCCCAAATCCAACATCTTCTGGACTTCTGTCCTGATACAGTCCCTGACATGGTCAGGTTGCCTATAAATCTTATTTTTAATAGGCAGACTGTCCCCAGTGTCCACTTCATGAGTGCACCAGGTAGTCTGACTGGGTGTCAGTGAGAATATGTGTCTGAACTGATTGAGCACCTGTCTGCAATCAGTCTGCTGCTGGGTAGTGAGGCTGCCTGCCAAGGCTACACCATCCACTGACCCATCACCAGGGTTCTGTGAGAGCAGGTCAGGGAGTGGGTCACTCTCTTCCTCCTGTCCCTCATCAGTAGCCATGAGCAAGCCCATGTCTGCCCTGTCCACATATGGTTTTAACCTGTTGACATGGAGAACCCTGTGGGGACTCCTGGGTGTTCCTAGGTCTACTAAGTAGGTAACCTCACCCTTCTGTTCAACAATGGTGTGGGGTCCACTTGGAGAGCTGCTGGGGCCACTGGCTCCAACACCCACATCTTCTGTCCTGGCTGGTAAACAGTCAGTACAGCCTTTGGTCATGCCAGGCTTTTTGAAGTTCCTGGCTAGCCTCAAGGTTTTTAGTTGCCTTTTTCATATACTCAGCCATCCGGGAGCGGAGACCAAGTACGTAGTCCACTATGTCTTGCTTTGGGGGCTTGAGAGGTAACTCCCATCCTTCCTTCACCAAGCACAATGGACCCCTGACAGGGTGACCAAACAAAAGTTCAAAAGGGCTGTAGCCAACCCCCTTTGAGGCACCTCCCTGTATGCAAATAAAAGGCAGGGCAAGAGAATGTCCCATCTTCGCCTAAGCTTTTCTGGGAGCCCTTTAATCATGCCCTTCAAGGTTTTGTTGAATCTCTCAACTAAACCATTGCATTGTGGGTGATAGGGTGTGGTGAACTTGTAAGTCACTCCACACTCCTTCCACATTGCTTTTAAGTATCCAGACATAAAGTTTGCATCCCTGTCTGATACAACCTCCTTAGGGAAGCCCACTCTTGAGAAAATTCCCAGGAGGGCCCTTGCCACCACAGGTGCTGTAGTGGTCCTAAGGGGAATAGCCTCTGGGTACCTGGCGGCATGATCCACTACCACCAGGATAAACCTGTGCCCAGATGCTGTTTGGGGATCCATGGGACCAACAATGTCAATCCCCACCCTTTCAAAGGGAACCCCCACCACAGGTAGTGGTATCAGGGGGCCTTTGTAGTGCCACCTGCCTTGCCACTGGCCTGGCAGGTTACACAGGAGCGACAAAACTCCTTGGTGTCTTCAGACATGTGGGGCCAGTGAAAGTGAGGGACAATTCTGTCCCAAGTCTTGTTTTGGCCCAGGTGACCTGCTAAGGGAATGTCATGGGCTAGGGTCAATAGGAAGCCCCTGAACTTCAAAGGTATAACCAACCTCCTGGTAGCACCAGGCTTGGGGTCTCTACACTCTGAGTACAAGAGTCCATCATCCCAATACACAGTATGGGGACCACTAGCTTTCCCAGCAGCCTCAGCAGCAGCTTGCTGTCTGAGGGGTTCAAGAGAGGGGCAGCTCTGCTGCTCCTGGCTCAGATCTGCCCTGGAAGGTCCCCCTGTCCCCAAGAACTCAACCTGGTCAGGTTCAAGCTCCTCTGGGACAGTTCCTTCCTCAGGACTGAGATCATCCCCCTCAAGGGACTGATCTTCCTTCTGAGCCAAGGGGGAAGGCACTGCCTTTACCCTACTACTCCTCTTCTTGGAGGGCACTAGGTCCATTATTCCAGAATCCAGGGCCTGTTCAGTGCTAGACATTTTGGCTTGTGACCTGGTCACAGCAAACACATCTGCAGGGATCCCCAGCATTTCTGCATGGGTCCTGAGCTCCACTTCTGCCCAAGCTGAAGTTTCTAAGTCATTGCCAAGCAAGCATTCAACGGGTAGGTCTGCACTTACCACAACCTTCTTAAGGCCAGTTACCCCTCCCCAGGAGAAGTTAACAACTGCCAGAGTATGGTCTGTTCTGACGTTGCTAGCATTGGTCACTTGGTACATTTCACCAAGTATTATCTGCCCAGGATTCACAAGGTCTTGTGTCACCATGGTGACACTTGCCCCTGTGTCCCTAAATGCCAAAGCCTCTCTTCCATTGATTAAAGGCTGTTGTCTGTACTTGCCCAGATTACTGGGACTCACAGAGGAGGTCATATCCATGCCTCCATCACAGACTAGGACAGCCTGAGTGAGTTCTCTGACTAGGTCAGAGCTCATCTCTTTACCCAGGGTCAACCCTACTAAACCCTTGGCTTGTGTAGTCCCACCACCAACTGTAACTGCACTAGGGGGAGCAGGTGCCTTAGGGGCATTGGTGGGGGCTGGAGTAGAGTCTTTGGACTTGGTGCAATCACTGGTCCAGTGGGTCTTTTGCTTACAGACCTTGCACCATGGTTTCCTTTGGCCTTTCCCTTTGGTAGACTGTAAATCCCCACCTGAAGAAGATTTTTGGGGGCCTTGTGAAGACTTTTGATCTTTACCCTTCTCCCCACCCTTATCAGAGGTTTTCGAATCTTGCTTCTTAGGGTCACCACCTTGGTTCTGTACCTTCTGCTTCACCCTGGTTCTGACCCATTTGTCTGCCTTCTTTCCCAATTCTTGGGGAGAGGTCAGATCAGAGTCTACCAGGTGCTGATGCAACAGCTGATTTTGACAGTTATTAAGAATCTGCTCCCTCATTATCAGATTGTACAATCCTGTGAAGTCACATACCTTACTGCCCAATAACTAACCTTCCAGAGCCTTGGCAGAACAATCAACAAAGTCCACCCAGTTTTGATTCTGTGCTTTTTGGGTATCCCTGAACTTTAACCTGTATTGTTCAGTGGTTAGGCCAAACCCATCGATTAGAGCACTCTTCAAGACTTTGTAATTATCAGCATCCTCCTCTCTCACAGTGAGGAGCTTGTCTCTACCTTTGTCTGCAAAGGAGAGCCACAAGATTGCTGCCCACTGCTCCTGAGGGACCCTCTGTACTTTACAGGCCCTCTCTAGAGCAGTTATCCATTTGTGGATGTCATCCCCACTCTGGTAGGGAGGGACAATCTTGCTCAGCTTTCCATGGTCATAAGACCTTTCCCTATCTTTGGGGAAACTGCTGCCACCATGGGACTCTAGTCCCAACTTTTGTCTCTCTCTATAGAGATCTAGGGACTCCCTGTCTATAGCCAATTGCTGTTTCCTGAGTTCAAGCTGAGTTTGCTCATATTGAATCAGTCTCTTTCTCCTCTCATGAGAGGATTCCCTCCTATGAGAGGAGACAGAGGTCCCTATTGAGGTGTCAGAGTGGTTAGACTCCTGAGAAGGAGACCTAGACCTTCTGGGCACACTCAGAACTCTTCCTGGGGGACAAAGGGGAGGTCAGTCTGATCCTCTCCCTCCTCCTCCTCCACTGGAGGAATTGGGTTTTCCAGGACAAGGTCATTTTCACCTTCCTGGCCAGTTTCAGAGGGGGGGGGCCTGGGTTTCTTCACCCCTGGCCCCTTCCTCATCTTCTGCCCCACCCTCTTTGCCTACCCCTTCAGACCCTAGGGGCCTGCTGAGATCATCAGCTAGTAACACCTCCCTGAGGTGTTGGGTGCTGGCACTTTTGCCTGCCTTCAACTTCCTAGTATTGCATAATGCTCTCAATTCCAAGAATGGGAGTTTATCATACTTGGAGGGAAGACGCCCACTGGCTTCTGGCAAGGACTCACTGGGTCCTGGCTTTGAAGACATTACTAGTGAGGTGTGGTGTATGCACTACCTACTCTAGTGTGGCCTACTAAACTCTCTTGAGTTGTAGAAAGGGTGTGCTGTCCCTTAACACACAACTCTAAGTTCAGTAGAACTTACTGTATTACTAAGCTTGATTTATATGTACCTTAGGTACCCTTAGTGGTTTTCAGTTGATCAATTCAATTGAGATTATCTGGTAAAACAATAGCAAGCTGGAATCCCACACGCTGCACACCAATGTGAGAAGTTGGCCTGGCGTATGCTGTCCACTAATTATAGTGGGCACCTTGCACCAATCCAAACAACCCCTTATTGGAGATAGGTTAAAGACAACCTTTATTGAAAGCTATCCTAGTGGTAGCTATGGAGAGCAGCCTTCAGGCTAAGTCTTGAAGGAATGTAAAGCAGCTTGTTTTACCAGTCTATAATCTCTTGAGTGACCAAATGAAAGAGGACCACACCAGGTATATATTCAAAATATAGGTATTTATTACTAAACACACCCCTCTAGTCTCTTTATGAGGCTAGAGTTCGAAGTACATAAAGTATAAGTTAGTTATCTACAGTAATAGCACAAATACACGTTTGAGCCCCAGGGGCGTACCAAACCATATACCAATAAAGTGGTATAAGAACCACGACTGAGCTAGACACAAGGCCTAGAGCCTGTAGAAGTGCTTGGACCACAAGGAACCACCCAAGGCAGTGACACAGGGGACCCACGGGGGACGCGTGCAGTGTATGAACACAACCGCGAACCACCGTTAACTTCTATGGGGAAAGTCGCGATTAGAATTTAAAAGAAAAGGGACACTTAGAGGAGGACTTGGAGCAAACCCTTTGAGAACTAGGCTGTTCTAGTGTCAATACCCACAGGAGCACCGGAGTACTCGAGTTACCTCACACAGGGGAGCCGGGTGCATAGGTGTCTTTCGGGGTCGGGTTTCGTCGTCGCTTTCAATAGCGATCTGCTGCAAAGTGCTGCTGGCGACCAAGTCGAAAGTGTTCGGGTGGATCCAAAGGTGGATCGAAGATCTGAAGAACCTGAAAGCAGAGGGGACAGAGTCTGGGTCACTAGCCAGTGACCAGGAAGGCAATGAGCAGATGCCCACCGATGTAGAGTGCTTCAGGTAGGTTGACAGTCATCTTGACTCTTCAGCCACGAGGTCCAGGAGGCATTGACGACAACCAGGAGCTGGATTCGAGCTGTCCCATGACATCTGTCAATTGCAGGGGTGTTGGCGACCGAATTGGACCCAACAAGCCTTGGCAACGGCAAGTCTCGTGGAAATAGAAGAAGGACGATGTTGCAGACCAGCAAGGTCTGGGGGACTCACCCAGCGAAGATAAGTCAGGGCACACCTGGAGCAACCAGGGAGCCCAAGCAGAAAAAGATTGGCCTTCGGGAGGGCCTACTAGCCAATGGACTAGTGACTGCAAAGGAGGCTCAAGACGATGCACGTGAAGCTGGCTCACAGGACACTCGTGGAGTGGAGGCCAGTGATCTTCAGTGCAGTTGGTGCTGGAGGCTGGGGCTACTCGAAGCCCAAAGCATGACTTCGTGTGAGACCCAGAAGAGGATGCACTTGCAAATGCGTTCAGTGTCCAGGGGTCACGGTTCCACATTACCCACGACAGCTACAGGCCTCAGCTTTGCTGGGGACTCAGGGAAACCTCGGGGAAGTCTGGAAATCCACCTCTGGTGATGCAAAGACTTCGGCGTCCGACGGGAGCTTCAGCGATGCAGACCGGACAATTGCTTCTTTGGTGCCTGCCAAGCAGGGGAGTCACTCCTTGACCCCAAGGGAGATTCTTCAGTCCTCTAATCTTGAAGTAGAGCGTCGAAGGTCCAGGATTCTGTGTCAGAGTTTCGTCCAGGTAAATCTAAAGTCCTAAGGACTGGGTTCCCCTACTTTTACTAAGGTAGGGGGTTGGACATACTCTGTGGCCCCACCTATGGGAGGGCCAGGGCAGAGGGGTGGTTACACCACCTTCCCTTTGTCCAGTTTCGTGCCAGAGCAGGGGCTGGAAGCCCCTGAGCCGGTTTGAACTGGGGTATGCACAGGGACACCAAGTGTGCCCCCAGTGCAGGATTTGAAAGCACCCGAGAGTGCTCCCGCCCAGCCCCAATACACACTATCCTATCTGGGGAGGTGGTCACACCTCCCTGGGACAGAAAACCTATTGTCCAGGCCTCCCCTGCCGGAGTTTCGGTCAGCAGCAGGAGGCCAGACTCGTGTCTGTGGCAGCGGCATCCATTTTGTGATGCCAGGGCTCTGGAAAGTCAGTACCGGGTATACCGGTGTGTACATGTCTTTCCCTCTAGAAGGGTGGAATGCTACCCCCGCCGCCAGAACTGGCGGGGGGGTAGTATTCCAAGATGTTTGACACCAAACACGACATGTTCCCGTGCAGCCATCCCAAAGTTAGCATTTAACGCGAGCTTATAATGCGCTTAAGAGTATATGGTCAGGCTGCGCTACAAACAGCATCAGAGAAGGGTCTCCGAACGCTGCAGAGGGGCCCTGCTCATGCAGGGGCACCCTCTCACATAGGAACCACACACTGTGCCTTCAGGATTGATAAGGCCTGCCATTGGAGTGACTTATAGGTTTATATGTGTGTATGTATATAGTGATATAGGTAGCCTATATCACAGTAAGGGGTGCATGCACCACCTTACCCAGGCTGCAGTAGCAGACCTGTGTTGTCAGTTTGGATGGCCTTCCAGGGGTGGCACAATACATGCTGCAGCCTCTGGTAGGCCTCTGAGGTACCTATGCCCTGGGTACATAGTATACCATATACTAGGGACTTATAAGGGCACTCCAGATTCCAATCAGAGATGTGCCTAAGGCACATGGAAACCATTTTAAAGAGGAAGCAGCTGGGCTGGGGTTCTGATTAGCAGGGCCCCAGCCAGACTAAGGTCGAAAAACAGTGAATCATCAGCAAAAAGTGGGGGTACCCATGTGAAGCAGATCCTACTCTCCTACAGTCTGTATATAACATAGATCTAAAGTTATAAGAATCTATGCGCCTGAACACAAAGGGCCTCCGCACTTGTGGCGCAGGGCCCACACTCGTGGCGGGACCTCCACAATGAAAAACTGCAATGTGGAGGTCTCTCCATGAGTTTGAGGCCCCTGCCACGACTGTGGGTCCTCCGCCACGAGTGTGGAGACCCTTTGTGAATCGGGCCCTATATGTCCAGTGACCGTGCTCGCTGGCAACAAGGACAACTCATGTATAATCTGCTTTTTCTCTGTCAGAAGTGATTGTTCATCCCGACTTAGGGCCTTCTCCTGTCTACTCTAAGGGAGTGGTTATGAGCCACCTGTCCTTTTTCTCCACTAAGCAAGACTGATAGGTATACTTTCTCATTCTTGATTTCATGAGGCACCAGCCATTTGTAACCAAAATCTTGGTATACATGAATAAATGCTAAATGTCTGTCAAATCTTGCGTAACTATTACACACTGCACCAAAAGAATTAGCAAATGGGTCTTTTTTTACACCCTTTTAATTGTGCCCCCTTGACAGATGTGCAAGAAACCCGATATTTCAGAAGGAATGCTAATGCTACAGTGTTTGTCAAAGTTTTGTGAAATTTGTCAAACAGAGCTAAAGTTATAAGCAAACCATGAAACACTTTTTACCTGTCACACGATTAATGAACAAGCATTGACAAAGAAAATAGATCACAGCTTTATAAGGGCCAGATGTTTACTTTGCCAAATCTTTTTATTGGTATTAACACGTCAAAATGGATGCCTGTGTGTCACAAGGCATGCAAATGCATGTGTCATGACGCATGTGAATGAATAGCCTGCCATCTTGGAATGGGTAACCTAAAATATATTAAACTGAAAGGAAGGCAGAGGAATGTCCTGTAAGTGTGCAACATAAATGACCTTCTTTATAGGGTCCTGGCTAGTAACTATTGTATGTATTGTAATTTATTTATTTGGCTTCTATAATGCTTACTTGACAGCAGAGTGCTTTAAAGAGGAATAATGGGGCAAATAATGGAAAATATCAACGAGTGACATTGCGGTCTGGAATATCAGGGCCAACTCACTCTGTGGTTTGTGACAGAATAGGCAATTTATTATTAGTATCTTTATTTTATGATAAATATCACTAAATATATTTGTGGTAATTGAATGCTAATATCAATATTATTATTGTAGCATTGTTATTGATAATATTCATATCAACAACAATAAAAATAATAAGGAGGTTGATACATCATTGGCACTCCTCAATTTACAGAATTAAAATCTCTTTGCATTTTTAAAAACAATAATATACATCATCCTATTTATTTTAAATGCATTGTGAAAGTCACAGTAACAAGCATCTGTTTGTTCTCTATTCCACGTCGAATATATTCGCAGAAATCGGCTGATATTTTGAGCTTCTCGTACCATGATTGATTGCAGTCTTTTTCACACTCTTACTCTCAGCATTAAAACGTTGAAAACAAAGGTATTGGAGGGTCAGCCATAAAAGCAACATCATGCTTCTCGCTCCCACGCCCACCTCACCCCCCCCCCCCCATTATAAATGCTCAGTGCCCCATGTTTTTACCAGGGAGATCAAAGACAATCAAACAAAAATTATTCAGACGTGGACAATGAATACAGTCTTTTCTTAAGAGGAACGATTGCAAGACCGATAAAAAAAAAGACTCAGGCCCATATTTATGAAAAGTGGCCAAGAGCAGCAAGTCACTTTGCTGCTCGGGGTCACTGGAAGAGAGCAGGAACGCGCTGTATTTAAGGCATATGGCACATTCCTGACTTTTCCCCCTGCTCTTGTGCATAATGGGCTGCCTAGCACCAACGCAGGAACCCTTGCACCATGGTTCAGGGTGTCTGCGTTGCATGTAGTACTGTTTTTGTGCAGGAAGGGGCTCAATCATTAGAGGCTGTTTCCTCTTTCTATGTGTGCTGCAAAATGCAGCACACATAGATAGAGGAAAAAACGAGGTTACTCCTCTCCTGGGAGCACATTCCCAGGTTTACAAGTTCTTGTAAATCTGGGAATGCGTCAAAATCCATAGATGTTGCGTGGGAACACCCATGCAACTCCCCTGGAAACGCCTCCTTGATGTAGAGTAATGCAATTACTTGCATTAATTGTGATTTGTGCTGCGTTACATTACTCCAGATTTATGAAGCCACGAAGGGTCACACAAGGTGGCCTCGCATGGCTTCATAAACCTCATTTTTCATTTGCATCGCTCTTGCACCAGGTTGAGTGGTGCAAGAGCGACGCAAAGGGGCTCATAAACATGCCCCCCAGTTTCTTATTGAAATATGCAAGTACTAATCAGACGGGGTGTCATTGGAGCATCGTACCACTTGCTGTGCTCTGCTCTCCATGGATGTCTATCAGCAGATAAAAAGAGTCCAAAGGCTCTGGCAGGGAGCTTGAAATCTGCACTAAACCAAGTAAAGCAGCTCGTGCTCACACATAGAAGTCCCTGGATTGTAACAGTTCGGAAACATTTCCTACCAAAAATTGTCAAATATAATATGCTTCTATTTTGGACGTACTGGCTTTGACAGTGCTGTTTGGCAAAAAACTAAATTCTTTTAGGCAATGCTTCACAGCAATAGCAAACACACAGATGGTGTCATGACACGACCTCTGTTCCCAGCCATGTCATTACACATGTGTAACCAGAACTGATACGGGCAAGATAAGGGACACTACTTTTATTGGATCAGTATATAAAAATATGCAATTTTATTACTGTGAAAGTGCAAAATAAAAATAAAGAAGGGCTACAGGGTGGTGGGGAGCAATGGAGGAGTGGGAAGGGTATTAACTGGAGGAGGGTGGGAAAAGCAGCATGCAACACAGAGGAGAAGCAGACGATGAAGATATTATGAAGTGCGTGGGGAGTTTGGCAGGGCAGAAACACACCAGAAAGAGAGCGAGTGAGCCCAGAGAGAGAGAGTGATCAGCACACAAGGGTGATACACCCATCGGGGCGTGGGTGGAAGTGTATGAATGAGAGCAACAATTAGCTCAGATTGGGTATTTGGCAGGGGGAGAGCGATCTAACAGAGAGAGCTGGAAAGCACATGCACTTTCATGGAGTGCTAAACGAAAAAGAAAAGGAAATAATTATTCCCTAAAAGGGAGCAGGGGAAGTATACAGGTCAGCCAATCAAAAGGTTTGTAAACAGATTATGCTTCAGGAATGGGACAAACACAAGTAGAGGAAGGCAAGCCATCGAATAAGAAGCAGGTAAATGTGGGAGATAATAAAGCCAATTGTTAGACCTGGAATCCTTAGGGTGGTCTTCCCGTGGACTTTTTGCATTTTGCCTCCACATTTTGCTGATTCTTTTTGTTGGCTTTAGGACTTTGAGCACTTACCACTGCTAACCAGTGCTAAAGTGCATGTGCTTCTCGCCTAAATATGATATTGGTGTATACTTGCTTGGCATATTTGATGTACTGGTAAGTCCCTTGTAAAGTGGTATACCATATACCCTGGGCCTGTACTTCAAGAGCTACCAGTGGGCCTGCAGCACTAATTGTGCCACCCACAGAAATTGTCTTTCAAACCTGTCTCAGGCCTCCCACTGCAGTGCGTGTGTGGGCAGCATTTTACTGCCACTTCGACTTGGCAGTTAAAACTACTCCCCAAGCCTTAAACTCCTTTTGTCTTTACATATAAGTCACCCCTAAGATAGGCCCTAAGTAACCCTAAAGGCAGAGTGCTATTTAAGTAAAAGGCAGGATATGTACTTTTATGTTTTGCATGTCCTGGTAGTAACAAACAGCCTATTTAGTTTTTCACTACTCTGAGGCCTACCCCTCTCATAGGTCAGTGTAAGGATTTCCTTAATACACTTTTAAGCTGTAACTTCTGATCAGAGAGGAGTAGCTTTTTCATGTTTCATATGTTTGTAATGATCATGATAAATCCTCCTTTCTGGTGAAGTTGGATTTAACATTACTGTTTTAGAAATGCCACTATTAGAAAGAGGACATTTCTCTGCACTTACTGCTCTATTTGCCTGACAGCCTGTCTCCAATACAGGTCTGGGATGGGTGACAGCTACACTTTTTGCATTTCCTCTAGACAGCCACAAACACAGGAAGGTGAGTTTCATCTGCATTTTAAGCACTCATCTGCATTCATTTGCATTCTGATGGGTCTTCCAGGGAAGGGAAGAATGGGAGGGGCTGACACATTTCAATAGGTAGTGCCCTGCCCTCACACAAAGCACTGATTAACCCCCCCACAGATAGCCTGGCAGAAAGGACTGGGTTGAAAGACATCCTTGCACAAATCAGAGGGCTGCTTTGAAGTCACTTTTGGGTATAAGTACTGGGTCTCTGACCCCTTAAATTCAGACACTGTGCTTCTTGAAGGACTCAACTGGACTGCTTTTCTGGAAGGACAGCTTTTGTGCTTGTTGCTCTGCTGCCTGTTGCTCCCTACCTCTTCTGAAGGAGAGCCGGACTCTGCCTTTCTTCCAAGTGCTATCCAAGGGCTTGCTGGCTTGTCTCCTGTTTTCTGAAGTCTCAGGGACACAAAATACTTCCTGCAATTCTGCTGGTGCTGTTGGACTTTGTCTTCAGTGAGTCCTACCCTTGCCTGAGGTGCCCTCCCCAAGATCTGGACCTCAGAAGTGGGTTCTGCAGTTGCCTTGCTACAAAATCGATGCATCGTTACCACTGCAGCGATCCAAACCGACGAAGTGCCCTTCGACGGTGATGCAGAGCCGATCCAGAGACAGCCATGCATGGCTCGACAACGATGTAGGACCTGACTACCTAAAAGAACCTTTTTAGCGCTAATTGCTTCTAAGCGCTTTACTGTATTTATTCTTTAAATATTCAATATCTCATCTTCTATACATTAGATGTTTGTCATTTTGGTCTTGTTTTGTTTATAATAATCTATTTTTATAAACCTATGTGGAGTCTTTTTGTGGTGTATTCATTGTGTTACTATGTGGTTGTGTTGCACAAATACTTTACACATTGCCTCTTTAGAGAAGCCTGACTGCTCTGTGCCAAGTTATCTTTTAGTGTCTATCTAGCTTACCCTGAATAGAGTAGTGGTTCCTGGCTGGCCTGGGTGCTTACCTCATTCAATCAAGAAACCCATTTCTGACACCAACCAACAGTAAGCAATGGGCCATGGTAAGGTCACTGTATGTTCTTGGGAAGCCTGCAATAGGTCTTTTGGATCTTGATAGCTCGTGCTGTCTGGTTGGCGAGACCTAAAAAGGCAAGACCTGAAATGTTAGCAGCTTGTCCAATTCTCCCAGTGAGGTCAAGGCTCTATTTCTTCTATCTGAGTCTGCAACCAGCCCAAGCACTATCCATTCTAGGACTTGTAATTGTGTTTTAAATATGTAAGTAGAGTCTGTGCACAGAACCTGTGACCTTCCATGATGCATATCTGTTATGCGACCTCGTCAAGTGTGGCACTTACAGCCAGTCCGCACTTCTGAGGCAAAAGCAAACAGTATGCTGGAACCTGAGCACATACAAACAGCATTAAAGTTGTAGCTACAAGTCGCAGACTGCAACATTCTTTTAGTTAAAAGTTAAAACGCCAGGATGGGGGCACTGAGCCACTATGTGTGTATTTATTCCTGATGAGTCACTCGGGGTTTGGGTGCTTCTCTGTGTTTTTGTTGTCTTTTTTCAGAGACTGAGTGACTTTACATAATATGAATATCTTAGGAAACTCCGAGGCCTGTTTTTGTTTCTATAATGCATGTTAGCAAGCAAGTTCATCAGTAACTGTGAAAGCTTACATTCTGGTGCATTATGGTGCATGTTTACACAGTGCTAACTATGCTTTGCCATTGGACCACTTTTACTCCTGCTGTGATATTACAGTCTCATGGATTGGTCTACACTGGCCTGTTTCCACTGCAGTGCTATATACATTTAGCGTACTTTATGAAACCTCTATTAGTTATGTACTGCAGAGGTCTGTATCTGTAATCGGACAGCCAGAGATTGAATCCCTGGTTGGAGAAGTGGAGAATAGTTAGGAGATAATACAGGCCTCTGCGGGGCAGGGGCCTGTGTTGCGCTCCTGTAAATAGCACACACTTTCCAATACCACTCAAAAATAATAAATGTTTGTCATCAGGAAGTGTCAAGTGATTCCATTCAAGTCAAGTCAATCAATCTTTATTGGATCTCAAAAATGGATCATAAACGATCCACATTCATTCAAAAGATTGTCATAAATTAAAAAATATACATTTAAACAGAACAAATAGAAATGCATAAAACATCAAAAGCATGTCATAATAAAAACCTTACTTTAGATATTTCCAACCTCATGGTTCTGTGTGGCTGTCGGCCAGTCTCCAAGTCACACCTGGGTGCTGGGAGGACAGCTACATCTGTGCACTCCTGATAGTAGGCTATAAGCTGGGGGCTTAAAGAAAAGTGCAGAACTCTGACTCAGAGGGGCTTTCTGGGACGGTTACGTGGGGGTGGAATTGGGGCCTACATTCCAAGGGGCAGGGTCTTGGCCCCACTAAAGATAGTGATCAAGCCTCCCAGGGTAGGATGGCAGACATGGCAAGTTTTAGAGAGACCCTGTGTAGTTCTTAGGAAGCCATTTGAACTGATGACATCTTTAAAGGCCATTGTGGTTATAACTACTGGGGCTCTGCCCTAAGGAGTTAGAGATGCTTTTGGATTTGGAAATATACTTTGCTGGATCAACGCTGGGACAGCGACACGAAAATCATTAAGGCAGGAGGGACTGCAACTGAATTTTCCTCAGACTTGTGGTGGCCTGGGAATTGTTGTGCTCAATGACTATCACTTGGTGGATTTTGCCTGGACTTTGCTGGCCTACAGCTAAGTGCCAACTATCATGGCCCGGGTCCCTAAGTACTCTCCAAGGGCCGGTTAACTGGCCTCCTGCCACGAGATCCCAGGGACACAAGGGATCTCCCTGTTTCCATGAGACCGCAATGACCAAGTAGTGTGCGGCGGAAATGGGTGGCACTGAGTGCCAAGGCTAATCCACGGAAGCAGTTGGCCGGGACCTAGGGGTGATTTGATGCCAATCACAATCAAGCCCAGGCCGGCTTCTCAAAGTGGATTGGTCCCGTGGAAAGTTTGGAAATTAAAAAGTACGAAGAACTTCTAAGTCCATTTCAGAAATGGACTTTGTCACTTGTTTTGAGTAAATGTATGGAAATGTCTTGTAAGTCTCAACTCAGAATGGACTTTCTTACTTTTTGAGAAGAAAAAACCTCCCTGTGTGGTTCGCGGTTGAAATTGTAGCCACCGCCTTGAAAGCAAAGACTGGATATCTGAAGCAGGTTGGTCTACTGAAGCTATGGAGATTTCTTGCTGAAAATTCTGTAAGTCTCACCACAGAATGGCACTTAGATTTTGGTGGATGGGTTACTCTGTCAAAACAGTGTCGGATATCCCATCCGCCGAAATATAAATCCCATTATATCCTATGGGATTTATATTTTGGCAGACAGGATATCTAATTGAGGCCCTGAGCCATTTTTTAGAGGTGTGGGGACCTTTGAGCGGGACAAAGCTGAAATTCAATATGCCGCTTTGGATACTTTTTTTGGCAGGTCCCACTGAATCCCTGGAGCTCTAGAGGAAACGTTTTCAAAAGTTCTTCTCATGCTCAAACAACCAGAGGATTACACTTCAAAGGCCCTGGGGACCTTAGTGGAAGGCACTTAGAGGCTCTAGGGGTGTTTGGTAAAGGCCAACAGGAAAGTCCAGTCCAGGTGCAGTTGCCACTGATCAAATGGGCACTTTAGGGAAACTGCTTCTTGCAGCCTTTTGTGTCTCTCTAGCTCGCAGGAGGTTAGCAAACTGAGTTTTGGACTCCACTTCTTTGACCTGAAAAGAAGAAGGAGCAGGCCCAGTCCTTCAGGGCTTCTCTCAGGCCACAGACAGAATGGTCCAGTCCAATTCTGTTGATCTGCAGGTCCAGAAAGTGCTCTGAAGAGGTTGCCTTGTGGAACCACCTTTATGGTTGGCACTAGCTAACGAGTGGGGGTGACTTCTATGTCCTCTCTAATAAAAGGGGTAAAGGTTCCTGGGGTAACCCTACCCACTTTTTCAGAAGTTTCTGTTGACCCTGCTGCAAACAACCCCACAGTGCCTCTCACTTTCAAAATGCAAGCAGAAATAAACTTTTCTCCCTTGTGCTGAGCCAGTGTGCCCACCCAGAAGTGTGGCCAGGGTACAGAGCATCCCCCTCCTCTGTGATCACTCTTAATCTGTTCTAGGTGTAGTTTTCCTCCCACTGGGTTTGGTGCCAGCTGACTATGGAGACAAGGGATGGTGTATTTCCAGGTGTCACCTGACATTTACTATGGCTGAGCATGTCCCTCTGAAGTAAATTAAGTTCCTGATCCTACCCCAACTGGTCTTCCTGCCAGGGGAGAAAACCCTTCCCCACGCCTTGGCCGCTGTCCGAGCTCTTGGAGCACTTTTCACGCATCATTGGCACCTCATTCAGGCCAAGGACAGGGTGTTCAGTTGCTGGCATGATAATGCAGATTAGCCTCCAGCAGTTTCAGTCAGGGAAAAGGTAACTTTATAAAAGTTACAATTCCATTAAATATAATACAAATCTAACTTTGCAATTAGATTGGATTTTAATTAAATACAAAACTAAGTCTGAACGGAGTCTGTAGCTGGTACAGGTCAAAGGTTATGAATTAAGGGGTATAATCTATACTTTGACTTTATGCCATTTACAGCCCAGTCAGTGACAATGTAGTTTTAGCCATAGCCACTGGGGGCATATGTAATTTCTAGTATCACACATGTTCCACTCTTAACTATTGTGCACCCTACCTTGTTAGCAGTGGCACATTTAATATTTAAAATCAGTCAAAGTGGTTATTTTGACAGGACTGTGCAGCAGTGTTCAAGCTGCTGCTGTCAGACTACACAGGGTAGGTCTGAAGTCTTATTTTCACTGCCACTGTAGTGAAAGGCATTTAAGGTATGGCAATCCACAGGTCACATTTAACTTTCCATCCCAGGAGTGTATTTCTACAACATGTACTATGGCCTTATAGGTTAATACAGACAGCATTATCTTGGTCAGTTAAAATATTCCCTTGATTGATTCCAGGGTTTTCCTCAGAGAAATGCATGATAGCTTCAAGCAGTAACAAACAAAATTAAAGTTAAAACAATAACAAAATAGAATTCCTAAACTATTTTAGAAAACAAATGTGTTGACAGAAAAGATTAAAATACGATTACAGAAATGGAGATATGGAATTTTTAAGCTTTAATTTAAAAAACATCAATTAAAGTCAATGTTCACAATTGGCCAGGACCTAAGTGTGCTTTCAAGCCAACTGCAATACAGTGGAGGTTGAGTATACCTTGGGGATCACACAAGTCTTGTGGCACAAGATCTGATCTGGACCCACAAGACAAGATAGTTTGTCCTGATGATTATTTGCCTACCTATCGTAGTATGGCTCGGGACCGGGCTCTATTTGTTCAGATGCCCGGCTTTCTTATATACAGGAATGTGTCCGTAGACTAGGTCTTACAGCTCTGATTTGTCGTGTATGAGCACGACCAGATTGGATGTGTGTGGCAACATGCTGGTGTGAATAACACACGGGAGAGTGCTCGGCCCGTTTGGCCTTGTTGTTGACCCCCTGCTAACTACTATGCCAGTAAGCCCATGGTATAAAACGGGAGTTAAACACTAGTGTGTAGTCGGGGATGCGAACAAACACAAGGAGGTCTTCAGTACCATGACCATACAATCAATAAGGGAAGGAGAGCATTAGAACTATATCTCCTTTCCAAACAAAGTGCCTTGCAGTAGAGATTAGCACTGGAGAGTACGCGTGCAGACGCACATATGGAAATGATTTCTCTCCGAGTATACAGCATTGTAGAAATGAACATACCATTGTATGAGTCAGCATTTTTTAGTCCTGGATCCAGTTGTCGTGTGTGTGCGTGGTGCTCCTTTTTAAATATTAGATGAATGAGGGTAGAGAGATAACAAGGTCACCATGAACATTTTTTGTTCTTTCCTATGTTCTCTCATAGAGCGGTGCCTCCTTTTCCTGAGCCGTTGCCAGGTGAGGTGAGGCCTTTTCCTCATGCAATACGGGTAAGCATGAAAACATGTTATTATGAAATATCAGAAATCATAGATGATGATTAAATGTGTCACTATGTATCGATTGGGTGTTCTGAGCTCATGAGTCCCATTGAAAGTCGTGACAACCTTTACAAATGGATCGTTCTTTCACTCTTTTGCAGATGCTAACAGTAATCCGTCACTTGCAGTGGACTTGCATATCCCTGAACACAGGTGATTAGGTTGTATCTGTTCCAACCTTCTCTTATTTATATTTGTTTTTCACTAATGCAGTAGCAATATCGATTGTGGTCCTGAAGAAGGCTTAGGATGAATATATCCTCTTTAGCTGAAACATGTTGACCCCTAGTTTCTACTCACAGACAGTTATTTGTTTAAAACTGTCATTGCACTGTTTTTAAGCTTGAGCTTTGAGAGATACTAATTAAAGTTTTTTCTCTCACTGTTCAATTTTAACTCACTATTTTTCCCTATTTTGCACTGCACTCATCACCCCTACATGAACTGATTGCTCACACCTGTAAGATCAACTATAGCGTGTTATATCGCTACCATCTGAACAGCGTGAAAACATCCGTGAGCTCCCCTTTCCTTTTGATAGGGTTGCAGCCCTTAGTGACACTAGCGTGTTACTAGGAGGAGACCCAGATGATGAAGCATGTCACCAATGGTGAGTGATGGGAATCCGTCCTTTTTAAAGATATTTCTTTGTAGCCTGTAAAGAGGTGTATAGGTTATAGGTTACGGTTTCTTTAGGTCCTATGTGGCTCAAACACACAGAAATTTAGTGCGTTTATATGAACAGACCCGTGGATATTGTGGTTTGTATGTAGCTTATGAATGGGGAATATATCCACGCTAGGTCTTAAAACATTCCCTCAGACCCTTCCTATACTTTATAGTTTTACTTATATTAAGCCGTCTGGACTACTGCAATGGTCTGCTGATCTCCGCTAATGAGACCTCGCTCAGCAGACTGCAGGTAGTCCAGAACATGGCGGTGCGATTGGTCCTCAACGCCCCCCCCCCAGGACTGCTTCCCGCCCTCTTCTCTTGCAGCTTCATTGGCTTCCAATACGCCAACGGGTAAAATTCAAAGTTTGCTGCACCATCCATAAGGCGCTATCCAAACTTGGTCCCACCTATCTCTCGTAGAAATGTACTCCCTACCTACCTTCCAGGTCTCTCCGCTCGGGCTCCAAACATCTTCTTGAGGTTCCCCGAGTCAGGAAGGCTAGATTAGGGGGAAAGGCCCTCTCCCATCTAGGCCCCCGCTACTGGAACGAGCTCCCCCTGCACTTGAGACATTGCCCTGACCACCTACAATTTAGGAAGTTGCTCAAGACCACTCTTTCCTGTCTCTGATTCAGCTGTAGTAACACTACACCCATGTTGCCCGTCGATTCAGGCACTATATAAATAAATAAAATAAATAAATGATGAGCCAAGACTTTTTATAAGGGATTTCCTGTGCCAGCCTTGGTGCTTGCTTTGATAGGGTTTTAGCTGCTCAACGTTTTCTTTTTGTTTTTCTTTTTTCAACCATGTCAACCTGTGCATTTTCTCTTTTGAGTAAAGGTACCCTGCATATTCTATGGGGCACCTGCACAATGGTTCCTGAGACTACATAGGAACTCAAGCCTGTGTGGTCAGGCTGGTTCGTTGCCCACCCAGCTGAGTCTATATTGTACTGAGGCAGCGGACTTAATTTCTACCCTTTTTACTACACTGCTGTCCCCGTGTGGCTCCCACTAGAGCAGGGTAGTGAGCAGAGAATTCGGAAGCCTCTCATGGACATCATGATCCAACTCAATTGACGCTGGGACTCTCTTTTCCAAGTGCTCATTTAAGGCTCAGTTATCACCTACCTTAGACATGTTTTAAATGAAGAGCACAATATGCTCTTTGTTGGTTGGTCCCCCCACCCCTGGGGTGGGGGGCACAGTAAATTGGTTCCCCATGGGGAATATCAGTAAAATTACAAGTAGTCTTTCATTTTTTTTTCTCAGCCCAGCAGCCTCAGAATGCCACACTTGAGCAACTTGGTGGTTTGAAGAACTATTGTGCCCATGTTGACCACTTATAACCTGGGGGCTCATTATGATGGCGGGCGGACAACAGTCCGCCCGCCTTTATAACGGCAATGGGACCGACCGCCAGACGTGCGGCGGTCCCACCGGTCCAATTAGAATGCGCCAGCCATACTGGCGGGCGCATCCTGTCCTTTTACCATTGCCGACGGTGCTGCTGGCTGCAGCACCGTCCACAATGGTAAAAGGGCATGCACAGCATTTCCCTGCACCACGTGGCAGGCACCACACGGTGCCTGGGACTTGGTGCAGGGAACTGCAGGGGGGTACCATGGGTACCCCCCAAGTGCACCCCCCGACCCCCAACCCCCAGGGGGCCCGCAACGGGCCCCCAAAGCCAATCCCCGTCAGCCTTTCCATGGCGTCATCGCCGCCAAGGCAAGGCTTTAAAATACCCACATCCTAATATGGCTGGCGGTGCCTGCTAGGCACGCCACCATATCAGTGGCCCAGCTCCGCCCGGCCGGCAATTGTAACGATTGCCGACCGGCGGAAAAGCAGCAGACGGACTTTGCGTCTGCCGCGATACCCACCGCCATCATAGTATGGCGGGGGGTATTTCACGTTACGATGGCGTAATGGTCGCCACAGCCGGCCCGGCGGTGGCGAACGTTATGCCATCGTAATGAGCCCCCTGATTTGTTATTCCATTCTGCTGGTGACATTCACCCACCACAAGGAATGTTGACGTAGCACCTCTTTGTCTCAAAAATCTCAATACCTTTTCCTGAAGCTTTGTTTTGACTATGCTTTACCCCTTCCAGTTCCTACTAGTCTTGTTGTCTAGGGTCATCCTGCAGCAGTACCCCATGTCCCTCAAAGCACACTACTCTCTCTGACTGCACTCCCCAGGTAAAGGTCTTGTGTCAATTGCAGAGCACCTGTTTGTCCATCAGGAGTCAGTGTGACCTCTTCCAGGGTAATCAACACAGGTTAGATTCACAGATGTCCAAGGGAATGCTCTTCATTATGGCCTCCAGTATGTCAACCCTCTGCTCTCCCGTGAAGGAAGTGGGGAAGCCTGTACAAAAGGTTCCGACAACAGAGTCCAGGAAGAACAAGCCCAGAATCTTTCCACTCCAGGTACAGGTTCATTAGCAAGTTGGGCCATCATTCTCTTCTATCAAAGTCTCTGCCACAGTGAAAATAGCAAATAAAAACAGAAATATCTGCCCAATCTAGAGTGATTACACATTACTTCTCCATTATGACTGACATTTCCAGTGAGCAGCCCATGGGCTGATCCATCCACTGCACAGCATTCTGGGATTTTTTCAACATGGTAAGATCCAGTGAGTGTCTGCAAGACCTAAAAAAAAACTTAAAAAAAAAAACCTCCTTCTGTAATCTGGCTCTGCCCCTAATAGACACTGCAACACTGCTTCCTTCCATCCAAGATTTCTCAAGGAACCTCTTGTGTGACTGATGCATGATTTTTACCTGCTCTCCCTGTATTCCTTGGTGCAAGACATGCACAGGACTGACAGAGTAGCAGCTAATCATCATGTGCACATTCCTCTTCCACTTCGTCTTCTCAGGAGTAAACTAATCTTCCAAAATCGGACTATTGTCCATGGAGACATTTTGAAATGCCAACTCTGATCATGGGCTCACATGTAACCAGTTCATGACTTCTCACACTAGTGGTCCAGCAGTAAACCATAAGTGGTGGTTACAGATCAAAACCATTTTGACAAAAGCCTACAGTGGATGGCACTTCATTAGAGGGTTTCACTCACAGCAAAAATCCAAAATCCAGGAGGATCAAAATAAAAATAAAATCTGATGGGTGGGTTCTTCAGATCAGAAATCACTTTTTACAATGACTATTTATCCTCCGTCAGAAAATTCAATTAATTAATGAGCACTGCACCAACCACAAAAATATTTATTTTTGTGATTCTATGATACCTATTGTGATGTATGTTGTGAAATTCAGCTGAGGTGTCAAAGCCCCCAAAGGTGAAGGCTCTTTTTGAAGTAACTTGAAAAGATGTGTTGGGCAATTTTAAATAGATCTGCGGTGAAGTTTAAGAGGTTAGGTTTGGGGCAATACTACATAAATGCAACACGCTCAGGTTCTCTAAACAGTTAACACCTCATAAGCCAAGGCATATTGCCCGGAGCACTCAAATCCAGCCTAATCATACCCCTTATAAAAAAACAATCTTGACCTGGGAAACTCCCAAATCTTCATACCTATTACTAAAACAGCATTCCAGGGAAAACTTGCTGTTGCTAAATGACGACTCTTTCACATACCCACCAACAAGCTTCTGAACAACTTTCAATCTGGCATCAGGTCAAAATTCATCACTGAGACAGCAACTCCTAGGCAACAACGTAAGAATTCTAGGTAAAAGACAGGCCTTTCTTTGGACTGCACTGTATCTATCGACAGTGTTTGGCCCAATTAATTATTATTCCCTTTGAACATTCTCCCTGCTAGAATGGGGATATAGATAGTGAAGTACAAAACTGGTTCCAATCATGACTTCAGTTGAGTTTACAGTTAGTGAAACAGCATTCCATTAAGTCCACTTTGCACCCTTTCAACTGTGGCATTGTGCAAGGATCAATCCTCTCTTTGGATGTATTCAATCACTGCCGACAACCTCGGGTCTGGATGATTTAAGACAAAGTAATTTCCATAAAACAATGAGCAGATGACACTAGGGGGCCTATTAGCTTGGCGGGCGGATCGCCTCCACCCGACCGGCGGTGGCGATCCACCCGCCAAAACACTCCGCCGGACGGCCTTTTACCCCTGCCACATTAGCATGGCGGGGGGTACCGCGGTGGACGGAAACACCGTCCACCGCTTTTCCGCCGGTAGGCATTCATCACGATTGCCTACCGGGCGGAAAAGGCCTATAATATGGTGGCAGTGTCGCCATCCATATTATGATGTGGACGGTGTCATGCCTTTCCATGGCAGTGACTCCGCCATGGAAAGGCATGCGGTTTTCGAATCGGGGCCTGTTGTGGGCCCCCAGGGGGTCGGGGTGGGGGCTGCACTTGGGGGTACCTATGGTACCCCCCAACATTGGCATGGACAAGGTGGCAGGCACCGCACGATGCCTGTCACGTTGTGCATGCCAATGCACCACATGCATATATTGCATTGTGGCGGGTGCAGCTTACAGCACCGCCCGCCGCAATTCAATATATGCGGAATGCCACCGCCACCGTGGCTGTGGCATCCTAATTGCCAGTGCAGGACCACCGCACCTCTTGCGGGCGGTCCCGTTTACCGGTGCGGTGGCGGGCGGACTTTGTCCGCCCGCCATCGTAATGATGCCCTAAGGTTTATCTTACTGTCTCTAATCCATCAAACATAGCAATCTTTCAAAACGTCCTAAAGCGAATGACAATATGTATGCATTCTCTCTCACATGTAATCCAACAAGGTGGACTTCTTACTTTCATATTGACTCTGCATCCCCATTCTTGGCATATTGCCAAATTGCTAAGCTTCACAATTGACCCAAACCTTCACAGAGTGAACATGATGCTAAACAAATCAAATCATCCCTCTCGTTCTCAAATATCAGGTCAGCAGTCTAAGCAGTAGGGCTTTCCCACTTTGATAGAGGAAAACCTCTGTTAGACAGCGTTTGTAAATCCAGAACCAAGTCGCTTGGGGCCCTTCTTCAAGCCTGGTTTGCAATGCATACAAATCAAACCAAGCATTTATTGGTCCATGTAACCATATAGTTCTCCATGCTTGAGTAACATCTTGCTGAATGTACAAAGTGCAAACCACAGGAAGGTAAAGAATGGCAAGCAAAAAATGTTGCCCCCTACTCACATTTTCAAGAATAAAGAAAAGCAAGGCCCTAAACCACGCTTTTCCTTGTGTAGCTACCAGTAAGTGGATTCATATTTCAGAAATTATCAATCTAAACCCAAATATCCTTTTCTTCAGAAAATACTTATCTCTTCAAGCTGCATCTACTAGACTAAAATGTGCCTTTCTCACCCTCCCCTGACCCATCCATCAAACAATTTATGAGTTTACATGTGTTTCTGCCAACTCCAACTAACTCTATTTCCACATTCTCCCACTCATTGATGTTCTATACTTACTGACTGTACCTTGCTTGTAATTGTGCTGTTATGTGTTTTTCAGTGTACCATTGGAATGCTGTATATAAAGCTACCTTGATCATTTATATGAAATGTTTAGCCACCCTCTTCATATCCATATTTATAGCAATAGACACAAACAAATCAATTTCCATTGTCCAGGGGAGATAAAACGCATTTCATGTATTTTGTAGGTATTATATGTTACAGGAATACTCGTTGCCACAGAGACATGACCAGAACATATTCTGCCAGGAACTATTTCCATAATATATCAGGGAGCCACACAATACAGAGTAATGTATGTGCAAAATGTGTACATGTTTGTGATTGCAATATATTGTAACAATGGAGTGTATATTAACTTGTACACACTAACTGTTGCTGTTCCCATGTCCCCACCTTTGATAATCTTTGGAAAAGGACATGGGGACACCCTGGCGGTCGCATCCCGCATCTTAGCAGCACCCGCCGCAATGCCAAAGAGGCCTGTTGTGCTTTGCCATGCACAACGTGACAGGCACCGCGCGGTGCCTGCCACCTTGAGCATGGCAATGCAGGGGGGTACCATAGGTACCCCCCAAGTGCAGCCCCCCACCCCCGGGGTCCCAGCAACGGGCCCCCAAAGCAATTCCCGCCAGCCCTTCCATGGCAGTTCGGGCTGTACTGTTCCCATGAGGCACAGGGTCAGACTGATTTGCATATGGCCATGTCTGAACTGGGGTGGTGGAGTGAGCTAAAGAATGATGATGGATTAAACCCAGATCAGTTGACTGGGGGTGAGTGTTTGATTGGCTCAAACGTTCCGTCCATCATCCCCCTTTTGTAGCCCTTCCATGGCGGCATCGCCGCCATGGAAAGGACGGAACCGCCAGGCATCATAATATGGATGGTGGTGCCTTCCAGGCACCGCCACCATATTATGCCTGAGTTCCGCCCCGCCGGCAATTGTGACGATTGCCAACCGGCGGAAAAGCGGCGGACGGACTTTCCGTCCGCCGCGGTACTCTCTGCCATGGTAATATGGCGGGGGGTAAATGTGGTTGTGATGGCGGGCGGATCGCCACCGCCGGTCGGGGGGTGGCGATCCACCTGCCATCATAATCAACCCCTAAGTTTTTTCCACTACTTCATATTTCATCCGCTTTTCTTCACTCCTAATTTTTTGAAAATACACCAATGCATATCAAGGTCCTTGTGTTCCATTCATGAAAAATGTCCGCCAAAGGAGCATTCATTTTACTTGTCCTGATGGCTAATTTGTGCTCATTAATCCTTATATGCGATTCAGGGCTTATTTCTCCTACATAACCCAAACCACATGGGCAGATAATCAAATATACCACATTTTTGCTCTGACAGTTAGTAAAAAATGTGCTTCCCTGTGTATCATCATGACAAGAGACCTTAAAGTCTCTTATACATTGTTGGCACACATTACAGCCTCCACATCAGTTGTGGAATGCAAATAAAGGTTTTTCCAATTTAACACCCTGTTTGCTATTAAGGATATTTCAATTCCTTTTGATCACGTTTTTGACTCTATTACAAATTCCTGAAAAATTACTTACAAAGACAATCCTTTTCTTCTTGCTCTCCTCTATACTTTGTGAGAGCATACTCTGCCTGTTAAATGTCCAGCGCTTTTATATTGGTTATCAGAGAAGGTAACCAACACCAAACCCTTTGCCTACTAAGGTTATAAATGAGATTCAATGGAACAAAAAAAAATATTTGTAGGCTTTATTTCACATTAATAACAACCCACCCTTAAATGGCTACTGACTTTAGCATATCCGTTTTACAATTAATATTTAATGCCTACTGCCTTTATTGTAGCCTTATTAATTTGCTTGTCACCATAACCAACTCATGCCCATTGTGCTGATTGGAAGCTTTCCACAAGGCTACCATCCAGAATACATTCATAAAAGTACAAATATATAAAAAATGTCAGTTGGCAAAGCAAAAAATGATCTCTCCTAAGACAACCTAACAAGGATTATTATAGTGCATATCTTCTATCCCCACAGTTTATTCTTGTGATCACCAACACCAGACCCTTGCCTACTACGGTAATCTGTGAAATTCCATGTCATAAAATACCTGCTTACAGGTGTTAGCACAGTGTAGTTAAAATCCTTCATTGAAAGCCTATAGTCTTTAACACATGCTTTTCACCATGAATAGGCCAGGCATACTGGATTTGTCAGAATGTTTCATAGTAAACGGATCAATCCTATGAAATCTGGCATGACTTTTCCCAATGAACCATTGATGCCTTTACCCTTCAACGTTAGCGCTAGACCTTACCCAACTTTGTTCTACTCAGGCGCCCATAAACTGGATGTGACCATGCATACAGTTATAAAATTATAAATATGTAGAAAAATAGAGCTTGCAAAATAATATACAACCCCTCTGAACAAGGCCTAAAAAGAATCAGAGTGAGGGCAAACATCAAAACCTGTGAGATTGCATTAAACATAATACCTGTCTATAGCCATTAACAGACACAGTGTGATAGCAACCAACTGTTAAAGGCTTCCTGGCTTTAACAGATGCTTTTCACAATTAAAGTAGACCAACTGTCTTTTTTAGAATGTTTTATATGGCATCAGACATAGGGGCCGATTCTGATGCGGGTTGGAAAAGCTTCCCGACCGAATCGGTTGGGAAATGGTGTCCGACCCACTCGGATCGGGAAGGTCCGACCGGCGGAGTAGGATGCATCCGGATGCTTCCAGATACGATTTGGTTGAACTCCCATTGACTTCAATGGGAACATTTGTTCCTAACCGCATCAGAATTGGGCCCTCGGTCGGGAAGACACGTTCCCGATCCGATTTGGAAGGAGCAAATGCCGTTAGGAGGCCTTCCTAACTGCATCAGAATCAGGCCCTCGGTCGGGAAGCTTTTCCAACCCGCATCAGAATCGGGCCCATAATGTTTCCAGGTCACCAAACAGGCATATATTTTGTCACCAATACCAACTTAGGCCTATGGTTGTGAGCGTTAGATTTTTCCATAAGGCATCCATCAGATACACAGTCATGAAATTAGAAAGATATACAAAACTACAATTGGGTAAACAAAATACTATCTGCCCTAAGACTGCCTAATAAAGATTCTCACATAGCAAACCTTCTATATCAATGATTTGATAACTGGTTGACCAATATTAAAACCATTGCCCACTATGGCAATCTGTTAAATTCCATGTAACAAAATACCTATCTGTAAGCTTTAATATAGGGTAACAATATTTCATTCTTTAATGCCTATCAACTTCAATATATGCTTTTCAAAATAAATATGTCAGGTCTGGTGCCTTTGTCATAACATTTTATAATAAATAAATCAGGCCAACAGCTATGATTATTGGCTTGCCACCAAAACCAACTCAGTCCTGCTGTATTGAATATAAACTTTGCCGCCAGCAAAAAAGTACAATATAACAAGTCTTTCTAGTGGAAGCACACATATTTGGCCAAATAAAATCCTGTACTCAGGGGAACCAACATACAGTTGGAGACTAAACCCCTCTCTCAGTAGGAATCTATAAGCTCTTTTTTCTTCATCACATAAGATCAGGCAACAGTTTAACTGTCAAGGCTGCTCTAAAAATCCTTGTAGATTAGTGGAAGGAGGGGCTCTCGAGCACAAACCTGCACTCTTCAGTTGATAATTAATGAATAACAATATACCAAAGGGAGTGCTCAGGAAGTCCAATGTTGTTACTGAAAGTTCACTAAATCACATAATATTCCAGATTATTCAAACATATGAATTCTTATAATAGATCCAATATAACGCAGGAGAAGTGATATGATTTTTCCATAGCAGGAGCCTGTCACAGCTGCCACAACCGCCACAACCAGGAGCAGGGGACTCCATCCCCCGACACGCTTTGCGGCCGTCGCCGCCGACGTTGCTGTTTGTGCCAGGAGGTGCACATAACCAGCTCAGGGCTCCCGCATCACGGGAAGCGTGCTGGCATGCCCGGGCCACGGCTGTGGGAAGCCTGGGCCAAGGGCGGGCCCGTCCATGCCCGTCAGAGCAGGGAGGAGGCTGGGCCTACCCTCTTGGTTTTCTCTCCCTGACTCCGAATATTGGTGTTGAGAACCAGCCTTGTGAAGCCACGTAAAGGTAAACCCGTTAACTTCCCTCAGTTGTGTGTACATAAGACATATTTTAATATGGGGAAACAGAAACCTACGCCTGCTCAAAAACCATTGATGCTACCCTGGACGTTTTTCTTCAAAAAGCGGTATGGCTATTAATAAGGAAATTGAACTGGCTGAGCAAAGACTCTCATTAGCTCTACTCCCCGATCCACCTGTTTCTGCTACAATTGACTCTCATATAGCCACGACAGAAAAAGATATTGAACAGAGGTCACAAGCTCCACTTTCACCCACTGTTATAATTTTGAGCCAGGGTGATTCATGCGCCACTTATGATGGAACTGAGCCAACCGCGGAGAAGACTGGACCTCAGACTGCAGCAGGAGGGAAGAGGAAACTTACTGAACTGGTAGGGGTTGACCACAGACTGAAGGGCCACTCACCGAGGGGTAAGAGAACTAAACAAACCCACATAATAGGAAATGCATGTAGATCTCGTGTAGGAGGAGGAAGAAGCACCGCACAGGATGAAACAGACACTTCTATTGAAAGATTCAGTAAAATAGTACAAGAGGCTTTGGCACCCATTTTATCACGATTAGTCTGTATAGAAGAGCCACTTGCCCGAGTACTGCAGGATTTAGGAAAAAATGTACATCTTAAAGGCATAACGATATGGCCACCAATTAAATAGCATAGATAAAGGGGTAGATGACGCTCTTTCTAGCGCCCCTCTGAATGGGTTAGCCCTCATAAGTGAAACATCTGCTCTAAGTAACCATATTTCCTCTCAAGATCCCCCCCACAATAATGTCAACATTAATCTCACGGTTCCGACTTTATGGGAACCTGTGTCCCACGGGGATAACCGAAAGGGCATGGGGACACAAATCAATCAAGACTTGGCCCGCTAGGTAGGGGTAGACCTCCACAAGGAAATACAAATGCTAATGGCCTAGCGCAGGGTTCCCTAAATGGGCAGGGTGAAAACAACACACTAAATCTACCCCCTGATTGTACACCGTACACATTGATTTTGGTGGGGGTCCCCCATCTGCTCCCTGGCCAGCAAGAAAGCTGTCAAAGCCTCATAAATAAATCGGCTCACTGGTGTTCTAGGAAAATTCCATCCCAGATTAACTGGTTTGAATACATCATCATGGCAAAGCGGGTGAGCTGGTTGGGTTACATGGCTAAATGTGTGCAAGGGGATTGTATTGTGCTTAATTTCAGCAATGCTTGGTGTGTGTATCCTGCTTTGAAGCACCTCAGAGATTCACCTGGTGAACTGATGAATGCTCGCCCATTGGGTTTTTTCTACCCCTCCACCAGGGGACTATCTCGAGACAACAGCACCCAAGACCAGGCCCAAACACATATCCCCCTCTCCAGTCCTCCCCATTTAGCCACTTTAATCGTTTTGAGGCTCTCTCAGGTTTGACTGAAATCGACTGACTGATTGTGCAATCTGGACACTGAGTCGAGAAGAGAAGAACTGGTTTGCAATGTATCTACCTAGGGAGAGACTTATATGAAGATGACCCTGGCAGTAAAGAGTTCGTAGATTCATCTGGCACCATTCCCTACAAATCCATCAGTACTAATAAGAAATCTGACAAACCCGAAAACCGTTCCCTGCCTCCTAATTCAATCTCCAAGGGTAACCATGGTAACCCTCCAAGGGTAACCCTGGTGGGGAGGGGCCTGGCTTAGCAACTCCTGTTACTATGTCTGCCATTAATACTACACTTTTGGGCTTGGCAAATCAGGGACATTTAAAATTATTTCCTGGAACATCGCAGGAATTTGTCCGAAACTGTCCAATGAGATATGGCTAGAGTACATCAGGGGTTTTGACATCATTTGCCTCCAGGAAACATGGCATAAGGACGATATTGTGTTGGACGGTTATCGCTCCTTCACTGTCCATGCAACACCTTCGCTGGCAGGGAGGGCAAAAGGAGGGCTGGTACTGTTAATCTCAGTAAAATATGGGTCCATAAAAGCCTCTGGTGTAAGATTGTCACCCTGGTATCAATTGATTATGATCTCCAACCTGATGCAGGTTAAGTTACTAGTGGTGAATTGGTATTACAACATCTTTGATCAGAATAGCCGTCATGTTATCGAAGCCCTTCAGGCGGAAATTAATAATATTTCTGGGAAGTGGCCGCCATTATGTATCCTTTGGGTGGAGGATTTTAATTGTACCCCCTGTGCTTTTAGCACTAAACGAGTCTGTGGGCTGCTGGACATAGAGGGTCAGCCTCAGCCGCATTGACCTAGGTCTTATTAATATCTCGGCGAGTAATCCCTCTCGGTGCATAGACAGAATATCGACTTTTTATTTTCGGAGTACCATAATATCGAGTTTTAAATATCGAGGTACAAGAATATAGACTGCAAGAATATCGTGGACCAGAATATCAACAGTAAGGTAAGAAATATCATTTTTTTAAATATTGAAGACAGTAATATCGTTTGTAAAAATATCGTTGTTAATAATATCGATGTTTATATTAGTGTTATGTATTTTAGTATGTATTTTAAATGTATGTGTTCTATATTTTTGTTTAAGTATTGTATTTATTTTTTAATATATGCATTACATTTTTAGAAGTTATTAATTTTTTTTAAAGTAAATGTTGTCCCCTCCGCTATCCAACACTTTGTTTACTGTTGCACTCGCTGGAGTAGGAATAGTAAACGATTCCCCTCCGCTATAAAACACTTTCCCTACTGTTGCACTCGCTGGAGTGGGAATAGTAATTGTTACCTCTCCGCTATCCAACACATTCCCTACTGTTGTACTTGCTGGAGTGGGAATAGTAAATTATTCCCCTCTGCTATCCAACACTTTCTCTACTAAAGCACTCTCTGGAGTGGGAATAGTAAATTATTCCACTCCGCTATCCAAAACTTTCCCTACTGTTGCACTTGCTGGAGTGGGAATAGTAATTTTACCTTTCCGCTATTCAACACTTTCCCTACTGTTGCACTCCCTGGAGTGGGAATAGTAATTTTATCCCCTCCGCTATCCAATATTTTCCCTACTATTGCTGTTAATGTAGTGTAAAATGTTATTGTAAAAGAATAAACATATTTGAAATATTTAAATTTGTTATATATATATTTTATTTTTATTTTTATTTTACTGGTATATGTATATATATATATGTATATATATATATGTATTTATAATTTTTAATATGTTTCTAACATTTTATAATTTATTATAATAATTATTTATTAACATTAAGTAAATATATATATTAGATATTATATATATATGTTTTTTTTTTTACATTATATTTATTATTTCTAATTTTAAACATTTAATTATAATTATAACTATCTTTTTTAAAATTATATGTATTATTTACTTTATTTTATATTATTTTTTAAACATTTAAAATAACAATATTTTTAACAACGATATTTTTTACAACAATATTTTTTTCCCGATATTTTTGAACTTACCATGATGTAGATAGGATGTAGATATTTTTGATATCGATATTTAGGTCCCGATATTTTGGGACCTCGATATTGTGGTCGTCGATATTCTGTCAGTGGTTCATCCCTCACCACAGTGCCCCACTTTTTTTGGAGGTGGCAGGGAAAGATATATTGATTTTGTGTTCATTTCAAGGAAGTTCATGTCACTTTTCGGCGACTTTGAGGTGGAACAAAATAATGCTAGTGACCATAATCCCCTCATAGCTTCTCTCAGTATAACAGCCCAGGCAGGGAAAGGTGATGGTCGCCTGATTCACTACAATCGTAATAAAGGGGTAAGATTAAACTTGGGTAAAATAGACCCTCTCCAATTCGAGGAAAAAACTGTCACAGTAAATTATGACTTAATTATGTGTTGCCTCCAACAAGATTCTCCCCCAGACGAGGTTGTTTGTGAATTTGAATTGATTTGTGCAGATGTAGCTAAAAGACTAACTAGACCTGTCCAGTGTAGGGAACCCCGGGAGATACAGTGGTTTAACAGTGAATGCTCTAGAGCCCAAAAGAACCTCAAAATGGCCCTTCATGCTAGCCCTCGTGACAGAATGCAAATTAAAAGTGCAAGGCAGTCATATTAAAGAACTATTAATCAAAGGAAAGAAGAACTGAGAGATTAGCTTAAGAAGACCTGGAGAGAGTCAGTTTCCTCAAAGACACTAAAAGCTTTTGGGACATCATCAATCGCCCTCTATTTAAGGACGAGGTGAGGCAGACGGATTGTCTGATTCTGGGGGACATCTGGGAATCCCATTCCTCTGCTATATTTAATCCAAACTGTTTCCAGTTAGAGGAGAAAAGTGGGGACCTGCCCCTAGATTTAACCTCAGCCTCTAAATTAAGTGCATCCCTCTCAGTAGCCGAGGTTGAGGAGGCTTTAGCGAAGGTAATCTGTAAGAAAGCCCCAGGTCCTGATGGCGTCCCATTAGATCTGTTTAAAAGTAATCCCAATCTTTGGGCACCCCTTCTGACTAATGTCTTCAAAGCAGTGGTGAATGGTCCCATCCCAGTAACCTGGAAGGAGGCCATTGTGGTTCCTATGTTTAAAAAGGGCAATAGGAACGACCCAACCTGTTATAGGCCAATTTCCCTTATCGATGCTACAGTGAAGGTATTGGGGAGGGTTGTCCTCAACCAACTTAAGGCCTGGAGCAACCACCACAGGGGTCTTGTCAAAAACGCAATGTGGCTTTAGGAGGGGGATGGGTACCACAGAGCAGTGCCTCAATTTGTCCCTGATTATGGGCAAGTACATGAAGGCCAGGAGGGCTTCTATCCACCTGGCCTTCATGGACTTGCCCAGTGCCTTTGATACCGTTAATAAGGAGAAATTGTGGGTGCTAATGGGGAAAATGGGTGTTGATGAAGCACTGATTTCTCTTTTGCGTAGGCTGCATGCTAACACCACTGTTGCCATAAGAAACGACCCTCAAGGGGAAAAGACCAAGCCTATTGTCTCCACGGAAGGTGTTCGGCAGGGGTGCATTTTAGCTCCTTTTCTCTTTTTAATTTACACCAATGGCCTATAGGCATTTTTATTAGATAAGGAAACTGATTTTCCCCAAATTGGGGGCAATGCGGACATGCTACTATCAAATGCGGATGACACATGGTTAATGGCTCTGACAGCAAACAGCCTCCAGAAATCGCTCAATACTTTTACAGATTTTATGTCGGTGCTTGATTTAAAATTTGACTTTATTAAATCGTACATTATGGTGTGTGGCCCCAAATTGACTGAAACTAGAAACTTTGTTGTAAGGGGTAAGAGCATTGACAAGCTGAATAATTTTAGATATTTAGGGTACATTTTCAATAATATGATGAACTGGGAACCACTTGTCACTGCAAGGGTGCAACACACAAACAGGGTTGTGGAGGGTCTATTCCGCTTTGCCTTTAAGCTAGGCCACAAGCCGGAGACAGAGCTGGTTACCCTTTACAAAGCCAAATGCTTGTCTGTTGCATCCTATGTTTCAGGGTTTGGGGATACCACAAAAGCCACCCCCTACAGGTCTTGGAAAACAATTTCATAAAAAGGCTATTGATGACCCCAAATAGCGCCCCCACACTCTTTTGTCATTGAGAGCTGGGGATGGAATTTTTAGAGGATCGCATAGATATTGCCCCTATGTTCTTATGGGCAAAAATGTGGCTGTCTGAGGAATTGATGTTCTCCAAGGGTGTCATTAAAGATTGCATTAATCTAGATAGTGCACTGTCGATCCGTTGGCTCCGTTTTGTGAGAGATAAATTCAACGAGATAGGCCTGGGGCGTTACTATGACAACCCTTCTAGCATCCACACAAACGCGAAAGCCATCATAAAGGAGGCGCACCATTCTGGGGCAAACATGCGCCACTCACAACCTGAGGTGACAGGTCTTCCATGCCTGATCCCTGCCCAACAGCAGTTTCATCTAACTTTTACCACTAATGTACAGACACGATTTCTTTTAACTAGACTTCGCTTGCACTTTTTAATGGCATTCCAGAGACAATCAGGATGGATTGATAAACTCACACCCTGTCCGTGCGATAACTTGGCAGCTCAGAGCACCTTGCACTTTATGTTATTTAGCCCCCTTCATAAAGAGCCAAGGGGGAAATTTTTTAGTCCACTTCTAAGGGAAATCCGGCTTTGTACATATAGTGATGGTTTTAATTATCTGCACTCTTTGGCTACCTCTGCTATTTGCACCATGGTCTCTAATTATATTAAATTTGCAATGGCTATTAGAAAGCGGTATGAGCTATAGTAGACAAACAGGAATTTTGTGATCTTTTTATGTAAAACCTTTATCCCCATGAAATGTTATGGTTGGTGATATATCTCGTTGCTGTAGGTATTTTATATTATGGACTAGACCCTTTTTAACTGTTTGAACCCTATGAATTCTCTCTTTTATTAGTTTTATCCATGTTATTGTACAAATATTGTTATATGGCTATTAGGGTCATTGTCGACATTGCTAAGTTAGCATGAGCTCTGCTGCCATTACGCTGCTTTGCGCATGTTACTACATTACTTTGTTTTGCAAGACTCTGTTTGTGCCTTTCACATGAGAACTGTCTGCTTTCTGTGTTCTCTGCCTGTTCCTGGAGTTTAGTCTGAACACGATGTGCAAGGTCGATAAACAATGCCCCTTGTTATTCTGTTCTAGTCAGTCCTTAGCATCTAGACAAAAAATGCTAACACAGCTGCGCTGCTGGAAGCTCGTGCTTTGATATTACAGGGATGCATGTTGTTCTGAGACACACTTGGAGAGGGTCCTTTCCAGGGAGAAGAGCTATGCTGTTCCTATGATGTAAAGCTTCCATCTAGGCACTAAGGTATGGGGTCTGCTGACAAAGCCGAGAGATCTTCCTTTACATAATAAACTTCACCTTACCAAGGGGAGGGTGGTCAGGCCTTATAGTCCTTTTTCCACTGTCTGTATATGATGACATCCCCCTTTACATTCTATGGAATTGTAACAATGCTAATTGTTCTAGGTTTATGCATTTCGCTGCTGGTAGTGGCTCGTATACTGCATTATAGAGCACAATAGTTAAAATAAACATTTTTAACTATAACAGTGACTCTGACCATTCTTATTGTGGACAAGTACGAGTGAGCGAGTGAAAGGGTATGTCTTGCTACCGCAATTCCTGAGAGAGTCGGGAGTGTTGTGTTCTGGGTTGTCTAATTATTTGTAGCTTCGTGATTTTGGAGGAGAACGAATGAGACACTATAGCTAGTCGGTTTGGGGATTTTGGGTACTAAGGTGGTAGGTTGGTACACCCCTATACACCGAGGTCCTGTTTTCCTGCGCATAGTTCTGGGTATGTTCAGAATCCCCGCAACATGGCGCCCCCGATGTTTGGTCTGGTTCTTATCTGTGAGACTCCTGAGTAGTGCTTGTGCTTGTCCACAATCCCCTCACATCTCTTTCCGGAGACAATTGTGACGGTGCAACCTCCTATATTGATGTTTTATAGGTTTTTCAAACTTGAATTTTAAAAGGTCTTTCTCTTTCTAGTTAACCCGTTATTGCGCTGCCACGCATAGGTTGTTATTCTCTGCTATTGATTATGGCGGTTGTCATTGCACCGCCTAACCGAGCTGCAGTCACAGCTTATTTGACTCAACATGGGGTCCCTAATGCTGGTGTTGCGCTCATTTTTGTTGTAGAAGCGGATGCAGCTTACCGCTTCGAGGTGTTTTATTCTTGGGTGACCTTTCCGGCGGTAGATGGAACAGATAATTTGTTTCACGAATATACTGCCACGGCCCTTCCTCAGAATTATCGGCCTTATAGGTCTCTTGAAGTTCCACTAACGGCTTGGCAACATCTAATATGGTTTAATGGCGCCCTTCCTCACCCAATAACGCCGGTCTGTTTAGGCCCTTTATCGATAGATGGGGCCACATGGCCCGTTTTGGCTGGGTATACCCTGCACACAAATTATCTCACTGCTAGGGTCGCAGAGCTCCGCATATTACATACTTCGTTGATATGTGTGCATAGAGCTCTTATATGTCATGTCACGCAACTTCCAGGTGGGACCACCTAGCATTGCTGCGCTGCCACCTGGACCTACCTGGTGGTGTAACCATCAGTCCTGTCATGGTTAATTCAGTGATGGGCAAGCTTCCGCAAAATAAGGATGAATTTCCTTATTGGCTTGCTGAAGAATTCGGACAACTCAAAGCTGTTTTTCCAAATACCACTCCTGTGAGAAACGCAGGATCCTGACCTGAGTTTACCTAACGTCCTGGTTCCCGAATTAGCTGATTGTAACACTTGGGGTAGAGTGTTTGCAGCGGTATATTCGATGTGTTTCGGCACCCCCTCAATGACTGTACTCCCTTCTGTGATAAAACGTGTTCATGATGAACATGGAGCCGAGGCGGCTCTTGAGTTAGGGATGAGACTGGTGGGGGTGTTTGACATTGTTTCCGATATGATCCTTGCTAATGTTAAGGGTGATGCTGTAAGCTTGCAAGTGGCGCAATGCTTGGAGGCTGTGGCAGATGCAGACAAACAGCGCAAATTGCCAAAGATTATTGCTAAAGCTTATAAAACCTTAGGGCGCAATAGTCTGGGAATTAAGCCTTTTACTCAACCGCAAACTCAGTCTCAAACTCAACAAAAAGCCCAGACTGATAAAGATGGGCGCCCGTTCTTTCCTAAAAAGAACTGGAGGAATAAAAAGCAGGGGCAGCAACAACAGAAGTAGGGTTCGAGTGCTGGTTCACCAACACCTGAGTCTTCTGAGCGTACTTATGACTCCTGATCAATTTCACGTCCCTGATCAGTGCTCTCCTCGTTCTGTACAGGACACATTGGACTCTCAAGTCGGTGGTGGGGAACGCCAGGATCGTGGCAAAGGTCCAACCACACAAAAGGGACGAGATCAACCTCGACAGTTTGATGTTAAAGCCAAACAAGAGGACCTGCCTCGTTTTCGACCCCCGTATCAGAAGAAAAAAGTTTCCGCCTTAACAGCGAAGTATGCCTCAGACGGGGGGTGTGGCTTAGCCGGCTGCTAGATGGCCGCACTCTGAGTGGGCTCTGCCGGCCAAGCCGATAATCTGACAAAATCCTGCGCGCATCGTTGGAGCTGCATGCCTGCTCCATGCCATCCTGCCTCTCCTTGCTTGGGGGCACAGATTGATCCTACCCTGAGCCTTCGCGGGCGCTGCCTCATCGAGCTCTGCTGCTGGGACCTGATGCCATGAGGGGGCCTGTTCGTTGGTGAGTGACTGGCGCCCCGTGCTGAGGAGTCACGGCACCGCTGAATTCCCGACTCACCGCCTGGGCCTCTCGGGACCCGAATTGCCGCATCAGCACCGGTCTGCTGACCTGCTCCTCTCACCCTGGTGAGTCTTGCCGCTGCGGGGGTTCTCTGCGGTGAAGTTGGGGGCGCGTGTGCTGACCGCGGGGCCTGTGTGCTTCTCATCGTTTGGGTGTGTGTTCTCGCCGCTTGCACCCAACGCCTCCCCTCACTCCACTGAGGCCTCGCGATGCGGGCGGTGCGCTCCCCGCGATTCCCCGCTGCTCCTGCCCCCGTGGGTGCTGGCTCTTGGGCTCTTGTGGAGCGACACTAGACGTATCCTGCTGGAATTTCTCCTCCCCGGAGCAGCGTCTCACGCCTCAAGACCTTACCGCCTTCCTGTTGCGCGGCCGGTGCTCCAGGGCTTTTTCCACACATTGCCCCTGTCTGAAGATCTCCTCGCCGCCCTGGGGCTGTGAGTCACGCCGGCTCCCTCTGCATCGGCTTGCTGATCGGCTATACCCTCCTGGACAGCCACACTCTGATTCCTGCCCTGCTTGGCTCCTCGCGCTGGGAGCTGCGCTGGTGACCTGCCGCGGCTGACGCTCTGCTCCTTTCGCCCACAGCCAAGACACGTACTCCCATCATCACAAAACGGCCTCTGCCCGCCTGGGTGCCTAGGACTGTGCCAGATATCCTGCCGGCCCTGCGTGTAGCGGCCTGATACCTGTCGCCTGGCCTCCCCCATTTTCCAATCCTCCACCACGGCGGCGTTCTTGGGCTCTGGTGGCGCGGCACTGGTCTCATCCTGCTGGCATTTCTCCTCCTCGGACCACCGGTGTACACCTCGGGACCTTACCACCTCCTGCAGAGCGCTCGGCGCTCCCGAGCCTTTTACTCACATCGCCCTGGTCTGAAGATCCCCTCGCCGCCCTGGAGCCCTGGGTCGCGCCGGCTCCCACTGTGGCTGCTCGCTGTTAGGCTACACCTTTCCGGACGGTCATTTGTTCATCCCTGCCCTGCTCGGCTCCTCACATTGGGAATCCGTGCTAGTGCCCTGCCGCAGCTGACGCTCTGCGAATTTCGCCCGCAGCCTCGAAACGGGCTCCCACCATCGCAAAACGGCTGCTGCATGCTTTGTGGGCCTGGGACTGTGCCGGACATCCTGCTGGCTCTGTATCTGGCGGCTTGATTCTTGTTGACTGGCCTCCCTCCTTTTCCAATTCTCCACCTCGGGGCCTCCATTGACTGTGTCTCCTGCAGTTGAAATTGTTCTCTTCTCCGTTTGGGTGGCCCCTGTCCACGTTGGTGTGTTGGAGCATGGGGACGGCTGACCCCAAACAACCAAAACTCGCCTTTGACCAACGCCGCCAAACGTGGCAGGATGGGGCAGCCACGGAGGGGGGCGAGCCTACCACCATGGCTGACACCTGCCCAGCCAGGGAGGACGATTTGAAGGCCATCATGTTAGACGATAAGTCGGCAGTCACTGGTATTGCCACCCAACTGGATCAACTCTCGGCCCGGCTGGACACAGTAAAGGCCCAGGTCGACTCTCATGATACGCGTATGGCCCAGGCCGAAGCGAGAATTTCTGATGCTGAGGACGCCGCGGCGCAGGACCATCATAAGCTCCTTCAGATGGACAAGATTCTCGAGCTTATCAAAAACAAAAACGAGGATTTGGAGGCGCGCTCTCATTGGAGTAACCTCCGCATCACGGGAGTGCCCGAATCAACCACCATCGCCAAAATGGAGGACTTTGTGGAGCAACTCATCTGTGAGCTCTTTGGGGAGATCCTCTCCCCCTTCTTCATCGTTGAGCATGCCCACCGCTCGCTGGGCCCTCGTCCAGCCCCTGGACTACCGGCCCGGCCCATCATCGCCAAGTTGTTGAATTTTAGGGACCGAGACTCAATCCTTCGCACGGCCAGGGAGAAGGGGGAAATCCGCCACCAAGGGAACTCTCTGGCTTTTTTTCCCGACTACACGATGGCGGTGCAGGCTGCCCGCCGTGAATTCCTACCTGCCAAGCGAATTCTTAAGAAGCATGACGTCTCTTACTCCCTGGCATACCCTGCTAAGCTGCGTGTCCGACAAGGCGCCAAAATGCAAATCTTCACAGAACTGCAGGCTGCCCTCGCCTTCATGAGGAAACTCGATAGGGCCCAGCGATCTCCCCCACTCAGCGCCCGGTCCGGAGGTGCTGGCGACCTGAGTGATAATGACTGACTTTAGCCTCCTGCTTTTGACTCACTGACTACTTTGCCTACTAGTGTTGGGCGGGCCCTGTGGCTGCGCTTTCATCTGTTTAATGTTCTACATGTGTCTTTCCCCTCTATTGATATGCCTCCGATCCCTGTTGGCTGGGCTCGGGGGTCTGCTAGCAGACATGGGGGGGTTCCCACCACTCCCGGGTGTCAGTTGTCTCCACCTCATATCTCCACTCTTTGCAGGTGCCCCACTGTGCCATTTGCTACTTGCCCATTGCACCCACGCACCTTGGGTGTCCTGGATGCCCCCTCCCCTGATTTTGACCGATGTCCGCACCTTTTTATGGCTTGGCCACCCTGTCTCTTTTGCAGGGATGTACGCCGGGCGACACCATGCCTCCCTGAGATAATTCCCGTCCGAGCTTCCGCATTTCCCCTTCCCAGTTGCGGGTTTCTTGGGTGGGTGGGTTTGTTTTCACAGCCTGATTGGGGGGTTGGTGTGGGTGGTGGGGGGTTTGGGTTATTGGGACTGTTGCCTCCGAATGAGGCTTTTGTTTTAATCTTGCCTTTGGCTCTTTCCTGCACTACAACTGTTGTTGCAATGCGCTTCTTGTCATGTTCCTTATTGCACTTCTCTACCCCACTGCACGAGGTTCTCCCTGCACTTTTAACCTTCCTCGTCATTCACTTCTTTGGCATGGCGCTATGACAGATACCACGCTCTGGACCTGGAACGTCCGCGGTCTTAACGACCACCGTAAGGCTCGCCTGGTCCATGCCCACCTCACCTGGCATAAGGTAGACATTTGTTTCATACAGGAGACCCACCTTTTGCCCGCTACCTCTTCCAGACTCCTCTCCAGGCACTGGGGCGAAATACATTCCTCCTTTTACTCTAACTTATCCTGTGGGGTGTCTATCCTGCTGCGCATAGGGCTTCCATGGCAAACCTTCCAGGCAATCATTGACCCTGAGGGGCGCTTTGTCGTCCTGCACGGCACCCTCCTGGCACAACCATTGACCTTGGCTGCGCTATACGGTCCCAACAATGATGACCCGGATTTCTTTGCACATGTTTGGCACCACATCTCCTCACTGGGCCCCGCTGCGCTTCTTTGGGGGGGTGACTTTAACGTTACGTTGTCGACCACACTAGATCGCTCCGGACCACACACTTCCCATCCGCGCGCAGATTCACTACTGAGCTCTATTCTCAGACAACTCACTGTATGACGCGTGGCGACACACTCGCCCAGAGGCACGCGAAGGCACCTGCATGACAGGCTCCCGCGGCTGCTGGTCCCGCTTGGACCTCTGGATTACTACTCCGGACGCATTTGCGTGGCTCACCTCTGTTGAGCATATGGCACGCACCCTCTCAGATCACACTCCTGTTCGCCTCTGTCTGCACCTCCCTCACTCCCCACGTCGCGCGTTCTCTTGGCGGCTTCCCCCTAACGCGCTGCGGGACTCGGTCTTCTGCGATGAGATACAAACCGCAAGCACGAATTATTTTGAGCTTAACGAGGGCACTGTTGACTCCCCTTCCTCGCTTTGGGAAGGATTCAAGGCCGTAATTCATGGGGAATGCATCTCCAAGCAGTCCAGAGTACTACGCTCTATTCGCGGTACTCTTGATAAATTGGAGACGGAGATTAAGGCTCTGGACTCCTCCCATTCCCTGGACCCTAACCCCGACACGCTCGCTCAGATCCGGGGGAAGCTCACCGACTTCGCTGACGAGGTCAACAGAGAGCTTGCGTTTCTGTTCATGGAGGCGAGGGCGCGCCGCTTCGGTGAGGGGGACCACTCTGGAAAGACTCTTGCCAACCTCCTTCGCTCGCCTCACGTGGCGTCCTATATAACTGCCCTCCAGGATGGAGGCCCGGATAGAATTACTTCTCCTGAGGAGATCAAGGCGCGTTTCATCGCATTTTACTCTCAACTTTATACGGCCGGGACTGTGCCTCCTCGCGAGGTTCTCGATCAATATTTTGATACCCTTCAGCTCCTCTGGCTTGGAAACCCTCACCGGGAATTTCTTGATGAGCCCTTCTCCAAAGAAGAAATCCTTGCTGCTATTAACGGTCTGCCCGGGGATAAGGCCCCCGGCTCGGACGGCCTGGCAGCATCCTTTTATTAGGCCTTCACGCCCCTCCTGGTCCCGCACCTAGCTGCCATGTACAATGAATCTTTTGAGAATGGTCAGTTTCCCCCCTCGCTCCGCGAGGCATTACTCACACTACTTCTAAAACCAGACAAACCCCCAGAGCTCCGTGACTTTTATCGTCCCCTCTCATTAATTAATACTGATAACAAGATCTTTGCTAAACTACTCGCCTCCCGCCTCCTCCCCCTCATGACGCTCAACGCTCGCCCGGACCAGTCCGGCTTCATTCCTGGTTGCGCGACCTCCCATAATCTCCGGACCATCTTCTCCGGCCTTCATCAAATTAATCCTACGCTCCCGGCAGTGGCAGCCCTGCTAGACGCCACCAAAGCCTTTGACACTCTCGAGTGGCCCTTTCTCTTTTATCTCCTTCCTCGCTTAGGATTTAGCCCGGTCTTTTTGCGCAAAGTACAACTCCTTTACACCCTTCCCACTGCCCGCCTCCGGATTAACGGTTAAAGTTCAGAGCCTATTTCCATCACGAGAGGTACTAGGCAGGGGTGTCCGCTGTCGCCCATGCTCTTCGCCATCGCCGTGGAACCCCTCGCCGCTAGGCTCCGACAGCATCACACCCAGAGGGGTCTCGGATTCGCAGCTCGTGCCCTTGTCATCTCCATGTATGCGGACGACGTTACACTCTATGTTTGCAACCCTCAGGAGAATCTCAGTCCTCTGGTCCGTGAGGTGATATGGTTCGGGGGCTACTTGGGCATCCAGGTCAACTGGAGTAAGGCTGTACTTTTCCCCCTCACTGATGCCACAGTCCCCTTTACTCCGGACTACCCTTTTGTGTGGGTGTCGGGTCCTACTAGATACTTAGGTATTTGGCTTAGTAGGGACGTAGACGAACTTTGGAGAGCCAACTTTGGCCGCGCTGTGGACTGGCTCGAGTCCAAGATTCCCCTCTGGCGGCGGTTACCCCTGCCACTGGCGGGACGCATAGCCATCGCCAAGATGGTGGTGCTCCCGAAGTTTTTGTATTTATTTGTCAATATTCCCATCCCTCTCACTGCCCACTTTTTTCACAGAGTACGCTCATTGCTCATCACTCTGGTCTGGGCTGGTCGACAGCCCAGAATCGCTTATAATATCCTCACCCTCCCGATGTCGCGTGGTGGTCTTGGTGCCCCCGATTTTAAACTATACGCCCTCGGCGCCCAGGCCAGTTTTCTCCATTTCTGGCTCCACCCTACTCCTTTTCAGCCGCATGTTGCGGTGGAGGCCGACCTCGCTGCCCCCTGGCCGCTCACAACTGCCCTATTCGCCCCAGCAAAACTTCCACGCACCGAGATCGACACGGTTGAAACTTTGCGCTGGGCCTGGGACGGGCTCCCGAAACTATCCGGCTCCAGCATGCTCTCCGCGAATGCCTGCCTATTGTTCATCACCCGGCTTTTCCCCCCCTTCAGTCAGCCGGGATGGTTAAGCACGCAACCCGCTTGGGGCTTTCCACAGTGTCGGACCTCTACCCTGGGGACACGTTCTTCGCCCTTGCTGTTGCCTCCGGTCCCATGGACACTCTGCTCTACTATCAACTAAGGGCTATTTGCAGGGAGCTTCACCCCACATTTCCCCAGCCTCCCCCCTGAATGGCCACTCTTAACTTCCTTTACACATCCCCCTCCCCCCGAAAGCTGGTCACCAAGATTTACGCCCTTGCACTGGCGGCATCTCCCATCTCTACAGACCGGGCGCGTGTGGCGTGGCGTGAGGACCTGGGTGTCGAACTCTCTCAAGAGGACTGGCTTTATTGTTGCAATCAGACTAAACGATTATCCCCAAATTACCACCTGCGCCTCATTCACTTTAAGTATTTGCATAGGCTTTACCGAACTCCTGCTCAGCTGCACCAAATGGGCCTTATCCCCAGTGACAGATGTTTGCGATGTTCCGCTCCTGCGGCGGACTTCTCCCACCTAGCCTGGTTGTGCCCTCAGATCTCAGCATACTGGTGTGAGGTGTGTGCTGCTATCTCTGAGATCACCTCGTCGCCGGTCCAGCCAGACCCTCTGCTTTGCCTTCTAGGCTTCGTGAAATTCTGCCCTGGTGCTACACGCCGCCTGACTGCGATGCTTCTTGTCCTTGCGAGGCGTAGGGTCTCCATGTGCTGGGGTCGCAGGACTGTACCCAAGGTTGACTCTTGGCTTGAGGATGCTTCTCGATGCCAGACACTCCTGTCCGAATTCTGGGACCTAATGCCGGCCAAATCCCACCCAATTGACATATGGGGTCCACTTGTATCTTAACTCTCAAGTCGTAACTCTCAGCATCCTGCGACCTCTCCCGCGCCCCCTGCCGGTGTTCCACCCGCGGCGGCCGCCGGTGATGGCCAGTGAGGTGCTGTCTCCCCGCTTACTCATCCCTCTGCTTCCCTAGCTTCTCTCCCACATCTGATAGGCCTCTCCCCTAGGCTTACACTCCCTCCTCCCCCAGTGCCGCCTCCGCATTTTCTTCTCCGTATCAATAACATGCTTTACGTGCCTGAGGTAACCTCTGTTGCATAATATTGAATGGGGTCTCCCCCCCTGTTTGGGGTCCCTCTGCTCGTATGTAATGTCTTGAAGAAGTGCAATTTTGTAACCCTGCAGTGCAAATTTGTTTAATAAAGGTTTTTGAAAAAAAAAAAAAAAAAAAAGTATGCCTCAGACCATAGTGCGGGAGGCACTGCGTCCCTGTCTGGAGGCGAGAGCAACTGATACATTCATTACAGTGGAAACGGCAGATACCCGGGTTGCCCCCTCGGATAGACTCTAGGTGATTGTCTTCCAAATTGAAGGTGATATACAGTGTACAATCACTGCGGTTTACTGGGAAAATCGTACCTCCTCATATGACATTTTATTGGCGGAGGCAGATTGGCCTCCACCATTTGTGCTAGCTGCTTCTAGAGGGAGGACGTGATACTTCCGAGTTTTTTGCATTACGTCCCTGAGAAACATGCAAAGGCTTATGCAGCTGAATGGGCTTTGGCCCTTGCCCCAGCGGTGTACCGTAATCAGGTGGGCTGGGATATTGATTCACCGGCACATGAAATACCATTACGGTCTATGCCACAACCGCAACCGCAGTATCCAATCAGACATGAGGCAAAGACTCCCGTTTGTGACATTCTAACTCAGTTGGAGTATCAAGGAGTAATTGAATCCTGTGCATCACCGATGAATAACCCTCTTTTTCCAGTATCGAAACCTGATGGTTCATATCGCATTGTATTGGATTATCAAAATTTGAATAGTCATTGTCGTACATTTGCGGTACAGAACACACACAGCTCTGCGCTAGTGAACAACTTTGTTCGTAAGAAATACATAACTACTCTGGACATATCCAATGGTTTCTACAGTCATAATCTGGCTTCTGAGAGCCGTGACTTGACAGCATTCACTGCCGTCGGAAATCAGAAAAAATTTACGCGCTTGCCTATGGGGTATAAGAACAGCCCCGGGGCTTTTGCTGCGCGTGTTTTTTATTTTTTTATTTGAAAGGTTTTATATAGCGCTGGCTAGACCCGGAGGTATCAGAGCGCTTTACATGAGTGTTGTGTCTTTATTGCACAACATAGCTCCAGATGCGTTTTCGTACGTAGATGATATTTATCTGATGGACGACGAACTAATTCCGCATCTTGTCCGAGTCGACCGCATCATTTTATCGTTTGCCGACTACGGATATAAATTTAATTTTGCTAAATCACACATCACTCATTTTGCGGTGCACTTTTTGGAATATGAGCTCAATAATGAAGGTAGGGGGTTAGCCCCGCACTTTCTGGAGAAATGTGCACAATTGCAACCTCCCTCTTTGCTAAAAAAACTTCAGTCTGTGCTGGGATTTTTAAATTTCGGAAGAACATACATCCCCGATTATACCCAGTGTATCAAACCAGTTTGTGCGTTGATACAACCAATATATTCTTCTGCCAGCTGGCTTCCGGACCATACTACTATTCTACAATCTTTGCAATCTGATATGCTTGCAACTAACTACTTGCTGACGTGTGATAATACCACGAACCTGGTGATACGTATAATATCGGGGACGGTGGGTTTCACTTACTTGACGTTCAATGAGGGAGACACAGTACCAATTGCACACCAATCACATTTGTACACATCGGCTGAAATGCGTTTTTCGAATGTTGAAAAAGTTTTGACGGCGGTCCAAATGACGATTCTGAAAGAGCGCTCGCTGGCGCAAGGAAAACGCATTCTTATGGTCACGCCTTTCCCTGCTTTAGAAGCAGTGACTAAGGCAAGTGTACCCAACTCTAAGGCACTACATCCCCGTTGGATTCAATGGGCTACTTCTTTGACATCAGCTGATGTCACGTTTATCTTTGATCCTGCTCTTCAGACACAGAAGTTCTTACAATATGAACATGTTCATCCTCCTCCGCTGTCTTTGCTTCCTTTGGATGAGTACAATTGTGTCATTTACACCGATGGCTCGGCTCAACTGGCCGTCGGGTCCAAACACTCTTATTCAGCGGCTTGCACTATTGTGGCTGATTCAATTGTAAATGGAGAATTTAAGTCTTCCATAGTGCATACTCAGCCACTTGGAGACTGTACAGCACAACTGGCGGAGCTGCGTGCTCTTGTTCTAGCTATTGAGTTGCTGATCCTAATGTGAATACTCTAAGGCAGCACAATCAAGCATAAAACGCTTTGGGTTCGAGTGGCAGACCTTAAACAACGTCTGCCCCTCACACAAGTTATACATACTCTTGGCCATCAGCATGTGGTAGGAGACGCTCTTGGTAATTCCTTGGCTGAGGAGGCAGCCAAATCTGCAGTAGCCACGTGTTCCATTGCAGCAGTTACAAGATCCATGACTAAGATAGATAATGACATTCTGGCAGCTGTGGCTGCTACGAAGGATGGGACTGCTTATCCGCAGGGCTTCCCTTTGAAGTATTCTTATCATTTATCTCCTGAACAAGTTCCTTATGCTAAAATTCCATCAGTTGGGGATCGGCTGATTCCCAACATGGACTGCAGACTTTCTTTGATCAAAGCGGCACACGAGGGCGTGGCTTCTGTACATGCCGGGGTGTCTGCGATGATCTCTATTTTACAGCAACGTTATTGGTGGCGTGGTTTATATAAGCAAACCCGTAATTACGTACTTTCTTGTGACATTTGTCAGCAAATCAAACCGTCTACGGTTTCACGTCCACCAAAACACAGCTATCTATTTCTAATCAGCCATTTGGCTGGGTATATCTTGATCACTGCGGTCCATTGTCTTCTGATACTGCAAATAAATACATTTTTGTTGCAGTTGATTCGTGCACTAGATTCCTTTGGGTTTGGCCACAACGCAGTGCTGACGCTCGAAATGTCATTAAGGATTTGCGTGTCTTTGTCGGGATGTTTGCCTGTGGCACCTTCCATTCAGACCAAGGTCCAGCGTTCGCCTCTAAGGCGTACAAGGATGCGATGAAGTCGATGGGGGTGCTGGTGCAGTTTTCGTCTCCATACAGGTCTGAGGCCAATTCTATAGTGGAACGGATGAACCGTGACTTAAAGCAATCTTTGACAGCTAGGGTCTTAGGTACAGGCAGACACTGGCTAGCCCATTTGTATGAAGTTCAAATTGCACTCAATAATCTCCCTAGAAGATCTCTGGGTGGGCGAACCCCATACGAAATTCTCTGTGGCATTAAAATGTTTGTGCCAGACATTGATGGTCTAGACGTTGTGGCGGCAGTCGCAACCTTTGCCGTAGATAATCATTCTACTATGTTACAGGACCTACAAAAGACCTGTGACAGCTACGCAACTGAACATTTACCCTCTTCCAATGACACAGCAATGCTGATTCTGGTCGCCGGCTGGCTTCCTAAGACTGGCGAACTGGTACGAGAAAAAGTGGAGAACAAAAAAGAATTTGGTCCCTCTTATCGTGCACAGGTCCCTGTTCTTGGATTGAAGGGTACTCGTACAGTGATTCTGCCACCTTTGCCGTTGTCGCCAAGACAACTGATACATTTCAGTGGACAATGTCAAGCTACACCGTCTGGCCGATTCTGAATAGTGTAACTCCTGCTGTTTCATGCAACGCTATCTCTATGAATCCGGTGCATTCGTCCGCTTCGACTCATCCTCGTATCGCTGAGGGTGAGACGGAAACTACCATTGATCTTTTGCCTGTCCTGTCCCCATCCTGTTCCACTGCCGAAGTCGAGTATACTTATCCTGCGGAAGAGTCCCAGAGTGAAGTGCCGAACAGTCCACGTCAACATCAAACTGATGCCGCCCTACCGCCTTTGATGAATATGGGTGCAAACAGTTATTTTGGGGACCGTGCAAGCTTCTCCTATGACTCTTCCTCCTCGTCTTCCACGTTGGCACTTCCACCGACAAAAATAAGTATTTTCATCTCTTGGTTCAAAAAGACTTACCTGGTCCCACCCTGGATGTATATCTGGTTGATACTTATCCTGATTTTTCTGTTCATGTCAATTGGATTCGTGACAGTATTTTTCTTGCTCATCAATGGTCATTACTTGCCAGAACGCTCTGCTGTGAAATTGGTTGATGGAATTCTGGCCCCTCATACATCGTCCCATATAATGAATCGTGATCAAGCTCTTGTGAACATTCCAGCTTTCCCAGTTGCAGATGGCATCGTTTGGGATAAAGTGGCATTCAAAATCCATGGTCCGACGGAAGTCCTCAACATACCATACGTGTTTCGCGTTTCTTTATGAGACGTGGTAACACCGGATATGCATTCCGATGATTGGGATGTACAAGCAGTACATTAATTGTTTTCGGATTTAAAGTATTATGCTACTTTTGATGCTGAAGATTTATATTTAAATTCTGCCAATTATGCTGATTTATTCTGTTATCAACATTATGGGCATCATTACTTACACAAAACAAACACCTTAAGACCTGTTTTTAATTACACGCAATGGGAACATTGTCCAACTCCTTTACAGGGGATTTCTAGAACACTTTAGGATAAGTTCACCTACTTCACGGATTATGACACGTCCAATCCTGAATCCTAATTCTTTAAATTACAATTGAACTCGCAATAGAAATTTATTCTGACCCACACTAAATTAATCTATTCCAATTCCTTTAGATCTAAATTGGCCACACAGGGTTATGATCACTGGAGTGCTACCATTGATTTAAAAACAGTTTGGGGCACTAAGGCTTGGCAGGTTCAGGGAACTGAAGCTTTACATTTTGCCTGCCTAATACCGGCGCAAATCTTATTTCTAAATGATACAGTATATCAAACTACATGCTTTGGCCTGGCAACTGCAAAAAATTTAAATAACCCGTCCATTCAATCATTGGCGGAGTATGATAATTGGTGCACACACACAAATTATTCAATCAATGTTTTGCAGACTCTGTTTCAAACTGACACTTTCAATGTCTCTGATGTTGACCCTAGTGGTTGGCTGCTGTGGCAAACCAGTTTAAATTAATGCCAACTGCATTTTTATAATATATCGCCTGGTTTCACACAGACTAGACCGGATTCACGTTTTTCGCACTCACATTCCGTCACCACATATTCGGTGGGTAAATTGTGCCAACAATGGTTGGAACACTCTACGTTATCCTCAGCTAAAAAAACACTTGCCACTCTTGTCGAGTGACATCAATTTGGTCGATTTTCTTCTAGGTCCTAGGACCCTGCGAACAAAAAGATTTTTCTATGCTGCTTACAATGAAATATGGAAACTTTTGCAGATTGAGGCAGCGCTTCGTCTGCGCCAGATTGACAAAGCAAATTTAGAAAAAGTCCTTGCAGTGGTCGACTATAGCATTAATACACTGTCTTCACGCATTTATACCTTGGATAATATTGTTTCATCTGTTATTGATATTGTTCAGAATGATGTATCTGTGTTATATTATGATCAAAATCAACTACGATCAGTAATGCAGTTTGCATGGACGTTACAGACTCTTAAAATGGGAAAAGTACCTTGGGATTATTTAAATGCTTCCGCTTTGTTTATGCCATTTAATCTAACTGATAAACAGAGATTTATGTCCATGAAAGATGCTACATACACACTATTACACATTGAACAATTAGAACACTTGCCATTCTCTGTGGCGGAGACAGATTCAGCTGTATGGTTAATTCATGGGGTTATCTCGCTCCCTTTTTCACTGTTTCAATGTAAAACTTGCATGAAACATTTCCCAATTGGCCGCTTTGAACCCCTGGGAAGTAAGTTTCTTCATGAATTGTGGTCCCTACCTTTCACTTACAGATGTCATCTGGAGGATAAGGAAGTTTTCCTAACAGGGGAGGACTGCAATTCCACAGTGGGACATTCCCTAGTTCGTAAACACGTTAAGTTGCACGGCGCTTGTAATGTTTCCGCACCTAATCTTGCTTGTTTTTTGAAAGGGAGTCCCGTCCCAGCAATAATTCCCGCTTTTACATTGCTTACTAACGGCAGTTATCTTATTTTGAATAACCACGACTGCTGTGGTTTACGGGCAGGAATCCCGTATATAGTAACTGTTTCACAACGTGTTACTTGTTGTAGCAAATGTGTGCTTTTTCCGCCCGCATGAGAAAGTAGATATTTAGATTTGGCCTTCCATTCCGACTTTGAAAACAGATTTCAACAAATCAAGCAGGCTCAAAGCGCTATTGTTTCAACAAGAAGTGTCTCTCACTTCAGCCCGAGAGACCTTCAAATTGCAGGTGGCTAGAACTTCTAGCGAGATTCAGTCACTTCTGAACACGAATCTCCCACTGCATTTTGGGGAGCTGATACATCAAATATTTAATGCGTCCGACACCGAAGGCCTTGCTAATTTTTTTTAACTTGTGGGATCCGGCCTTGTGACTTCTTCTCAGACGAGATTTGGTGTAATAACGGCCTTTATTCATTCTATTTTTTCCAGCGTCTTCGGAGGATTCCCATTAATACTGGAGCTAGCTGGTGGAATCCTGCTGCTTCTGTTCCTGCCAAGCAATGGCTGCTCTTCTTGTGGTACTGCACAGGCCAGGCAAATTGCAACTGTACCGTGACTGAATGCAACAACTTTTTGGATGCTTGCCATTAGCGACGCTTAGCGTGAGTTATGGACTAACTTTTCGCTTTGCCTTGCGTGCAACCTGTATTCTACTGTCTGCGATGCCCCTTTTACTGGGCTTGGGATTTATGCCTCTCCAATACGTCATGTTCGAACCCTGATTTTGACCAGTTAATGGGTCCCTTGGTGGCCCATGAGCAGGCCTGTTCTAGGGATGGATGTATGGCGCGTGTGGCTGCACTTTGAGTCTTGGCTGAATGGGATATCTGTGCGGCTGCGCAGAACCTATTGCGACTGAGCTTCATTGAATATCACGCAAGTTGCCCGGTTATGCTTTTGGAAGCATTTTATTATGAGGAACACGTCTGTTCCTTCAGTCGACTTGATTGGATGGCATCCCTTTTTTCTACTAACGATAACGATGGTCTTTCGTGCAACAACATTTTTTTTATCAACATCACCATTTTTTTTGTTGAAACTTTTTCCAATCTGGTTTTTTCTTGCGGGTTTGAACTCTGCTTACCCTTGAAATCTGTTTTGGTCTTTTGTCTAAATACTGTGACCTTACCAAGGGGAGGGTGTTATATGGCCATTAGGGTCATTGTCAACATTGCTAAGTTAGCATGAGCTCTGCTGCCAGGATGCTGCTTTGCGCACGTTACTACATGACTTTGTTTTCCAAGACTCTGTTTGTGCCTTTCACATGAGAAATGACTGCTTTCTGCATTCTCTGCCTGTTCCTGGATTTTAGTCTGAACACGATGTGCAAGGTCGATAAACAATGCCCCTTGTTATTCTGTTCTGGTCAGTCCTTAGCATCTAGACAAAACATGCTAACACAGCTGCGCTGCTGGAAGCTCGTGCTTTTATATGCATGTTGTTCCGAGACACACTTGGAGAGGGTCCTTTCCAGGGAGAAGAGCTATGCTGTTCATATGATGTAAAGCTTCCATCTAGGCACTAAGGTATGGGGTCTGCTGACAAAGCCCAGAGATCTTACTTTATATAATAAACTTCACCTTAGCAAGGGGAGGGTGGTTAGGCCTTATAGTCCTTTTTCCACTGTCTGTATATGATGACATCCCCCTATATATTCTACGGAATTGTAACAATGCTAATTGTTCTAGGTTTATGCATTTTGCTGCTGGTAGTGGCTCGTTTACTGCATTACAGAGCACGATAGTTAAAATAAACATTTTGAACTATAACAGTGACTCTGACCATTTTTATTGTGGACGAGTGAGTGAGCGAATTGCTACTGCGATTCCTTAGAGAGTCGGGAGTGTTGTGTTCTGGGTTGTCTAATCATTTGTAGCTTTGTGATTTTGGAGGAGAACGAATGAGACACTATAGCTAGTCGGTTTTGGGATTTTGGGTACTAAGGTGGTAGGTTGGTACACCCCTATACACCGAGGTCCTGTTTTCCTGCGCATAGTTCTGTGTATGTGCAGAATCCCGGCAACAATATGTCATGGAAAAAAAAATTAAATTGTAATGGCTGTTTGTCAAACTTTTATGGTCCTTGGAACCGAATAAAGTTATTTTTGATTTGATATGATTTTCCATAAATGATTTTATTTGTTCAGTAATCCATCTGCCAAATAATAATTAAGCCATAATGCCTAGCGACAGCTGCGCTGTCAAGCTAGACCTAAAAAGTTCATATTATTGGGTGACGTATCTTCTTAGAAAGTTGCAACATTCACAAAACACAGTCATACTAGCCCTATACAGCATAAAAAGAAAGATCAAGTTTCACCAGACAAATGAGCCTTAGCCTTACACTAGCTCCTAGTTGAGGAATATGTCCGGTAAGCTCTTTTTTGAAAAGTTGGGGCACTGCGCACTTAGCCCTCACAACGTTTTTTCCACAAAAAGTATCAATGTTAAATTTACATCCATTTTTTTAAACTTCCAGGGGATATTAAAGGAACACAGGGGTTGTGGATTTCCCTAGCTTGAATTGAGAAAATAGCCAAAATATGACTATTTTGTTTTTTGAGGAAAAAATGGGAAAAAGTGCAGTGCAAGAATGTGTATGTTTTTTTCTTCAAAAAATGACAACAGCAAAATGTTTTCTGTGCAAGAATTGATGTCTTTCCAGCTTTCAAGAGCAAGCATAGATGTATCAAAAATATTTTGTACCACATTTTTTGCATTTTTCTAAGCGGTAGCCATTTTGCCCTTATTTGTGTTCTCTCAACCTACTTCCAGGTTGTGATGGAAACAGGAGTGAAACCCAGATGTGATCCAGGAAGAAAGCTATACATTTCAGAAAATTAGTCAAAATTTTGCATTTAGTAAGGAATCATTTGAGTAGATCCCTGCAAGTTTTCTCAAAGAAACAAATTGTTGAAATGAACATAATGAAAAATAAGTAGAACAAATTGCAATAAAGTAATAGAGTTTGTACGCTTTCTAAAAACATGTGATATCCAGTTACAGCAAATATACTGCAGCTAACAAGGATTTACATTGTGTGCTAACTAGGCAGCAATTCATATGGTAAAATCTAATGAATGATTATGAAGAAAACCTATATATTTCGGAAATGTGCACAAGATAATCTGTTTAGGAACAGTGGTTATTTGTACAACCCTGAATTTGATGTAACCAATACTATAATGTGATTCAGAGGGTAATGTTCAAACTGTCTTCTTTCATGTACCTTTGCTTACATTTGTAAACCAGAAAAGCAGAGTAATCTAATTTGTAATAATGAGTCTTCTACTATTCTGTATTTCCACAAGTTTCCTAATTAAAACAGTATCATACTTCTGAGGCTATGTCTTGCATTTATAACACAAAAAGACCCCAAAACGCAACCTGAAGATATCACATTTCACCCAGCAAAATCAATGTTTTTTTTGTGGATAGCTTTGGAATTTGGTCCCTACCTCAGCCTCCACCCAGAGAAACCTACCAACCCCAAACATTTCTGAAAGCTAAACAGCCATATGCATTTTCCTCACATTTCAGTGACAAATGTAGCAGATATCTTACACAAAAGGGAAGGGGTGAGGGATTCAAACCCCTCTACTCCAGCCCCCCTCGCCACAAGATGAAAACACCAGAAGGAGTAGAGAGTGATAAAATATATGTTTCTGTGGTGTCACGTGCTATGTGTCGAAATACTGCCCTCACTCACACAGTTGTGTGACATGCTTCATCATAGGCCTGCTTCAGTACACCCCTGCACAAACCAACACCTGGGGTGGAGCAATAGGGTAGGGGAAGACACGTTTTTAATCCTGGCCGGAGGGTCCAGGAATAAAATTTGCATAGCGACACCTCCGAGCTAGTTTTAACTCACACTGCACTTTCACTTTCGGTGATCTCAGTCAAACTGCTCTACATATCTTTATATGTTGTGTCTTTGTCTTCCCCTACCCTATTGCTCCACCCAAGGCATTGGTTTGCGTAGGGTTGTAATGAAGCAGCCCTATGATAAAGCATGTCACACAACTGTGTGAGTGAGGGCAGTATTTCGACACATAGCACGTGCCACCACAGAAACAGATATTTTATCACTCTCTACTCCTTCTGGTGTTTTCACAAATGTAGCAGAAGCTGCAAGGAGCCACACAAATTCTACCATCCAGTGTTCCAACACTTCTCTCAAAGAAAACAGTACCCCATGTGTGTGGCTAGGCCAAGCTGCCACAGCACTCACAACACATAACACCCCAAAACAGACATTTCTGAAAAGTTGACATTTCTGTTATAGAAAGTTCTGGAATTTGCCATAAATTTACTTCTACTTGTCTCAATAAAAACAGTACAAGACATGTCATTGGTGTCTCGTGTCCAACACAAAACAAACCAAAATGATACGTGGAGACATTCCTTTTCACCAATCAAACCCAACCCTTTTTTGCTATGTATGTAGCTGCAAAATTTGTGCCCTATGTCATCCGCCTCCCAGGGAAAAATACCGAACCCAGTCATTCCAGGAAACTGGACACCTCACTAAACACAAAAGGCCTATTTTGAAGTGAGGGTGAGTATCTTCTTAGAAAAAAGCCAGTATTACCCTTCACCCAAGATTAAGACAGACTTTCTGCCTCCCTTAGACGTCAGATTAGAATGTTTGCATCTAATCTGCCCTCCCAGAGTGTTATGTTCCCGAGTTAGGCCCATGCAGCGAAGCAGCTCATTTCTTACATTGTCCTGTTTTCCACACTAACATTTCAGCAGTAACCTTTTGCACATATTGCCTGCGCGACAATGTTGGATTAGTTTCTCTGAAACTAAACTTGTTTACACATCTAGCTACGCGCTACATTATCACAATGCCCTGAGCATCATTTACAAGGTCTCTTTTTGCACTATGTACAAATGTAGTCTCTATCTTCATCCACAGGGCAACAGGGCTATCTACATAGTCATAACATCACTAATCTATACCCACATCGTAAGGCTGCTTTCTATTATAAAAAGTTGAGCATCCCAATATTTTAGAAGAGGAAACACTTCAGCTGACACCGAGGGTCCCTGCATGCTGAGACTTCACCACGCAGCGTTCTGACATCTCCTTGAGGAGGTGACCAGTTCTTGACCAAGACGGGCTCCTACATTCTTTCTCATCAGGTATTGGGGTTAGATTGTCCCTGGGGGGATTCTTGCCTCTACACCTACACACATTCCAGGTACACTTAGAGTAGGGTTCGCTAAGTAGGAGTACAGTTGATTGCTTTCTTATTTTATATGCCTGCATATATACACTGTTTTAGCATCAGGGTAGAACTATATCTACTATTTATACTTTGGTGCTCATAATCACTTTCATCTGCATCTGTCTATTAATCATTGCAGCACATGTATTCTATACAAGAATAACTTTGGTTCAATAAATATATTGAAAACGTCCCACTGAGTATTCTGTATTTTCCTCTGAGAACAAGTGAGCACGAGTGACTAAGCGAAAGGGTCTGTACTGTTTCCACAATCCCTGAGGGGTCAGGGTTGTCATGTTCAGTAGTTGCCAGAAACCATTCCGTGCCTGGTAAGGTTAGGGGGGCTTACGGTGGCACTGTGAGCTTGCTGGTCTATGGGCCAGCATATCCTGTGGGGGTGTCCGGAATCAGCCTAGGCACATAGGGCCAGATGTATCAAGATAGTTATTTGCGATTCCCTAATTGCGAATCACAAGGATTCCCAATTAGGGAATCGCCAAATGGCATGTATGAAGGTGTATAGTACACCTTTTGCGATTCCTAGGGGGTCGCAAATGACCTACCTCATGAATATAAATGAGGTAGGTCGCAATTTGCGACCCCCTAGGAATCGCAAAAATCACGGGGATGGTGGCCTGCTGAGATCAGCAAACCACCATGTCCATGATTGCTTTTAAATAAAGCAATCATTTTTTTTGTAAAGCAGCCCGTTTTCCTTAAAGGAAAACGAGATGCTTTACAAAACGAAAAATGAAAAGTTTTCTTTTCATTTTTAAAGAGCAGGCAGTGGTCCGTGGGACCACTGCCTGCTCTTAAAAATGGTTTTACAAACATTCACAAAGGGGAAGGGGTCTCTTGGGGACCCCTTCCTATTTGTGAATGGGTTACCACCTACTTGAAGTAGGTGGTAACATATGAATGTTTTGTGACAGCAAATGCGGTCACAAAACATTCATACATACCGATGCAATTCGGTATTAGGAAGGGACGCCCTAAACACGCCCCTTCCTAATACCGAATCGCAAACCCATTTTGCGATTCGTTAACAGGTTACCGCATTGCAAAATTAGGTTTGCTGCATCGGAAAAGCAATTTTTGCGTTCGCAAATGGGCAGATTCTGTGAATCTGCCCGTTTGCGAATGCAAAAATGCTTGATACATCTGCCCCCAAGCCCCTAGTTTATGTTGTCCAACAAGCGTGCAGATCCTACAGATTAGTAGGAACTACACAACATGGTGCCGCCAACATTGGTTAGATTCTTATTTAATGGTCAATCTGAGCAGTTCTGTCATGATTTCTCAAAGACCCCTACTCACATTTAAACCAGAAACATCCAAAGTGGGAAGGGAAATACATTTGCCTCAGCTGAGTAGGTATACCCTATGTATTGGCTGTAGGTCATTCAAGCTTGGAGGATTAAAAGTTTCCCTCATTGTGCATACCATAACTCCATAAAATTCAGTCTGCACAGTAAAGAAGGAGCAGCCTGGCCAGTCTTAGCTTCTTATACACCGCATCCAGACATCGCTACTTTCTCAGCAGCAGGTATGCATACACTTTATAAAGATTTAGTAAACATTTACAGAAATCTTACACAGTTCATAATGCGAATACTGACAGTTCAACCTGCGAGGGCTGCTCAGGCTGAACAACCTCAATTGGCTACTACGGGTATCAGCCCCCAAACACTCAACGCCATTATGGGAAAGATTCCCACCAGTCAGGAGCAAATCCCGCTCTGGATAGTGCAGAAAACAGCTCAGCTTGAAGCAGTTTTTCCCCATATGGGCCTGCAGGAAAAACACAGAATATTAACAGAATACAAACAATTAGAAGATTGTGCTACTTGGGGTACAGTCTTCTTCGCTGCCATCTATAGCAGAACCCATGGTACCCCTTAAATAGCAGTTGTACCAGATGTACTGAAACAAATACTGAATGCATACGGGGCAGAGTGTGCCCTGGACTTTGGGATGAAACTAATTGACAATTCTGCCCAAGTATCTGCCATTATGTTAAGTAACATAAAAGGGGAGGCAGCAGCAGTGGCTATACAACAACACCTGAGGGAGTCCCCTCCTGCTCAGCAGGAGCGAGAATTATTGAAGAAACATATGCTTCACTGGGTAGAGATAATCTGGGAGCCAGACCTGGGAGACCAATAGCTAAGAGCAATTCTGAAAAGGATAACTCTAAGCAAGCACCCGATTCTTCAAAGAAGAAATGGGATAACAAACAAAAAAATAAACAAAACAAAACACAGTCACGGAGTGGGTCCCCTCAACAGGAACACACAGAGAGAAAATACAATTTGAGAAACTGTGATAATATTAGGAACCCGGACAGGTACCAGGAAACTGATACACGTTCCACTCGTTCCTTTCATGAGTCATCCGATAAACGTGCGGAGAGAGACGGATGGTCAGAGCACAGAACGGAAGAGCGAGTCAAGCAGAAAAGGGAAACACATTGCACTTCAGACTACATCATTAAACAGGAAGACAAGCAAAAGACTCCTAAACCTCGATTTAAAAAGAAGGAGGCAGCCAGGATCAAAATTAGAAAAGCCCAGGCTACTGAGGACACTGCTTCTGAACGGGGAATGGGCAGTGATGATGCTGGACAGCACAGCAGAAGTCACAATAGCTCATCGGAACCTGATGGATTATCTGGTGGCAGTAGCACTGAGTGAGCATATCACTGTGGAAACATATGAAATCAGGGTAAGTGTCCCAAATCGTTTACACGAACTAACGCTCCAAATGGAGGGGAAATACCCAGGCAAGTGAAGGGTCTCTTTTGGAAGAACCTGACATATTGTTACGATATTCTTTTGGCTGAAAAGGATTGACCACCTGAGTTCATAATGGAGTGCCCAATTGGAATAGGAGTAATTTTACCTGCTTTCTCCGACCTCGCACCAAAATCAGTTAAAAATGTATACTTGCAGGAGAGGGCGATTGCGTAAGCTCCTGCAGTTTATCACAATCATGTTGGGTGGGACGATCAGTCACCTCATCACGAAATCCCGTTAAAATCCATTCCTCAACCACAGAGAGAATAAAACATGAAGCAAAGAAACAAGTCAGGGAGATCTTAGTTCAAATTGAGTACCAGGGTGTAATAGAGAATTGCCCTCATCCATGAATAATCCCTTGTTTCCAGTAATGAAGCATGATAATTCATCCCGTCTAGTCTTAGACTACAGACATTTAAAAGCTTCCACATGCACATTTGCAGTACAAAATGCACATAGTGCCGCACTAATGAATAACATCATGTGGTAAAAATAAAAAAAACAACATTAGATATCTCAAATGGATTTTTTGGGCAAAATATAGCACCTGGGAGCAGATTTTTGACAGCATTCTCAGCGTTAGGTTTTCAATGCAAATTTTGACGATTACCACATGGGTATAAGAATAGCCCCGGGCATTTTTCAGCGAAGGTTACTTCCAAATTTTGATGAGGAGGCATTGTCCTATGTAGACGATATTTATCTGATGGACGATGAATTAATGGAACACTTGGCTAGAGTGAACAACATAATACTTGGGTTTTCTCACCTGGGCTACTAATTTTATTTCAAAATTTTTTAAATTGTCCACCTTAATGTCCTGATTTGGGGATATAAGCTATCAAGTGAAGGCAAGAGCTTGGCAGCACATTTTTTAGAAAAATTTGTATTGTTCCCACCTCCAAAAACTCTACAATCCATTTGAGGATTTTTACATTTTGGCAGAACCTACATTTTGGAGTACGCAGAAAGGGTAAAACCATTCTACGACTTAATTGGACCTGAATTTTCAGTGCATCATTAGACACAGGAACATACAAATATTTTATGTTCAGTACAAACTGACATGATAGCTTCTAAACATTTACACACGTGTGTTAACACAACTAACCTGGTGATCGGCATACCAACCTGGTACACCTATATCACCTTCAATGAAGGCAATACAGTACCTATTTGTACACAAATGCTAAAATGCATTTTCATCCACTGAGAAAATACTGACAGTGGTACAGACTGCTGTAGTGAGAGAGAGAGCACTAGCGCATGGGAAAAGCATAATTATCATGACCCCGGTACTGACCTTAGAGGCTGCCAGCAAAGCAAGCTAAAGCTTTACATCCAAGATGAATTCAATGCGCTAACTCACTCACTGCAACAGGTGTAGATTATAGATTTGACTCTACATTACAAACACAAACATTCTTGCAGTATGAACAAGAATATCCTCTGCCGAGTTAAATTATGCCTCTAGATCAATATGAAAGCATCATTTATACCGATGGTTCTACCTAGCCTACCGTAGAAACGAAACAGCAATACTTCGTGGCATGCACAATTGTTAAAGGAGGCATGCATGATGGAAAGTTCAGTCATGGAAAACCACACACTCAGTCCCTAGGGAACTGAACAGCGCAGCTGGCAGAACTCAAAGCCTGATACTGGCACTACAAAATATGGATCGTGAATTCCCCACACATATTGTGTGTGATTCATTTTACTGTGTCCAGTCCTATAATGGATATCTACACTATTGGGGCCAGAATGGATTTGGAGATTCTAAAGGTTGCACAGTAAAACCCAAGATACTTCGGGAAAAGGTGGCAAAGCTGAAAGAAGGCCTGCCACAGGCTCATGTTATTCATACATTGAGTCATCAACGTGTTGGGGTTCCCATTGAGGGGAATTCCATGGTGGATGAATCCACCAAGGCAACAGTTCGTACTGCTGCCGTTGCTGCAATAACTCACATGGAACAACTCTGGTGGCAGTTAATGCCACGTGCAACGGATCAGCCCTGCCAAAGGGCTTTCCACTCAAGTACTCCTACAAGTTAGATGCACAAAACATTCTGTATGCTCAGATTCCGGGAGTGGGGGATAGAGTAATACCAGACATTGCTCGCAGATTAGGACTGACACTAGCTGTACACGAGGGTCTGGGTTCTTCTCACGCAGGGATTACTGCTACAGTTTCATTGCTGAAGCACCACTATTGGTTGGCCAGGTCTATCAAAACAGACCAAGGACTTTGTCCTTATATGCAACATCTGCCAACAGATGAAAGGCTCCACCATAGCACGTCCAGCACAGACACTATTGATTTCAGAAAAGCCCTTGGCTTGTGTGTATTTGGATCATTGCAGCCCCTTGCAATAAGATTGGGCTTACAAGTACATCTTGGTGGCAATGGATTCATGCTCCAGATTCCTGTGGGTTTGGCCCCAGTGCTCGGCTGACGCTTGTACTCTCATAAAGGATTTGCGAGTCTTTATCGGGACATACGCAATTGGCACACTATATTCAGACCAGGATCTGGCGTTTAGCTCTCTGGCTTACAAAGAAGCCATGGGAAGTTTGGGTGTGACCTTGTGGTACTCCTTCCCCTACCATCCTGAAGGAAATTTGGTAGTTGAAAGGAAAAACTGTGACTTAAAGCAGTCCTTAACAGCAAGGGTATTAGGCTCGGGTGGCAGTTGGGTCAATCACCTATATGGAGTCCAGAGAGCACTTAATAACATGCCAAGAAAATCCCTGGTGGGTCGTACTCCATACGAAGTCCTGTTTGGGATGATAATGTGGGTACCAGACCTTGATAGTATCAGCACAGTGGCGGCTGAAACACCATTTGACATCAATGAACGTTTGGCTGTTTTACAGGGCTTTACAAAGCAACGTCCAAGTAAAATGCACCGCCACTGGGGAAGTGAAGGCTGTGCTGACAAGACCTGCCTAGGTCCCAAAGATTGGGGACCTGGTCAGAGAACAAATAGTGGACAAAAAAGAATTTGGCCCATCCTAGGCTGTACCTGTTCTGGCTATTGAAGGTACCAAAACTGTACTTCTTCTGCCCCTTGCTGGTCGCCAAGACAAAAAGTTTGTCTCTATTGATCTGATCAAACCACACTATGTGGCCGATTCTGAACAGTAGGCAGCGCGGGCTCCTGGGTAGCCGCTGCACTCCTCTTGCTACTGTCCAGGAAGTTCAGATGGAAACTTTATTAACAACAGAAGATTCCGCTCTCCAATCAGAAGCTGTAAACAATAATGAAATGACACTTTTCCCTGTTGAAACAACTACAATGGTAAAAATCAACAAGTACAAAACCTGCTGAGCTGTCAAAAATAGACCAGATGGCGTCTCGCTACTTCGTGCATTATGAGGACTTCTCATCGGACTCAAGTGAACATGAGCTGCCACCACTGCCTCCCCCTTTAAAGCTACCCGTGTATGCTTTCTACCTTTAACTGAAAAAGACTTACTTCATCCCTACCTGGTTACATCTCTGAATAACCTTGGGGTTACTTTTCCTAGTACTCTGGATTGGTTCGATGACTGTCTTTTTCATACTTCTGGAAGGACACTATCTCTTAGAAAGATCTGCAGTACAACTTGTGAACTTGGTTCTAAAACCACATGCATGATCACACCGTGAACTAAGGGACCTGTCCCTGGTAAACATTCCAGCAGTTCAAGTTGATGAAGGAATAGTGTGGGACAGGGTATCATATGATGTGTATGGTCCTACTGAATTTTTGCAAATTCCTTATTTGTTTACATTTTCCTAAAATTATATCATCACCTCTAGTACTTTCTCTGATGATTGGGACATTGAAACTGTGCACAATTTGCTTGTAGATCTAGAGCAATTAGCTGCATTTTCTAACGATGAATTGTATGATGGTACATCTAATAATGGAGACATGTTCTGTTATCAACATTATGATCACCATTTCTTACTTAAAGTTAGTATCCCACGCACTGTTTATAATTACACTCAATGGGAACACTGCCCAACACCGCCGAAAGGTAGTTCAAAGACATTTGCAATAAAGTTTGCTTATTTTTCAGGTTTTGAACTATCAGACCCAGTCTCATATTATTTTAGGCTTGCACCTACACCTGCAAAGAAAAATATGCTAACAAACACCAAGCTGATATACTCTGCTTCCTTTATTTCCCAACTCGCTGTACAGGGTTTCTCCTTTTGGAAAGACGCAATAGACACCAAATCTGTCTGGGTGACAAAAGAGTGGAAGTCTCAGGGAATTGAGGCCGTATTTAGAGCATGTCTTATACCACATCTAATGATTCTTCTGAACAAAACAGTGCAACAAACTTCATGTCTTGGTGTAGCAAAAATGAAGGATTTGAACACACTGCATATTACCGTATTCTCAAGCTTTGCAAATTGGCAGCACTTAACACACTTCAGTGAGGATACACTAGATACCGTGATATGTAATTGTTCTTTCAATTCATCAGACACCAATTGGAAGGGATGGTTGGTTTGGCCGACAGACACAAATAGGTGTCAATCTAGATCCCTGGGTAACACCGAAGGGTTTAGGATTAATAGGCCTGTTCAGCGATATGTACAGTCATGTATATTCATATGCGGATGACACCCAGCTTATCTTCTCCCTGTCTACCAAGGAGTCATCCAATGTGTCCTCTCTCCAGGTAGGGCTACAAAAGATAGCTGGCTGGATGCATACTAATAGGCTGAAATTAAACGGGGGGAAAACTGAACTTCTTATCCTCGGCGGAAATAAAGCTCTCTGGGGCCCCCAACATTGGCTGCCTCAAATGGGTGATCTCCCCCAACCATCACAATCCATCCGTAATCTCGGCATAATCATAGATGACCAACTATCTATGAGACAGCAAGCGGTTAAGGTCGCCTCAACCTGTTTCTCAATTCTAAAATGGCTCAAAAATATACTTTGGATGCTGCCACATTCTACGCAAAAAACTGTTATCCAGGCCTTGATCGTCTCCAGACTGGACTATGGCAACGTCTTGTACTTAGGCGCCAATGAGGAGGTGATTCGGAAGCTGCAAGTGGTCCAAAATTCTGCGGCCAGACTTCTGTGTCAGTTACCTAGAATGGCCTCTATCTCAGGATCCCTCCGCGACCTCCATTGGCTCAGGATGGAAAATCGCTCCAAATTTAAAGTCCTATGCTTTATGCATAGGATTAAATCGGGTGCAGAACCACAGTACCTCAGTGCCTTGGTACACCCATACCTCCCTACGCGACTTCTTCGATCCTCGAATCAGGCAAAATTTCAAGTCCCCAGGATCAAACGAGTGCGTATGGGTGGTTGGTCTTTTGCTTACTTGGCTCCTTCACCATGGAATTCACTCCCCCTACAACTCCGCCATGAAACTATTTACTACAAGTTCCAAAAAGACCTAAAAACGTGGTTATTTAACCACTAGAGTTCTTTCCTTTTCTTTCTGGCGTGGGTCCGTAGGCGCCGGGAAACCTCCGGGTAGCTGTGCGCCATATAAATTTAATAATAATAATAATAATAATAATAAAAGAACACTTGGGGTGGTGACATCATATAGTGTTGGGAATTTGTAGCTAGATTGGCTAAAAACCTCAACACTTTCCCAGGTGAAGCAACACTTGTCCCTTCTTTCTGATGACATGGATCTGAGGGATTTTCTATTCGGTACCCGGAACCCATGTCAAAAGCGCTTCTTGTACAGAATATACAACGAGCTGTGGAAGGTTTCTCAACAGGAAGCTGCTGAGAGATTGCGTGAGATCGACAGGGTTAATTTAGACAAGGCTTTGGCTGTGGTTGACAACAGTATGACCACATTATCATCCAGAATTTATTCACTGTGCAACATAGTGTCTTCTGCAATTGACATAATACAGCAAGCCATGTCTATTTTACAACATGGACAGTCACAATTACAGTCCATCATAATACTGAGCTGGACATTACAAACATTAAGTTCTGGCCACGTGCTGTGCCGTTACATCAACAGTACTTGTCTGTTTTCTGAATATAATCTAACGGATAGACAGATAGTAATGGCACACAGAGATGCAAAGTATACTATGTTGCACATTGAAAAATTAGACCAATTGCCTTTCACCGGGGCTGAGACACCATCCACAGACTGTATAATCCTTCGGTATATCACCCTATCAGTCACGACTTTCCAATTCCAATATTGTCTCCAATACCACCAGGTAGGCAGATATGAAGCGCTAGAGGAAGGTTATGTGCATGAGTATTGGAAACTACCATTCGGGTTTTAGATGCAGGAATGGGGACACAGACGTTTTCCTTAGTGGTTCTGAAACGACTATGAGGATGCTTTAAGTGGGTCCTTAGTTTGCAAAGACATTTCTCTCCACGGGCATGCAGTGCTTCAGTAGCAAACTTGTCTTGTTATCTAAAGGATTCTCCAGCTGCCGTGATTCATCAGGTGTTCTATCTGCTCTCAAATGGGAGCTATGTAATGCTGAATGATCAAAGTTCCTGCAGAATGGAACCGGGCATCGCTTATCTAGGTACGGTTAAATCCATAGTGACTTGTTGCACATAAGTAACCCTGGGCGTAGTTTGCGTAGTAGCACTTCACGGAGCTACGTGAAGTACATTTTGAACTACACGTAGCTATGCAAATTGCTTAGTGCGTAGCTGTGTGCTTGACTGCACTGTACAATAATTGCCAAAGGCATCTTGCACAGTGCAAGTTAAGATAAAATAAGCATCTCTGTCTTTATATGCTAAAATGCATATAGCATTTCACAAAAGTGAAATCGATAAATTAACAAGCAGTGAGAGAGGTGATGATTTTGGTATCCTCCCTAACCTAGGGAGAGAACCAAGCAGATGCCTTGAAAACAAAAAGCACATCTTTTGAACGATTCAGTGGTGGTCCCATCCTCTTAGGACCACACCAAGCACAGTTATTGGCAAAAATACAATCCCAACCAAAGGCCCTGCAAAGCATTATGGGACGAGATTAGCAGTGGGCAGTGAATATTATAGTATCCAATATCAAAATAATTCTACAAAGAGCTGCAGTTCCACTAGTCGTTACTAGATGTGCCTCACGAGTCAAATGCAAAAGCTTCATGAAAGGGTTTCAATGCTTTTGCATTTGACTCGTGAGGGACATCTAGTAACGACTAGTGGAACTGCAGCTTGATGTATTAATAATTTCAATGCTTTTGCATTTGACTCGTGAGGGACATCTAGTAACGACTAGTTGAACTGCAGCTCTTTGTAGAATTATTTTGATATTGGACACTATAATATTCACTGCCCACTGCTAATCTCGTCCCATAATGCTTTGCAGGGCCTTTGGTTGGGATTGTATTTTTGCCCATAACTGTGCTTGGGGTGGTCCTAGGAGGAAGGAACCACCACTGAATCGTTCACATGATATGCTTTTTGTGTTCAAGGCATCTGCTTGGTCCTCCCCTAGGGTAGGGGGGAACCCAAAATCATCACCTCTCTCATTGCTTGATATTTTCATTGTCAAAGTTCACTTTTGTGAATTTGTTATATGCTTTTTAGCATAGAAAATTGCTTTAACAAAGCATTTGTATGTGTTTAATATACTGCTGCTACGCTACGTCGATTAGCAGAGTTTTTTTACTCTGCTATGTGCAATTTGCGTAGTGTGTAGTAATACAAACTTTGCATGCTCCGTGAGCGTAGCAAAGTATTATGCCCAGGGTTACGCATAAGTACTGTTTCCACCTGCCCGCACAGTTAGGGAGGCAATGCCATGGCCTTCAATCAATGTTTCCAACATACAATTTGATTCCCTGAGAAAGCTGAAAGCCATGCTTTTTCAAAAGGATATGGCCTTAACTTCAGCCAGAGAGACGTTTGATCTCCAAGTTGCAAGGTCTTGTCTGAGATACAGACACTACTCCTTGCTAATTTCCTGCTGCATTTTGGGGAGCTGGTCCACCGTATCTTTAACATGACTGATAAGAAACGATTTGTGCACTTTTTAAAATGTATTGGCTCTGGGTTGGTTAGCACCTTTCAGACGATTTTTGGAGGTATACCATCATTTATACACTCTGTGTTGGGAAGCATTTTTGGAGGGCTCCTGCTTGTCCTGCGACTTGTGGCGGGAATCATGATTTTAGTTTTTCTACTCCACAGTGGAGGTCCCAGTTCAACTTGAAATGGAGACAGTACTGCTTGTGCTGCGTTGCCATGAGCACATGGTACACCTCGGCTTTAAGAACTAAATGAGCACTGGTTCTTATCCTTCAGGCCAGTCTGGCTTGACTGCATACAACCTATTTTCTGCTGCCTGCTTTGCAGCCATGCATGAGTCCTGGATATATGTCTTGGATCACAATTGGTTGCGCCACATGATATTGAAGTACTGATGGATCCCTTAAGGCCCATGTGTATTGTTGTCCCCAGCATATTTCATTAATGATGAATGCATTCTTAGAGCCACCCTAGGATGCTTCAGCTCCTGGTGATGTGAACAGCGGCTCTGCAGAACATTTATGGGATACAATTCCTCCAGCAGCGGCTGCTGTGGGAATTGGATGGAATCACCTTTACTCCATAGGTGCACCTCTGGGAACATTGTCTGCAGTTGTGGGCAACAGCAGAGTCACGCCCCCAGCACAGATCGAAAGTGAAAACACATCTCGCCATTAGTGCAGTCTTTTTCAGTTTTGCTTTGTTGTGGCTATAGCTTTCTGTGCGTGTTGACATTTCATCAAAACAAAAAAAAACTCTTGATATGAGGGGATTTGTTCACTTGCATTCCAAGTTTGATTTTTGAATAGAAAATGCTCTGCACTATTAAAATAGTGCAGAGGACCTCAACAGGTCGTCCTCCATACATAAAAATGTAAACATGGTTACTTGAATTTGATAAAACAGATATAGTCAAATGTTTATGTCCAATTCTTGGAGTCCCTGAACTCTTAAGAAATGAAGTTTTGATTTCCAAAATCAAATGTCAAAATCCTTTTTAGTTACTGTCACTGAATGTGTTCCCCCATGGGATAGTTAACATTTGCATGTCCTAAGAAACAGCTACTCTCCCCTGGGTGTTTAGTTTTGAGAAATGTATGTGTTTGGTAAGTTTCTCTGAGTTACAGCCTCAATTCTACAGTTAACCACATTGTTAAAAAACATTGAATTTGGTGGATGAAGTGTGATATCTCCAGATCATGGTTTGGGGTGTTTTATGCCATAGGTGCTAGACATATCCCAACAAGTAGTTGCTTGATCTATAATGCCCATTATCATCTTATTTCTGTTTCCCACTACTTTGGAAATAGCCTGTAATGCTGATGCTTCTTTAAATTCTTGGGTCTCCAGCACAGTTTGATGCATCATGTACATTTTATATACACTTTTTATTGCAGACACTACCATCTGTTCTGAAATGGATATGTCACAATCAATCAATCAATCAATCAGACATTTGTAGAGCGCACTACATACCCGCGAGGGTCTCAAGGCGCTGGGAGGGGGGGCGCTACTGGTCGAACAGCCAGGTCTTGAGTAGCCTCCTGAAGGTCAGCAGGTCTTGGGTCTGTCGTAGGCTCAGTGGGAGGGTGTTCCAGGTCTTGGCGGCGAGGTGGGAGAAGGATCTCCCGCCAGTGGTTGTTCTTCGGATGCGAGGGACGGTGGCGAGTTTCATAGCCCACTGGTTCTCCTCTGCCTAGGTTATCACATAGGAGATGTCTTCGATAACATCCTGTGCAGAATCCCTATGCAGTTTTTTGTAATTCCTGGCATAGTCTAAGACACACTTGTCTGTACGTGTCAACTTGCATTACTACAATAGCTTCTCCTTTATCAGCTGTTTTTACCACAAAATCTGGTATACTACAGTAGTAGGTGGTAAACTTGGCTCTGCCGGCAGAGTTCTCTGAGTTTTTCCCACTCTGCGCTCAGTTGGAGCATGGAGTTCGGCAAAAACTCTGCATTTCGCCATGTGGCGGAGTTTACCGCCCACTAACCCGCAAAGTCTGACGAAGAAAATGTCTACATTTTTTCTAGAATTATGGAGAGTGGGCTTGCAATGCGGCCCCCGGGGGGAGTCAGGTCGCAGACCAGTCTTCCCTCTGGGTTTTCGTGCCACAAGCCGGAAGGACAAGGTGTTTGGGGTGAAGGGGTGGGATTAGGGGTGGGGTCAGGGTTAGGGTTATAAGGGCCAGGAGAGGAGAGTCGTCCTCTTCCTGTGCCCAACATCACTGGGGTGGGATATAGGAATTTTAGACCACCCACCCACCCTACAAGTTTGGAGGGTTAGGCGTTGGGTAGGTATGGCGTGCCAGTTTAGGACGGGTTGTTCAAGTTGGGTTTTGCAGTGTTTTGGAGGGGTGGGGAGTTATCGGACGGGCACACCCACCCCTTTGGTGGGGGGGAGAAACAGGTGAATGATGGGGGTGCGGGATGCAAGAGTGCGTCGGCGGGAGATACAGGAGAGGATGTTGAAAGATAAGTGAGGAGGTGAATGGAGAGTTGGAAGAGGCACAGAGTGGAATGGGAAGTGAACAGCAACGGTGAGGGGAAAAAGGATGACGTGAATGAAAGGTGGGGGTTTTTGGGGATTGCTGAGTTTAATCTGATGTTTTTGTTGAAGGTTTATGTTTACAGCCTGTTCTAATAAATGGCCTTTTACGCTTAAGAACAGCGTGGAGTGTTTTTGTTGCGCAACGGGGTTCTATCAGTAGAGTTTGTGCTTGTTTTGGGCTACTTTTGAAAATAGAGTATAACTTGTATGTCAGCCCTGGTAACACGCATCTCCGCTCGGAAGAGAGAGATGAATAGTGGATCTTTATTCTAAGCCTGCACACGCCCCTGCCCCCTGTCCCCCATGCTGCGTTGATCCCCGGACGTCCACCAGTAGCCAGGACATTCTTCCCTGTCTCTCACCCTGTTCTCTGGTTCTGTGCAGGGTTGGTTGATCTCTCGGGGTCACACGCTGGCGACCAGTGGGGGATTCCCCAGCGCTTTGCGCTGCTGCTCCAGGGCCCGCAGCAGTGTCCCGCAAGCCAGGGCATGCTGCGATACCCTCGGACATCATATCTCTGCTCAGCTCCGACCTAGACCTCGAGTCGCCGCTGTGCCTGTACTCGCAAGCTGAGTTGTGCCACCGGTGGTGGAGGGGTGGGGGAGAGGAATTGAGTGTGGGTAAATATGAGATAAAGGGGTACTTCTGTACAGGGAGAGTTCTTCAAATGCTGCTACAAATATTGGTATGCAGCAGCAGGCCCAGAGACAAGTCACTGTTCTTTTGCCTATTGCTGCATTAAGGTGCCAATTAAACTTATCCCAATGCGATGGATAGTATTTCCTCTGCACAGACAATTTTAACAGTGTACAAATGAGAAAATGGTGAAGTCATGCTGCCGCAAAATGTGCTGCATGAAGCTGCAGTTTCTTCATAATTAAATTAACCCTGCCACATAATTTGTTCCTCCCCAGCCGCATAATTCCAGTGGGCCTGCTCATAGGCAAAAGTGTTTGGCAATAGTAGAATGACTAATGTATTATTTACGTGTGATTCCTAAAATAAAATATCAATCTGGCTAAATGTGACAGGCAATGCACTGCCCCTGCCTGAATGCATACATTGCACCCTGCTACATGTCTTAGAGTTGTATAGTAACTTGTCTTTAAATGCCAAAACTAGACTTGGCTTAGCTTGCTCTTGATTCAGGCCCTGTTTATAGATGCCTTTACCTGAGGGGAGTGATCCCACCTGTATAAGACAAATGAGTGAGCGACCCTTGACCTTGCCAGGTAGGTCGCTCCCCCACCACACAGATCCGCCTGTGCTGGCCGCCCGCTGCTGCTGCTGGTAAGATCGCCCTTCCGTTTGTGGCCTCGGTGCCCGTATTGCTTGCTTGTCTCCCCTTTTCCCTTTTGTGCCCCCGCTGCCCCCATTTGAACTGTGCCCGTATTTGTGTCGGCTTTCTCTCCCCTTTTCCTTCTGTACCCCTCGCTGCCCCATTTTGAATTGTGCCCGTATTTGTGTCCGCTTTATCTCCACTTTTCCTTCTGTACCCCTCGCTGCCCCATTTTGAATTGTGCCCGTATTTGTGTCCGCTTTCTCTCCACTTTTCCTTCTGTACCCCTCGCTGCCCCATTTTTGAATTGTGCCCGTATTTGTGTCCGCTTTCTCTCCACTTTTCCTTCTGTACCCCTCGCTGCCCCATTTTGAATTGTGCCCGTATTTGTGTCCGCTTTCTCTCCACTTTTCCTTCTGTACCCCTCGCTGCCCCATTTTTGAATTGTGCCCGTATTTGTGTCCGCTTTATCTCCACTTTTCCTTCTGTACCCCTCGCTGCCCCATTTTGAATTGTGCCCGTATTTGTGTCCGCTTTCTCTCCACTTTTCCTTCTGTACCCCTCGCTGCCCCATTTTGAATTGTGCCCGTATTTGTGTCCGCTTTCTCTCCACTTTTCCTTCTGTACCCTCGCTGCCCCATTTTTGAATTGTGCCCGTATTTGTGTCCGCTTTCTCTCCACTTTTCCTTCTGTACCCCTCGCTGCCCCATTTTTGAATTGTGCCCGTATTTGTGTCCGCTTTCTCTCCACTTTTCCTTCTGTACCCCTCGCTGCCCCATTTTGAATTGTGTCCGTATTTGTGTCCGCTTTCTCTCCACTTTTCCTTCTGTACCCCTCGCTGCCCCATTTTGAATTGTGCCCGTATTTGTGTCCGCTTTATCTCCACTTTTCCTTCTGTACCCCTCGCTGCCCCATTTTGAATTGTGCCCGTATTTGTGTCCGCTTTATCTCCACTTTTCCTTCTGTACCCCTCGCTGCCCCATTTTGAATTGTGCCCGCATTTGTGTCCGCTTTCTCTCCACTTTTCCTTCTGTACCCCTCGCTGCCTCTCGCCATTCCCGCAGCTGCGTCCCTGCGGCCCCGCCCCCTGACTGCCCATTCGCTGCCCCTGCCTCCCGCCTCCCAGCTGCTCCTACCACCCACCACCCCATAAATGGCGGCCGCTGCGCGGTGAGGTGAGCGACCCATGACCTTGCCAGGTAGGTCGCTCCCCCACCACACAGATCCGCCTGTGCTGGCCGCCCGCTGCTGCTGCTGGTAAGATCGCCCTTCCGTTTGTGGCCTCGGTGCCCGTATTGCTTGCTTGTCTCCCCTTTTCCCTTTTGTGCCCCCGCTGCCCCCATTTGAACTGTGCCCGTATTTGTGTCGGCTTTCTCTCCCCTTTTCCTTCTGTACCCCTCGCTGCCCCATTTTGAATTGTGCCCGTATTTGTGTCCGCTTTATCTCCACTTTTCCTTCTGTACCCCTCGCTGCCCCATTTTGAATTGTGCCCGTATTTGTGTCCGCTTTCTCTCCACTTTTCCTTCTGTACCCCTCGCTGCCCCATTTTTAATTGTGCCCGTATTTGTGTCCGCTTTCTCTCCACTTTTCCTTCTGTACCCCTCGCTGCCCCATTTTGAATTGTGCCCGTATTTGTGTCCGCTTTCTCTCCACTTTTCCTTCTGTACCCCTCGCTGCCCCATTTTTGAATTGTGCCCGTATTTGTGTCCGCTTTATCTCCACTTTTCCTTCTGTACCCCTCGCTGCCCCATTTTGAATTGTGCCCGTATTTGTGTCCGCTTTCTCTCCACTTTTCCTTCTGTACCCCTCGCTGCCCCATTTTGAATTGTGCCCGTATTTGTGTCCGCTTTCTCTCCACTTTTCCTTCTGTACCCCTCGCTGCCCCATTTTTGAATTGTGCCCGTATTTGTGTCCGCTTTCTCTCCACTTTTCCTTCTGTACCCCTCGCTGCCCCATTTTTGAATTGTGCCCGTATTTGTGTCCGCTTTCTCTCCACTTTTCCTTCTGTACCCCTCGCTGCCCCATTTTGAATTGTGCCCGTATTTGTGTCCGCTTTCTCTCCACTTTTCCTTCTGTACCCCTCGCTGCCCCATTTTGAATTGTGCCCGTATTTGTGTCCGCTTTCTCTCCACTTTTCCTTCTGTACCCCTCGCTGCCCCATTTTGAATTGTGCCCGTATTTGTGTCCGCTTTCTCTCCACTTTTCCTTCTGTACCCCTCGCTGCCCCATTTTGAATTGTGCCCGTATTTGTGTCCGCTTTATCTCCACTTTTCCTTCTGTACCCCTCGCTGCCCCATTTTGAATTGTGCCCGTATTTGTGTCCGCTTTATCTCCACTTTTCCTTCTGTACCCCTCGCTGCCCCATTTTGAATTGTGCCCGCATTTGTGTCCGCTTTCTCTCCACTTTTCCTTCTGTACCCCTCGCTGCCTCTCGCCATTCCCGCCGCTGCGTCCTGCGGCCCCGCCCCTGACTGCCCATTCGCTGCCCCTGCCTCCCGCCTCCCAGCTGCTCCTCCCTCCCACCTCCCCATAAATGGCGGCCGCTGCGCGGTGAGGTGAGCGACCCTTGACCTTGCCAGGTAGGTCGCTCCCCCACCACACAGATCCGCCTGTGCTGGCCGCCCGCTGCTGCTGCTGGTAAGATCGCCCTTCCATTTGTGGCCTCGGTGCCCGTATTGCTTGCTTGTCTCCCCTTTTCCCTTTTGTGCCCCCGCTGCCCCCATTTGAACTGTGCCCGTATTTGTGTCCGCTTTCTCTCCCCTTTTCCTTCTGTACCCCTCGCTGCCCCATTTTGAATTGTGCCCGTATTTGTGTCCGCTTTATCTCCACTTTTCCTTCTGTACCCCTCGCTGCCCCATTTTGAATTGTGCCCGTATTTGTGTCCGCTTTCTCTCCACTTTTCCTTCTGTACCCCTCGCTGCCCCATTTTTGAATTGTGCCCGTATTTGTGTCCGCTTTCTCTCCACTTTTCCTTCTGTACCCCTCGCTGCCCCATTTTGAATTGTGCCCGTATTTGTGTCCGCTTTCTCTCCACTTTTCCTTCTGTACCCCTCGCTGCCCCATTTTTGAATTGTGCCCGTATTTGTGTCCGCTTTATCTCCACTTTTCCTTCTGTACCCCTCGCTGCCCCATTTTGAATTGTGCCCGTATTTGTGTCCGCTTTCTCTCCACTTTTCCTTCTGTACCCCTCGCTGCCCCATTTTGAATTGTGCCCGTATTTGTGTCCGCTTTCTCTCCACTTTTCCTTCTGTACCCCTCGCTGCCCCATTTTTGAATTGTGCCCGTATTTGTGTCCGCTTTCTCTCCACTTTTCCTTCTGTACCCCTCGCTGCCCCATTTTTGAATTGTGCCCGTATTTGTGTCCGCTTTCTCTCCACTTTTCCTTCTGTACCCCTCGCTGCCCCATTTTGAATTGTGCCCGTATTTGTGTCCGCTTTCTCTCCACTTTTCCTTCTGTACCCCTCGCTGCCCCATTTTGAATTGTGCCCGTATTTGTGTCCGCTTTCTCTCCACTTTTCCTTCTGTACCCTCGCTGCCCCATTTTGAATTGTGCCCGTATTTGTGTCCGCTTTCTCTCCACTTTTCCTTCTGTACCCCTCGCTGCCCCATTTTGAATTGTGCCCGTATTTGTGTCCGCTTTATCTCCACTTTTCCTTCTGTACCCCTCGCTGCCCCATTTTGAATTGTGCCCGTATTTGTGTCCGCTTTATCTCCACTTTTCCTTCTGTACCCCTCGCTGCCCCATTTTGAATTGTGCCCGCATTTGTGTCCGCTTTCTCTCCACTTTTCCTTCTGTACCCCTCGCTGCCTCTCGCCATTCCCGCCGCTGCGTCCCCTGCGGCCCCGCCCCCCTGACTGCCCATTCGCTGCCCCTGCCTCCCGCCTCCCAGCTGCTCCTCCCTCCCACCTCCCCATAAATGGCGGCCGCTGTGCGGCCGCGCCTAAGGCAAGCCCGTCTGCGCCTGGACCGCGCCCAGCGCCAAACCCCCTGGCCCCCGCAGCAGCCAACCCACCCACCGGACTTACGACACCGCCACCCTCAACGCACTCAACACCGGCCGCATCCCCGGCTGCCACCGTGCCACCCCAGGACGCACTCACGGACCCTTCGCCTGCCAATCCTGCAAGTTCTCCTGCCTCCGGACCTGCACCACACCCGCCAAGCCGAGCACCAGCAGCAACCACCTGAAGTGCTTCCTGCTCAACACCCGCTCCGTCCACAGACACGCCGTGGAACTTTGGAACCTGCTCGACTCCACCTCACCAGACGTCGCTTTCCTCACGGAAACATGGATGAACGCCTCCTCAGCGCCCGACATCGCCATCGCCATCCCGGACGGATACAAGATCACCCGAAGGGACCGCGCAAACCAGACAGGAGGAGGCATCGCCATCGTCCACAAGAACACCATCCGCATCACGACCAACTCCGACGACACCTTCACAGCCGGCGAACACCTGCACTTCCAGATACACACCGACCCCAAGACCACCCTCAGAGGCACCCTCATCTACAGACCCCCAGGACCACGCACACAATTCAGCGAAGACATCGCCGACCTCATCAGCCCGCACGCCCTCCCCTCGGCTGACTACATCCTCCTTGGGGACCTCAACTTCCACCTAGAGAACAACAACGATCGCAACACCACCACCCTGCTGGACAACCTCGCCAACCTCGGACTCAAGCAACTGGTGACCACCCCCACACACCTCGCCGGCCACACGCTTGACCCCGTCTTCTCCTCCAGCAAGGACATCTCCTTCAGCCACACCACCGGACTCCACTGGACAGACCACAGCTGCGTCCACTTCAGCTTCAGCAGGATCACCACGCACCACCACCCGCAACAGTTTCCGCGCAGAAGCTGGAACAAGATCACCACCGACCAACTCACCACATCCCTGAGCCAGAACCCTCCCGCCAGCTCAACGAACCCCAACCAAGCCGCCAGCAACCTCACAAGATGGATCACCAACTGCGCAGACGACCTCGCCCCATTGAAGACCCCCCCAGTCAGACCCGGCAACAAGAAAGCATCCTGGTTCACCGACGAACTCAAGATATCCAAGAAGAACTGCCGGGCCCTCGAGAAAGCATGGCGCAGAGACCCGACTGCAGACAACATGACCACCCTCAAGCACGCCACCCGAAAACACCACCAGCTGATCCACACCACCAAGAAAACCGCATTCAAGGAACGACTGGACAACAACGCCCACAACAGCAAGGAACTCTTCATCATCGTCAAAGAACTCTCGAACCCCAGCGCCGGAAACAACGACATCACTCCCTCGCAAGACCTCTGCAACTCGCTCGCCTCGTTCTTCCACAGCAAGATCGCAGACATACACTACAGTTTCAGCACACAGCCGACGTACCCTACGACTGTTCCAACGCCCCCACCTCCACCCTCCGAGCCTGGACCCCTATCAACACCGAAGACACTATCCGCACGATGAACTCCATCCACTCCGGATCACCAACCGACCCCTGCCCTCACCACGTCTTCAACAAGGCCGACGCCGTCATCGCACCCCACCTCCGGGACATCATCAACACCTCCTTCGTCACCGCCACCTTCCCAGAGAGCTGGAAGCACGCCGAACTCAGCGCCCTACTGAAGAAACCGTCAGCAGACCCCACCGACCTCAAAAACTACCGCCCCATCTCGCTCCTTCCTTTTCCTGCCAAAGTCATCGAGAAGACCGTCAACAGACAACTGGCCGCCTTCCTCGAGACGAATGGATCCCTCGACCACTCGCAGTCCGGCTTCCGGGCCAACCACAGCACCGAGACCGCCCTCATCGCAGCTACCGACGACATCCGAGCCCTGCTCGACAACGGGGAAACAGCGGCCCTCATCCTCCTGGACCTCTCCGCAGCGTTCGACACAGTCTGCCACCGCACCCTAGTGCAACGCCTGAACAACGGCGGAATCCAAGAGAAGGCACTGGAGTGGATCATCTCCTTCCTCGCCGGAAGAACCCAGAGAGTCCGCCTCCCCCGTTCAGTTCCGAGGCCACCGAAGTCATCTGCGGCGTACCACAAGGATCATCACTCAGCCCCACCCTCTTCAACGTCTACATGAGCCCCCTCGCAGCCATCGCACGCCAACACAACCTCAACATCATCTCCTACGCCGACGACACCCAGCTGATCCTCTCCCTCACCAACGACCCCACAACCGCCAGAACCAACCTACATGAAGGGATGAAGGACGTAGCCGAGTGGATGAGGAACAGCCGCCTGAAACTGAACTCAGATAAAACGGAAGTCCTCATCCTAGGATCATCACCCTCCGCCTGGGACGACTCCTGGTGGCCCCCTGCCCTGGGCAACGCACCCAAACCAACGGACCACGCATGCAACCTGGGCTTCATCCTGGACTCCTCCCTCTCAATGACCCGACAAATCAACGCCGTCTCCTCGTCTTGCTTCAACATCTTGCGCAAGATCTTCCGGTGGATCCCCACCGAAACCAGGAAGACGGTCACCCAGGCCCTCGTCACCAGCCGACTGGACTACGGCAACTCCCTCTACGCCGGAACCACAGCCAAACTTCAAAAAAGACTCCAACGCATCCAGAACGCCTCAGCTCGACTCATCCTGGACATCCCCCGACACAGCCACATCGCCGGACACCTGAGAGACCTGCACTGGCTCCCCGCCAGCAAGAGAATCACGTTCCGACTCCTCACCCACGCACACAAAGCTCTCCACAACCAAGGCCCCAGATACCTCAACGACCGTCTGACCTTCTACACTCCCACCCGCCAGCTACGATCGACCAACCACGCCCTCGCCGCCGTCCCCCGCATCCGAAGAGCCACAACGGGAGGAAGATCCTTCTCCTACCTGGCTGCCAAGACGTGGAACTCCCTACCCATCCACCTCCGCCTTACCCAAGACCACCTCTCCTTCAGGAAGCAACTCAAGACCTGGCTGTTCGAACAGTAGCGGATCCCCCTCCCCCAAGCGCCTTGAGACCCTCCGGGTGAGTAGCGCGCTATACAAATGCTTGATTGATTGATTGATTGATTATTTTATGACAGATGCTTGGGGCTCTGTGAGCCTTCGGGGTGCAGGGTGGGGGACACATTTGAAGCCGGGAAGCAGTCACACCTCACTGGGCCTCCTCCTCAGATCAGATGCTGGTTCAGGCCAAGCACACCATGCGCATACCAGCTCCTGGACCCTTGGTGTTGCCTCGGTTGAGGTCTTAGCCAAAGAAAAGGAGAAATCCTGAAATTTGGGCTCTTGATAAAAGCAAGCAGGCCAATGAACCCAACTCTTAGCACCACAGTGACCGCCAACAAAGCCCGGAGGGGTGAGATCTGCACTTCGAGTTACAACTCGAAGTTCCAGCAACGAACGTCTGAAATGCCCGACAGGATCTTTGTGCTAAAGCAATGAAAATCAGCGATGTCGGCCTGTTCTTCTCGCTGCATCGACAACCAGCCAGGATGCTCTCCAGGCTCCTCGCAGCCCCTTCCACCGAAATCGGAACTCTTTGCTCTGGACTTTGAAAGTATCTCTTTCAGCAGGACTGACTGGGCCCCTGTTTTTGGCCTGCACTCCATCACGGTCGGCTTGAACTTGTGACTTTCTCCCAGTCTTGTACAAGCAGATAACTGCAAGTGGAAATTTGTGCTTTTAGGCACTTTACTTACCTAAAATCTTTAAATTTGCATATCTCCGGTTCTACTGATTGGTATTTTGCCATTTTGTTATCAAATAATTTATTAAATTGTACTATATATTTTTGAATTGGTGTGGTATTTTTCTTGTGTTGTGTTTTCACTTTATTACTGTTTGAAATGCTGTTTAATTACTTTACAGATTGCCTCTACGTTAAGCCTGACTGTTTTGTGCCAAGTTACCAGAGTGTTAAGCGTAGGTTAATTTGAGGTTTGCTTGTGTTTCTCCCTGACAGAGATTATGGTTCCCGCTGGAGTAGGATGTCTGCCCCCCTCCACCATCCAGTAACCCAATTTACAACAGTGAGAGATATACTTTTCTGAGAGATCATACATGTGAGATGGGAGAGAATACTTAAAAAATGCATTGTGGACCTTGAAACCATGCTAGATTTACAAGAGTGCTAAAATGTTTCTGGAGACGGAACATGACCCAGAAACCTATTTTCAAAATTTCATTAGTGGGGGACAAGGCCCTCTGGTAACAGGCCTGTACATAAGTTGAATGTATGTTTGTACATTACAGTTTTCTCTATCGTACACTAGAAGGTTTGTGAGGCATAACATTGTCTCAAGACTAAAAAAAACATTGGAAATTGTCACCAACAATTTAACTTAAAATCAGGGGCGGCTCCTCCATTATGGTGGAGGAGCATCATCCCACTGCTGGAACCAGCAGACACAAGTAAAATAAGATGAGAATAAAGCAGTTAATGAAACTGCTTTACTATCATTTTATTTTGCTCCATAGCCGCCACCGAGTCTAGAAGGTGAGGTTATCAGGAGGTGTGATGGGCTCAGGGCACTGTCAGCGCGCATGTAGGTGTGGCCGGCTGTCTTACGACGGCCAAACCATCATCCGCACTTGCATTACTCCAGGCTATTGCTTGGAGATATCGGCAGGGCTCAGGAGCACACGCTCCCAGTCCCTGCCGGAGCATGGAACCAGCCTACTCCGCCCAATCCCTATGCTTCTCTCATGCTGGGTAATATCAGCATGAGAGTAGTGTCTGGATTGGCGCAGGGGACCCTCGTAGCCTGTGTGAGCACCGTCGGACCTGACGAAGCAGCGAGGCGGCGGACGTCAAGATGCAGGTACGTTTTTATTTTTTTTATTCTCCCCCTCCTCCTGGCCCCCCTCCCCCTCGCTGCCCACCGATTTCCCCAGGTAGCGGCTGCCACGGATTTAAATGTTCCCATAATTAAACATTGGACTAATTCTTTCACAGGCTTAGTTAAGTATTTGGGAAATCATTCGCTTCTTGAACAATGCAAAATATAGTGTATATATATGAGGCTAATGTATGTTCATTTTCCTCAAAATATTAACTTGAGTGGGAAGTAGAACAAGCCCATGTTATTTAAAAAAAATGTTCCACGATGTATTTACATTTGAATAATCTACACAGCTTTCATATTTATTCAACTTTCCCAGCTTGGCAAGGCAATGATAAAAAGATGTCAGAAAAACTGATAATGGCAGTATATATTATTTGATAGGCTTTGATTATGCCTTCCAATTATTCCCAGTGAACCGCTGCTGTAGGCACGGAATGTCTTCGTGGATACAGATACACATTCCGCTAATTGAAGAACGTTTGACGAGATGTTCTCCTGGGCATTTCTTTCAAATTTTCTTTTCAAATTTTCTTTTCAAAAACGTCTTTGCTATGTACAAAGCAGTGTGTCTGCATTAATCACAAACATAATTGACACTGCTTTAAAGCAGCTTTGCAAGTGTGATATATAGCAAAGGCCGCCGCCATAACCGACGCCGAGCCCCCGGACAAAACTGTTTTTTGCGTGCCAAGGAGCAGGGAAGCTCCCGCGCCCCCCCATGCTGTGACTGCCAGATAGGTGCCGCCCCCCCGGCCAATGGGGGACAAGGCACGATACGAACCCCCCAATGGGGGAGACCTAGCTCAGGGCGGCCCAGCACCTGTGGGGGGATATAATTGCTGCTCCCCCAGGTAAGCTCCTATCTTTGGGGAGCGGGGGAGCAGCACCGGCAAGATTCTTTTTCTGAGGACGGCGCGGCGAAGCTCTGTCGACGAACAGAGCAAGGTGACGACCAGGCTCTGGGCTGCACTATCAAACAGCAGGAGAGCGGAGGGGGATCCCTCCGGCACAATTGGCGCCAAAAAATCCAGCAGCACCATACAAGCGCAAAACAGCGTCGGACGACCGGGTGCCCACCCCGGCCACCGGCGGACTGCCAAGGACAGTACCATCGTGCTGCGGTCGATCGGGAGCCCACCCCGACCTCCGTGGCCCACTGAGGACATCGCGGCGAGTACAACGGATGATCAGGAGCCCACCCCAACCTCCGTGGCCCCCTGAAGACATCGCGGGGTGAAGTGTGGTGCGGCATAACCCCTTACCCGACTGCTCACCCCGGTCACGCTGCTCCAGCGCCAGCCGAACCGACTCGGGAGAAGACGTGGTCCATCTTTGGTGCTGGAAACCAAGGTTCGAGCCTCGCACCCGCTGCGAGTTAACCCGCCGGTCCGGTAGCAGCGGACGACACGGCGCGAGGCCCCGCACCCCGCCTGGACAAGAGCTGTCTGCTGCCACACCGCCAGGCGCTCCCGGTCTTTCCGCTACTAAACCGGGAGCGCGCGCCAACAAGAAGGCAGAGCCGGCGCCGGAGCGAGCCTTAAAGGGGCAGGCGCATCGGCTTCGGTGCTCGGCGGATCAAAAAAAAAAAAAAGCGGCCTTACAAGGATTGACTTGGTAAAAGCACGGCAAGGGCTAACACAGCACAGCAGGGTCTTGACAAACCAACAAAGTTTGGTGCATACATTGGCGGCAGCACCCCGCATTGCAGCACGTGAGGAAGAAGCGGCAGGAGGAACGCAGTTGGGACAACTGCGGCTTGGGGCAGATGGCAAAGAAGGGGGACAAGAGGCAACAGGAGGATCTCAATGACCTGCTGCGCCGGATCCGGGTGGCATCCGAAGTCCACGGGAACGACTGGCTGCAGCCCCATCTGCAGGAGGATCCAGAAGAAGGGCCAAGTCACCGGCAGCGAAGCATGCCCAAAGCACCGGCAGCCAAGCGGCAGAGGAGGGCTGCGGCCAAACTGGCAGATGCGGCAGCTCCCAAAAAGGCCCCCAAGAGGAAGACCCAGCCACCTGTAGCCAGCACGGCGGCGGCGGGAATGAACGGGGGGACAACGGATACAACGACAAGCGGTGAGCATATCAGTGCAATTGTGCAGGAATGCTTTAAGACTATGGCACCACTCATTATGCAAGGGTTAGCCAGGCAGGCTGGAGCACCAGGTGCGCCGGCAGGGGAGGGGCAAGGAGACACGGGAGGGCCGGGAGAGGTAGATGCCCAGGCAGAGGAAGAGTTATCGGGGTTACCATGGCACCTGATAGACCCTGGCCACGTACGCCAACAGCGCTTAGGGCACCAGGTCACCTTAGGGGGTAGGGGCGAAGCAGGATCACCCACATTGGCTTGGGGAGGCACACCCCCGGCACCCATCCCACCTCCCACAACAGCAACAGATGCATATTTGCGCCCCTCACCGGGCCCCGCGTCCTTCACCACCAGGGCCACGGGGCTAGCTAGCCTCATACCACTGGCGGTCAAGGAAAGAATCTGGAGGAAAGAATTCATTGACATCTTTTCATTCCTTGAGATACAGTTAGAGGGGCTTGACTTGACCACCTGTGATAAGAAGGACGAGGACAGGAAGAAGAGGAGAAAAGAGCACAAAGAGAGGAATTTTGATAATTGGTTGGACGCTTTCCGTATAATGGCCTGCATTATAGTAGAAAAATTCCTGCGCTATGGGTGTACGAGTCCAACATCCATAATGCTCAAAGACAGTTCTCAGGCGAGGCATGGCTGGAATATGATAAGGGGTTTAGACTAAAGATGCAGACACACCCAGAAATGGAGTGGAACGAGGAGGACGTATCGGAATTCATTCACAAAATGATGGTGGCAAGGGAGGCCAAGGCATGGGGGGGTAGACCCGAGCAGTCCTTTCGCGGGCCCGCCCACAGGAGGAAGGGGAGGCCATTTCATAAGCCCAAGCAATTCAGCTCATGGAAAACGCCTCACAGCACCGGAACTCCAGCTATCTGCTGGAAGTTCGAAACAAACGAATGCACCTACGGGGCAGCGTGCAAGTTCCAACACACCTGCTCCTCGTGCGGGGGAGGTCACCCCTCAGCTGGAAACTGCAGGGATAATGGTTGGTACCGAGGCACACCGGAGTGCGGTGCGCCGGAATAGGACCACTCACCTTGGGATGCCTTACGGCTGGGTGAGTTGGCCTAAGGGCGGTGTGTAGGACCGCTCACTCTGGGATGCCTTACGGCTGGGTGAGTTGGCCTACCACAAAAGGGGGTGGCTAACGGAGACGGCGCTCGCTGCCCAGCCCCCGCCGGATGGCAGGGCACAATAAGAATCGACATGGTAGCGAGTTGTGGCCTAACTCCGGGGACGGAAGCTACACCCCCTGCGAGGGCAAATCCAACCGAACTAAGCAACAACCCAGCAGGGACAAGAGACAATGTAAGCCTACAAGTGACCTGTATAAAGAACTGTCAGTCTAATCCTGTTGCGCAATATATTTGTGATCTATGCAAACGCAATGTATGACGTGATGACAGCTCACCAATAATGATTTATGACAGGAAACACAACGAATAAGCAATATGTATATCCGTGTATTCCTAATAAAACTGCGGCCAACAAAGGTCCACCACAAAAGAAGGTGTAAGTTGGCTTATTCACGACAAGGAGTACAGGGATGGTAAAGTGGGAGTGGGCAGAGTGCGGTGGTTATAGAACTATTGAAATAATTACAAATCTACATTTATATATCTGATTATCATCAGACGTCAGGACTCACAACATGAAGATAACAGTTAAAGACACAATGCCAAGATAGGTATATTACAGATAATGGTGTACGTGGAAGCATGTGCACAGTTAATAGGCATATATGTCACAGATAATTGTGTACCTGGATGCATATGCACATTACGCATAAGCCAATTTAAGAGGAAACAGGTTGTGTCCTGTATTGGTGGTACAGCATTGCAGCAGGAATGTCCTTGATTCACATTGCAATAATAAAAACATTCAGATAAAACGTACCAACGCGGCTCAAAAAGGCACTTAAGACTATCTGAACAGTGCATATAAAAGTAGTCATTATCGGGGATTAATTACTCCAATAAGAAAAAGTAGATTTTTAATGAGGTTTAAGGAAAAGGAAAACATTTCAGGTTTAAGGAAAAGGAAAATATTTTAAACTGAGACATCAATAGTATCATCAAAAGTAATTGCATTAATTATGTGAGCCACAAGTCCATAATTTAGTAATCTGTTTACAAATGTGTTTTGATATGTGTTTTTTTCATCTTTGCTGTAGATGAGAAAGAGGCGAAGGCTGAAAAAGAGACATTTATTAATCACAAGGAGCACAGAAAACAACTTTCTGCTTTTGGATAAAATAGGCTACGGTAAACATTGTCAATTGTATTAGAGACAAAATGTAGAAAATGTTGCAGAAATGGAAGTTTCACACAGTGCCAGAATAGTGTGCACTATTACAGAAAGCAAGTTATAAAACAGTCTATAGTAATCTTTCCCCTCCGTTATTTTTTTGCACCTTATTTTTCACATTTGCTAACTGTGAATCCCATTCCCTATGAAGAAATTTGCAGGAACAGGTATTTTGATAAAATATGTCAAGGGGTAAGAATTCTTTCACATAGAGAAATATGACTGTGGCAAATACGGCTAAAATGCTGCAAGGGTCTCTACCAATCGGGACAAATCTCCTCTAGAATGTTACAGAGATCAAGAACAATTTTAACAATGTGGGCGGTAGAAAGGAATCCTTACTTCCTGTCCACATTTGGCTGGTTTTCTTTCGTAATAAAAAAAATCCATTTAAAATCTCACTCTTTTGCATGTACGAATATGTATTTTGCATGCGCTCGGTTAAGGGTTTGAAATTGAGCCTAGGACCTTTTAGAAACGCTTTGGAATTTGATAATAGTTGGATTTTGAACATTCTCTTTGTACTTTGTACTTGATATATCTTTTAATTAAACATATTGACTTTGGTGGATTCTCTCAACCTGTTGAATTAAATTTCATGACTTCCACCTAGATCACCAACATCTTCGTCGCAATCACAAAAAACAGAGATTTTGATGCAAGTGTCAGAGATATAATTTAGCTATGGCAGAGGCAATAGAATTACGTCCAACACAGGAATTATGACCTTCTTTGGAATTTCATGCTCACAGCATGCTCTTGGATACTTGCACTTTAACGACACATCACCAGTAGTAGTTCACCCACAAGTGCCACTCATATAACCTGCAGCTTTCCTCTAAAATGTGATGATTTATTCTGCAGGAAGGCATCAATAAACTAGACATCCAGTTTATCGCTGAGCATGTAATGATCCTCTCATAGGACGTTATCTTAAACATTTCTGCCACCCATTCCACATGAGTGGGTATTTGTGAGGAGCGGCAATGCCAAAGGATGGCCATCTTTACCGAGGTTAAAAAGCTGTGACGAAGTACTGGCACTCATGATGTGTCATCTGGAAGGCATTCGTTAAGTCATGCAATAGAACTGTGTGGTGGGTGAGTGGGGACTGTCAACATGATGAATATATTCGTAAACCTGGGATGGTAACCATCCTGACTGCCTGGACACGTCCCCAGAGTGAGAGATTGAGACGTCCATTTGGGAAAATCCTCACAGGTCTGTTCCAGTAAGGGCTCGATATTGCTCATTTTTCATTTGCATCAACACCCTGCTGATATAAATCCCCAGAGAATTGAGGTGGAATGGTGTCCAGCGAAATTGATAGCCCTGGACATCAGATGCCTGAGGGTGAGGGCCTCACACTTTCCCCAATTGATCCTCTAGCCAGCCATTTGCGCAAAGCTATGAGGGCAAAAAGAGCCAGAAGTGATCGAGAAAGGTCCTTGAGCATCAGCAAGATGTCATCTGCATAAAGGAGGATGTAAAAGCGACCTCACTGGGTTGGAATGCCCATGATCTCCAGTGAAAGATGGACAGCCACGGTCAATGGTTCCAGGGCTAGCAGGAAGAGGAGTGGGGATAGTGTGCAAACCTGACGCGCCCCACACTGGATCGGGAAGGGGGCGAATAGGAAACCCCCGCATGTCACCTGCACCAAGGATTTGTCATACAGCCATTAGACCCTGGGTATGAAATCATCACCCAGACCAGTCCCGTGGAGGACCACAAAAATATACCCCCATTCTATGCATTCGAACGCCTTCACAACGTCAAGGGATAGGTTAGATCTTTAGCCAGCCAAATTATGTGAGCTGGAGTTTGGAGGTGATTGCGAGAGATCCAGCCCAGGACAAAGCCAACGTGAGTTGAGTGTATTAGGGTAAGTATGACTTTCTTGAGCTGGGTGGGCAGGACTAGCCAAGATCTTAATGTCCCCGTTCAGGAGCAATAGGGGGTGATAGCTGTCACAGGACAGAAAATCCTTGCCCAGCTTGGGGAGCACTGTGATGAGAGCCTTATTGTAGATCAGACTTAGGCCGCCCATCTCCTCCACCTCTGCATAAGCCACCTCAAGAGACTCTGTCACGTCACTGGAGGTCCATTTATAAAGCTCGGCAGGTAATCCCTCCTCTCCGGGAGCTTTGCTGTAAGAAGCGGTGGAAAAGGCCTTTGCGATTTCCTCTTTAGTTATCGCTCCTGAAAGCAGGGCTCACCCATTGTCACTTAACTGAAGGAGAGCAACCGCATCTTAGAAGCAGCTGATACATGGCTCATTGGTAGAAATCCAATGTAAAGAGGTAGCCATAGTACAGTGTGAAGGTGTCCACTATCCCCTGGGGGTGCATGATGAGGCAGATATTGTGACCCATAATAGCTGGGACAGTGGAGGCCACCTCGTGCTGGCGGAGCTGAGCCGCAAGCAATCTGCCTTCTTTCTCGCCCTGCTCGTAGTGATGAGACCTAAGCTTGTTGAGTGCATATTCTCCCTTTGAGGTGAAAAGGCGGTTAAGGTCAATTTTAGCCTTCTCCAACTGCTAGTGGTTATGATCAGTGGGGAGTGAGGAGTATAGCTGGGTCAAGTCCTGGATTGTTGCCTCCAGAGAGGCATGCTGTGCCACTCTGTTTGTTATGGAGGGCTGAATTTTGCATGAGCTGCCTCTTGAAAGTGGCCTTCGCCGCCACTCAGAGCATCTGCGTGGACACCATTGAGCACCTTATTGTCAGTGAGATATATCGTAAGAGCAGACCAGAGGTGCTGTTTCCGATTGGGCAACAGATAAGAAGAGGTTTCTGTGCAGGCAACCGATAAGAAGAGGTGTTAACTCTCCAAGGCTTCTGGATCAGGCGTATGAGGGCTAGGTTGAACAGGCGACCTTCCAAGATGTGGGCATCAACCACCACCAGCGTGAGGGATTGAGAGACAAGAAAATAGTACAGCTGGGACTAAGTAAGGGAGGTTCCAGAAATCCAGCAGGTCATGGTCCTCCTGAAGATGACCCAGAAGGGCCCAGTCTGGGTTTGCAGCTCTGTCAAATGGGCCAGTACAGTCAAGGACAGGATCCAGAGCTACATTCCAATCCTCCCTAGTAACATAGGTGTTGATTCCAATTCCTTGAGGATACAGTTGAGGCAGAGATGGAAGGTCGCATTGGTCTCTACGGCGGCATAGATGGACCCCACACACAGGATGCTGTTCAGAACTTTAAGGCGAACAAAGACATATCTCCCCTTCGGGTCCATCCACATCTTGAGAACAGTGAAGGGGAGCGTCTTACACAGTAAGATGTCCACCCTGCATTTGTGCAGCAGAGGTGCACTCAGGGGAGTGGCTGCGAGGTGCAGCAGCTATGGAAAACCCTCCCCACCCAGTTACGCTTGAGTTTGTTGGCCTCAGGACTCTTAAGGTGGGTTTCCTGCAGCAAGGCAATATCGGCCCTGTTAGAGCTCAGTTATGTCAAGACATTCTTCTGCTTGATATAATGAGTGATATCATGAACATTCCAGAACAGGACTGTCAGGGGCACCAATGCCATGAGCAGCAAGCTGCGGCCAGGAGAAAAGGGAGCAGGGGACCCAAGCTGGCCGGAGACCAATGGCACATGGAGCAGGGCTGGGGAGGAAGCATTCAGGGAGGGAAAAAGTGTGCGGAAGTGGACGGTCGGATGGAGAGTTGTGTACCTCTCGCGCGAGGGAGGGAAGTGAGAGCTCTTTAGTCAATGGAGCTAAATCCTGTCCACAAACAGGGGCTCCCTGGTGCTGGGCCAGGGCAGGAGAGGAAAGGGTATGGGGCCCAGGTCAGGGTCTCCGAACATGAGTAGATCAGATGAAAAAGTTAGCCCATACAAACATGCCAGGCGAGGAGGGAGGTATATAGTGAGGGAGGGCTATTGGTGCCATCAAACCTGTAAGGGGTAGGTACAGTCCCGGGCACACGTAATGAGGATATAATATCAGGAGAAATGTCTCATACTGCAGAAATGTAGAGGGTCTACACCAGAATGATAATCATAGGTGTTTAATATAGTAACAGAGCATAAGCAACCAGCCAAAACAAAAGCAACCAGCCGACACGTGTTTCGTCACAAAGGGTAGTATCCATAGGCCTGACCTACGCTATGTACAATGAGAACATCCGGGGGTGGTGACTAACCCTGGGCAAAGCACTACGCTACGCTCGCGTAGTTTGCGCTACTTCGCACTACGCGAATTGCACGTAGCACAGTGCAAACACGCGTAGCGTAGTGCAGCGGTCATTTTTTGCTTGCTCACGGACCTCAACGTCAAGTTGGCGACCCCGAACAAGCAAAATGACATCCCGGCGAGACTTTTTCCTCGTTCGCGATCAGCAACATCAAGTTGCCGATCGCGAGCGTGGAAAATAAACCTCCCGGCGAGCTTCTCAACGCGGGGAGGTCAGGTTTCTCATTGCGAGTGGTCGCGTATGCTCGCGACCGCTCGCAATGAGAAACTACCAGTTTGCGTTGAGAAAGCTGCCGCTCGAGTAAAAATCTACTCAAGCGGCAGTAAAAGACAGCTCGCACTGTGCAAGATGCCGTTTTCAATGATTGCACAGTGCGGACAAGCGTCCGCCACTGTGCAATCATCACGAACAGCGCACTACGCAGTTCGCGTAGTGCTAGGCGTAGCTCGCGGAGTGCGGAGTGCACTTCGCGTAGTTTGCGTAGCGCTACTTCGCGAACTACGCCCAGGGTTAGTGGTGACATCCTACAGTGTTGGGACGTTATGCCTAGAGTGGCTGAGAACCTCAACACCGTCCCAGGTGAAACACCACTTGTTCTTACTTTCAGATGACATGGATCTAAGGGATCTTTTGCTAGGTCCCCGGAAGCCACGTCATACACGCTTCTTATACGATATTTACAACTAAGTATGGAAAATCTCTCAACAGGAAGCTGCGGAGAGATTGCTTGAAATTGATAGGGTTAACCTGGAAAAGGCTTTGTCAGTGGTCGACTACGGCATGACCACACTAACATCCAGAATATATTCACTGAGCAACATTGTGTCTTCCACAATAGATATAATGGAACAGGATCTGTCCATTCTTCATCATGGGCAATCACAGCTACGATCAATTCTGTTATTAAGCTGTACGCTACAATCATTGCGCTTTGGTCATGTGCCCTAGCGATATATCAACAGTACGTCTCTGTTCTCTGCTTATAATCTAACAGAAAGGCAGACAACAATGGCACAAAGATATGTGAAGTATACAAAGCTGCACATTGTAATATTTGACCAATTACCTTTCATTTGTGGCTGAATCACCTTCCACAGAATAGTTAATCCATGGACATATAACATTGCCAGTGACAATATTCCAATTTCAATATTGTCTACAGTACCACCAAGTAGGCAGGAATGAAGCGTTGGGTAGGGAATACATCCATGAATCTTGGGAATTACCGTACAGATTTAGATGCAGAAATGAGGACACTGAAGTATGTGAGACTTCGTTAAGTGGTTCTCTAATTTGTCAGGATATTATGCTTCACGGAGCTTGCAACACTTCGGTTGCAAACCTATCTTGTCACCTGAAAGGATCCCCAGCTGCTGTGATTCATCCGGTGTTCAAACTATACTTGAATGGGAGTTATTTGATGTTGAATGATCAAGGTTGTTGTAGGTGTTAGTTTTGAAATCGCGTCCCTACCATATATATTTTCTGTATTATATTATGTTAGCATTATGTGGCTAAACGCATGCCAGTCGCATTCGCGTTATGTAACCCACTGAGTTATCCTCGTAATGTGCAGGCTTTAGTTAGCGAATGTGACTCCATTTTCTTTTTCGTTACCTTCATTAGACTGTTCAGACTGTGCCCGAGTTAGGCCTCATCGTTATTATTATTTTCGCTTGCCTCAGCAGAATACTGTACTCTGTTATTATTTCTGCTCTTTGCTCAAGGCTGTTTCTCAATACTAATGAATAGGCCATCCGGCCCTCGTATCTTCGCCCGATTGTGTAGTTTCTGCTCCCACGTTAGGAGATGCTGAAACCCAGCACTGTGGCCTTGGATCTTTGATAACATGTACCCATCCTTGATAACATGTACCCATCTGGCAGGTGTGCGCTCATCCTACTGTGCGTCCTTTGTTTGTGATCAGCCCAGGCTGGTAGTTTTCCATGGTGGGCGGGGTTGCAGACTGCTGGGGAAGAATGATTACTCACTTTAGGTTGTTGGCGGGCCAGTCCCTCGACAAACACCTTAGGGTGCAGGTCATGACGAACTCCTCTGCAGAGCATAACCAATAAACATGTAAGTGTATGTTCTCTACTGTCTGACCGACTCTTCATTCTTGGGAAGGCCTAGCAGGTGGTTGTGAGAAAACCCGGGTGGCCCTAGAGGGCCACTTCCTTCAGTTGGCGCCCGAACAGGGACCCCGCGAGGTGACCTGACTTGCCCGTAATCGGGTTCCAGGGTCAGGGAGGGGATGCATTTGGTCGGTTGGGCGGATCGGGGAACCCCACACAAGAACGAGCTTGGTTCTCGCAGCTGCCCCGCCCGGCTGATCGGGTGCTTCCTCGTCTAGTGGTCACCAGCCGGGGTCCTGAGAAGGCGTACCTTGCAGTTGACCATTTGGTCCGAAGAGTCGGCAGTGGAGAATAGCTTGACTCAACCTGTGTACATCAGGTAAGTGGTTTGATTCTTGGAAAAATGGCACTATACTTGAACGGCACGAGCCTACGGGCTGTGTCTTGATACAGTCTCTGGACTGCTTGTCTTGAACGGCACAAGCCGACGGGCTGTGTCTTGGTACGATCTCCAGACCGCTTGTCTTGAACGGCACAAGCCGACTGGCTGTGTCTTGGTACGGTCTCCGGACCGCTTGTCTTGAACAGCACGAGCCGACGGGCTGTGTCTTGGTACGGTCTCCGGACCGCTTGTCCTGAACAGCACAAGCCAACGGGCTGTGTCTTGGTACGGTCTCCGGACCGCTTGTCTTGAACGGCACGAACCGACGGGCTGTGTCTTGGTACGGTCTCCGGACCGCTTGTCTTGCACTTGGTGGGTCTGCGGACCCCTGGGGAAAAGACACAGAGAGTTAGCGAGCGGTTTGCCGGACCATCTGGAAATTTGGCCCGTGCTCAAAAAAGTCTGGGACTGCCCGCAAACACTCTGCCAGACCAACTGGTAATTTGGTTAATATTTTGAAAAGGTCTGGGGCAGGTGCCTGTCTTCTTGGATTTGACACAGTCTTCGGACTGTAGGGAGTGGTCTCTGGACCGTTTTGTTTGACTTTGTGACTAACGCTCATTATTTTGTCTTGTTTTCGTTTGTCGATCGTTGGTGTTACATTTGTCTGGCAGGGACGGTACTTGTGTCTTATATTAAGATGCCTTGTTTTAGTAAATTAGGGTGTTTTGGATGTCGATGTTGTTCGACTGATGCTCGATTGGAAGAGAGTCATCCCGCACCTCAGGAGGGTACCCCAAATTTTGATATATATGTTAAACATGGTTTTGGCCCTGTTATGTTCAGTACGTTGTGGCATAAATATACAAAGGATAATGCCGAGTTGCGGTGGCCGCTCACCGGTTCATTTGACGAACAGAAATTGAACTACTTGCAGGACAAGCTGTTTGCTAGGAGGAGCAGGCAGTCGATGTTTGATTCTTTTAGAGTATGGCAGAAGGAAGCAAAGCAGTGACGTCTGAGGGCAGAGAAAGAGGCACGAAAGAAACAGATGCAAACGATTACACAGAAGGCAATAGTATATGAAAGAGGGAAGGCAGAGAAGGGTATAGAATGTGCAGATAGGAAGTTTCGGTTACAGACTGTAGGAAGGTGGAATCTGACTATATGGTTGCCCCCACTTTTTTTATGGTGTTTTGCTGGTTTATGACTTAGTTGGACTGGGACCCTGCTATTCAGGGCCCCAGTCTATCTGCTCTCTCTAAACGACATGGAGTGCACTCTAGGTGCACTAGTGATTGGATACTGTGGTGCCTTATGAGTCCCTAGTATATGGTACCTTAGGTGCCAAGGGCATAGGTACTTCACAGGCCTACCAGGGGCTGCAGCATATATTATGCCACCCCTGGGAAGCAGTCTAAATCTGACACCACAGGCCTGCTACTGCAGCCTGGGTGAGGTGGTGCTAGCACCCCTCACTGAGATATAGGTTTCCTATATCTCTCCTGCACACACATATAAACCTATCAGTCACCCCTAAGGCAGGCCCTATCAATCCTGAGGGCAGGGTGCTTGGCTTCTATGTGAGGGGGTGCCTCTGCCTGAGCAGGGCCCTCTGCAGCTCTCAGAGTCTATTCTCTGGTGCTGTTTGTGGATGCGGTTAAACCATATACTATTTAAGTGCATTATATCCTCGCGGTAAATGCTAACTTTGGAATGGCTGCATCAAAACATGTCGTGTTTGGTGTCAAACATCTTGGAATACTACCCCCCGCCAATCTTGGCGGCGGGGGTAGCATTCCACCCTTCTAGAGGGATAAGACATGTACCTGCTGTGGAAACGCGGTAGAATCCTAAAGAGCCCTGGCATCACAAAATGGATGCCACCAGTCACAGACACTGGGCTGCCCTCCTGCTGATGACCTAAACTCGCAGTGGAGGAAGCCCAACAATAGGCATCCTGTCACAGGGAGGTGTAACCACCTTCCAGACAGGGTTTAGTGTATTGGGGCTGGGTGGGTGCACTCTTAGAGTGCTTTGAAGTCCTGCACTGGGGGAGCAGAAGGCTCCTCTGTGCATATGCCAGTTCAAACCAGCTCAGGGGCTACCTGCCCCTGCTCTGGCGCGAAACTGGACAAAGGGAAGTGGGTGTAGCCACCCTCTCCCTTGACCCTCCCATAGGTGGGGTCATAGAGCTAGTCCATCCCCTCTTTTAGTATAAGAGGGGGAACCTTGCCATTGCAAAGCAGATAACCCCTGGACGACGCTCTACAGAAGAATCCTGGCCCTTCGACGTTCCACTACCTTTGGAAGACAGAAGAATCTCCCTTGGAGTCAAGGAGTGACTCCCTGCTTGGCAGGCACCAAAAACGACAACGACGGTCGCAAACTACGCCGCTCCCGCCGGAGTCCGAAGTCCCTGCAGCCCAAGAAGTGGATTTCCTGACCTCTCCCAGGCCATCGTGAGTCCCCAGCGAAGCTGAGGCAAGTGGACCCCACGAGTAACGAGGAACCGCGACCCCTGGGTACCGTGCACTATTGTCGAGTGCAACCCCTTCACAACGTTCTACGAACTTGTGCTTTGGACCACGTGTGGTCCCGACCTCCAGCAGGAATCCCTCCGAAGATCAGAGGCCTACACCGTCCTGAGTGACCGTGGGCCCCTGTTGAGTGATTCCGCCCGAGGTGTCTTCGCGATCCCTTGCCTGCCGGCTTGTGGGTCCCCAGAAGACTTCTAAAAGAAACCAAAGGGCTCTCCTGGTTGCTCCAGGCCTGCCCTGACTTACCCTCGCTGGGTGAGTCCCTCAGACCTTGCTGGTCTGCGCCATTGACTTTTCTTCATCTCCCCGAGACTTGCGGCTGCCAAGGCTTGTTGGCTCCTATCGAGTTGCCGACACCGCAGTCAGCTGCAGACGTCGAGGGACACATCGAATCCAGCTCCTGGTTGTCGTCGACGCCTCCTGGACCACGTGGCTGAAGAGTCAAGGCACCTGCAACTGACCTGAAGCGACCGACGACGGTGGGCATCCATCTTCCTTGCCCCGGGTCACTGCCAAGTGACTTTGAACACTGTCCCCTCTGCTTTCAGGTCATCCTTCTTCAGAATCCAGGCTTGGATTCCACCGGACACTTCTTCAGCTCCCGCAAGCAGCAAGTCTTCTTTGTTCGCCATTGAAAACGACGCCGCGACCCGACACCAAAGGACACCTGTGCACCCGGCTTCCCTGGGTGAGGTAACTCCAGCACTACGGTGCTCCTGTGGGTGTGGGCCCTAGAACTACTTACCCTGTAAGTGACTTGCTTGTAGGTTCTCCCGAAGTATCCTAAAACTCTTTATTTCCAACCGCGACTTGCCCCATTGAAGTTAACGGCGATTCGCGCCTGTGTATCCACACTGCACGCGTCCCCCGTGGGTCCTTTACTTACCTGCCTTGGGTGGTTTCGTAAGGCCCCAGCACTTCTGAAGGCCCTAGGCCTTGTCTCCTTGCAAGTCGTTGTTTCTAAGTCTCTTACTTAGTATATGGTCTGGTACGCCCCTAGGGCCCCAGCCATATTTTGTGCTTAACTTATTGTGAAACGTTGATTTGTGCATATGTTTGTCTTCTAATCTCATAAAGAGATTAGTAGAGAGTTATTTAGAAATAAATACATATATATTTGATATATATACCTGTGTGGTGTCTTTTCATTTGGTGATTCAAGAGATTATATGGTAAAACAAGCTGCTTTACATTCCTCCGAGACTTAGCCTGAAGGCTGCTCTCCACAGCTACCACTAGGATAGCTTTCTTTAAAAGGTTGTCTTAAACCTATCTACCATAAGAGTCGATTTGCCCTGGTGCAAGGTGTCCACTTTAATTAGTGAACAGCATATACCAGGCCAACTTCTCACACAGACGGATAAGTGTTATGTAACTAGAGAAGAAGGAGATGAGTTTGTTGATGAGCTGTTCGATTCTCGTCCTCCTCCTCCTTACGCCCCCGACCGGATATGCCCGGCAGTTGCGACCTCCCAGTCCCCGGCCCCTGGTGCAGCCTTCTCTTGCCCTCCCGCTCTCAGCGTTACCGCTGCAACTGTGGCCCCTCTTGCCTCCCTTCCTTCCCTTCACTGGGGCAGGCGCTATCGTTTCACCTGCCCAGTCTACCAGCTCTACTGATACTCCTCTGTATACCCCTACTGCCCTTTCCCCCTACATGATGGTGCCTGTCTCTGCATCTGCCCCCTCCGCCATTAGTGAGACACACCAGGCACGGTTGAATGTTGAAACCCCTGCGCGTGGAGTGCATGATGTAAACTGGGCAGCAGTGCGCGATCGAATGGACAAGGTGTTGGTGCGTTCTGCAGTGGGTGATGAGGAGAAACGAATGGTGGCAAATCAAGCAGCTCAGTGGGCTCGCCACCCGATCTATAGTGTGGAGGATATCTGGAGTGTGATGAAAGACTACGAGCCGTTCAACAACAGCATGCACTCAAACACATGTCAGAGATGCTGATAGAATTATGGGAACAGTGTTTTAACGGTGTTGCACTGCAATTAATATACGACATACGAGATAGGGTACATGCGGCAGGTATGGCCCCCAATTAAGTTTTTAGAAGTATAACAACACTAGTGGGTTACCGAGGTAGGTTGCTCCAGAAAGTCCCGATAATGGGGACACACCACCCCATGAGGGAAGTCCATCCCATTTATCACCCTGAAATACCAGAACAGTGCAATTCCACTAATCATGTGATTAGGCAACGAGTTGAGGCTCACTTTCAGGAGCAATGGGATTATACGCCTTGGAAAAGGAGTGAGGTCTTATCCTTAAAGAGCCAGCTGCCGGACCCCCGAAAAAACCCTACTGCATACTATAAGGAATTGACGGAAGCGGCTACCTCCACCGTAATGACGCTAGCTGACATAGAGCTGTTCTTTGGGCTACTGGTACCGGTGGACATATGGAGACAGGTCCATACACAAGATCATGCATTAGAATTGGGGGGAACATGGGACGAGATTAGGATTTGGGACAAGGAGCGCAAGCCTGGAGACAAGCCTAAAGTGGAGCTTCTCGCTTTGCCAGGGCGTATTATCACTTACATGCACTCACTTATTCCGCCAAAAAGGGTGGATTGGAACAAGTTGACTGCATGCCGACAGAAGAAAGATGAAAGTGTGTCTGATTTCTTTACCAGGTTTGAAGGGGTGTTTTTGGACTTTAGTGGACAGGACATGTCACAGGAGGGTGGTGTTCGGTTGTTTGTCAATAGTTTTGTTACCAACCTGCTTCCCGAGATTGCGACATGGTTGCAGGCCTCAGAAAGCACGTGGACGACATCATCCCCATCTGTGATATTGAGTATGGCACAATATTATGAGCATAGGGAGAACGAGGATAAGGAAAATGCAGAGAAAAAGTCAAAGGATTTGAAGACGAGGGTATTACTGCAGCAGGTTGCAAGGGGCAACGGACGAGGTAGAGGTTCTGGTCTGACCCAACAGTGGTCTGGTAGAGGTGGCACGTCCAACGCGCCTATTGGGCTCAATCAATGTGCATACTGCAAACAGGAGGGACTCTGGCGAAACGAGTGCCTGGAATTGTTACAGAAGGATGGGACCCCAAGAGGTCGGAGGTCCAGAGGACGTGGGCGAGGTACAGGGGGAAGGGGAGGGGCGCAGGCGGGAGATACGTCACACAACAGGCAAAGTGGGAATTATTTTGACGACCCCAGAGGCCGGCAGTACTATCATGATGATTATGACATGGACGACGTGATGGGGTTATCTCACAGCTAGGACAGCTGAGGACAGAGTAAGGGACCAGTTCCAGTGCCCGTAGATCAGGATGGACCTTATGTCCTTGCTGATTTACAGGGTGCTGCTAAGAGATTTTTGGTCGATACAGGGGCTATGAATAGCTCTGTTTCCTGTTCACTGGTCCCGTGGGAAGCTCTGTCTGGCCGCAATAATGTCTCAGTGGGGTTTTCCGGCGTGCCGGTCATTAGCCCCATCTCCAAGCCCCTTGCCTTGACGATTGGTCCCTTTAAGGTCGATTCACCCTTTTTATTGACATCGAATTGTGGGGAAAATTTGTTGGGACTCGATTTGCTGAAGAAGTTGCATGGGACTATTTCCTGTTCACCAGACGGTGTCTATATGACCATTGGCCCGCCAGTTGTTGGCGCTAATCAGTGCTTTGCAAAAGATGCCCCCCTTCCAGCTGAATTTAAGAATGTGCCATGTACGTTATGGGCTATGGGAGACACAGATGTGGGGCTGCTACACATACCGCCAGTTTCTATCCAGATCAAAGATAAGGCTCGATTACCACGTGTTCCCCAGTACAAGATATCCCAGGCAGGTGAGAAGGCCTTGTTGCAAATAATACAGGACTTGATTGAGTCTGGTGTGGTTGAGGAGACTACGGCGAATACGTGTAATAGCCCTATTCTTCCTGTCCTTAAGAAAACACCCTCGGATTCCCCTGATGCCCACCCTGATGTTTACCGCTTTGTGATTGACCTTCGGGAGGTGAACAAAATAGTCATTCCTCAATACCCAGTGGTCCCGGACATTACCGCACTCTTAACAATGATTCCCCCTTCATCGAAGTTTTTCTCTGTCATTGACCTAAATATTGCTTTTTTCAGCATCCCGATTCATACAGATAGCCGCTATTTGTTCGGTTTCACATTAGCCGGCCGGAGCTTTAGATTCTGTCATGCTCCACAAGGCTATACTGAAAGCCCTAGTATTTATAGCCAAGCATTAAAAATTCAACTGGATTCTTTGGAGCTTCCCCCTGGTAATGTGCTGTTGCAGTATGTTGACGACCTCCTCATTGCCTCTGACACTGAGGATGGTTGCAAAGACGCCACGGTTAAGTTGTTATTACACCTGGCGCATCATGGACACAAGGTGTCGCTTTCCAAATTACAGTACTGTTGACAGGAGGTCACCTATTTAGGTCACCTACTGTCGAAGGAGGGTCACAGACTAACACCTGAGCGTATAGCTGTTATCCCTAACATGTCTGTCCCTAGAACACAACGCGAGGTACGTGCGTTCATAGGAATAACATTGTATTGTAGACAATGGATCCCTAACTACTCACTACTAACAAAGCTCCTTCTTTCCCTGACCACGAAAGATGTGCATGAACCCCTGCCTTGGACACCTGCATGCCAGCAAGCCTTTGAACAACTAAAAGCTGCGCTTTGCTCTGCTCCTGTATTGGGCACCCCAGACTACCAAAAGCCTTTTGTGCTCTACGTGCATGAGGTGGATGGCTGTGCGCTCTCTGTCTTAACACAGGGTTTTGGAGGTAAGCAAAGACCCTGCGCTTATTTTTCTGCCATTCTGGATAACGTCGCCAGAGCACTCCCGAGCTGCCTGAGAGATGCCGCGGCAGTGGCAGTTTCTATCAGGCAATCGGCTGGGCTTGTCCTTGATACTACCCTCACAGTAATGGTACCTCATGCTGTGGATACACTATTGAACAGAACGAAGACACAGCACCTTACTAGTGAACATCTGACTCGATACGAACTTACTTTGTTTGTTCCGCACATTACCATAAAATGATGTACCACTCTGAACCCAGCCACATTACTACCCCTCCCTTTGTCAAGTAAAGATACGGACGTACACGATTGTGTATATAGAACGGAGGAAGAGACGAAGGGACGGGTAGACCTGACTGATGTTCCCATATCTGAACCCCAAGGGGAACTATATGTCGATGGCTCTTGTTTCAAGTTACCAGATGGTACTACCACTGCAGCCTATGCAATAACAACGTTCCATACTGTAGTTGAGACATCTCGTATCCCGCACCAATCAGCCCAAGCTGCAGAGCTGGTGGCCCTCCTTCGGGCTTGTGAGTTGAGTGAGGGACTGACTGTTACTATCTACACAGACAGCCAGTACGCCTTTGGGGTGGCCCATAATTTTGGGCGCCTCTGGGCGGAGAGAGGGTTTCTGACTTCGCATGGACTGCGGATTCAGAATGGGCCACTGATACATGGGTTACTATCTGCATTGACACTTCCCAGTAAGCTAGCAATAGTGAAATGTAGCGCTCATAAGGCTATTACGGACGATGTGGGGAGGGGCAATGCTTTCGCAGATCAGACAGCCAAGGATACAGCTCAATCAAAAACTACACAGCTGCTGGTGGCAGGCCCCGCTAGATGGGTTCCAGACAACGGAATGTTCGAAGACACATTAGAAAGCGTCAGAGAAATTCAGAGTGAGGCGACTCTAGATGAATTGGTAATGTGGGAGGAGAGAACAGGTTGCCTGGATGAGGATGGGTGCTGGACTGACTTGTCAGGGAAGCAGCAGTGGTTACTGCCCAATTCCTATGTACTCCCTGTTGTAACCATGGCCCATGGCCTGGCGCACATTAGTGTCAAGGGAATATGTAAATTGCTGGACCCAGTGTGGCAGAATGAGAATATCCCCAAGGTAGCCACGCATCTAGTGAAGCATTGTATCATTTGCCTGAGACATAACCCCGGGAAAGGTACCCCCACACCTTCCGGCAACTTTGCACCACCATCCTTCCCTTTTGAGGTTCTCCAGATGGATTTCATCGAAATGGAACGAGTTAATAACCTTAAGTATGTGTTAGTGGTAATCTGCGCTTTTAGTAAGTGGATCGAAGCCTACCCCACTAAAGAGAATACAGCCATGGCAACAGCAAAAGCACCCCTGAAGGAGTATTTCCCACGCTATGGATTGCCTCGGGTGATCTGGAGTGACAACGGCAGCCACTTTAATGCCCGAGTCATTGAGTTAGTATGCACAGGTTTACATGTTAAACAGAAGTTCCACGCAGCAAATCACCCCCAGTCGGCAGGCTTAGTTGAAAAATACAACAGTACTCTCAAACTGAAGTTGGCAAAGATTCAGGAGAGTACGGGATTGCAATGGCAAGATGCATTACCTCTAGCTTTGTTATCCACCAGACTAACAGCGCATTCTAGAACAGGGCTGTCCCCCTATGAGGTGGTCTTTGGACGCCCTGCAAATGTTTGGGGCGTCCCCAGACCAAAGCGTTTTTCCAAGATAGAATATCCTTTGCTTGTAGACTATCTTTACGAATTATCTAAAGATCTTCGTTCTCTTCACCAACAGATACACGCCACGTTGCAGCCAGTACCAGAGGGGCCCGGGCATCAGATACAGCCTGGAGACTATGTCTTGGTCTGCAACTTCCAGCGGAAGAGCAGCTTGGAGCCAAGGTGGAAAGACCCAGTGATCGTGTTACTTGCCACTAGAACATCAGTCAAGGTGGACGGCAAGAAGCATTGGATACATGCTTCCCACGTAAAGCGGGTGCCCCTACCGCTCCCGTACAACAGCTGGGTCAACGACGGCATCGGTGATCAGGAGTGTGAGAAGGTACTGCGTTTCGTTCCTTTCTCCGATGTCCGAGTGAGGTGGGCGCAGACAGACAACGAAAGTGATGCAGTTCTGTCTAAGGCGATCCCACCAGAAGTAAGGGCCGCCTCGGATAACGCAGTTCCTACCACACCGGAATCTGAACTTCAGTGCCCATCTGATCCTGACCTTTTGCCTCTTTTTGCTGATGACACAGAGCCTGGAGTTACCAGGTAAAATTTGAGGCCCCGGAAAAAGGGACTGTGCACCATCCGAACAGTTTAGGAGTTAGGGAAGGACTTGAGCATAGGGGTGGGTATTGTGCCTGAGGTGCCTGTACTAGAAAGGGGTGATTGATCTGGTGCACTGCCCGGACACTGGACAGGATAGTTGGGGGCATTGGCCCCAGAGGGAGGGTGCCCTATCCTGAAAGAAGAAGGATTTATTTTGTCTGCAAGGGTTGTGATCGCTTAGCCCCTCCGTGGGAGTGCTTCACAGCACCATCGTTGATGAACGATAGAAGCCTGCCAGCGAGGCTTTGACGGACGCTGGGTGAATTGTGCCCCTGGTACTGTGGTTGCAATAAGTGGCTCTAGTATGTGAATTTCCTTCTTTCCCCTTCCTAAGACATTGATAGACTGTCCTTGAAGTTGTCCACATGTATCCTTTTGGTCGTCTCGTCCCTGACGAGGAGCAGCCCTTTGCGACTCCGTGTCCTATTTCAAATGATCCTGTTTGGTCCTCCTGGCCCACTAAGAGTAAAGCAGTGTTTATTGTTATAATATTCCTTTCCCTACTCATTGTATTTGGGGTTGTTTGGTACTTGGAGGAACAGCACCCTTTGATAGGGACAACACCGGTCCCAAACGAACATTTGTTTGTTACACTGGCCCCGCATAAGGAGAGACATAGACAAACGTATGTGCAGAATGCTTTTGTTCAGATGCTCCATCAGGTACACAGTACCATTAATTCTACGAATTGCTGGGTGTGTGGTCTACTTCCATCCGTTATGCATAAGAACGATCTGTTAGTCTCGTTGCCCCTGTCATACTTGGGTAGCTGTGAAGCGTGGTTCCAATTGCTCTCTATGGTATATATGCACTATCACGCTGACGCTATGAAAATGGTACAAGCTGATTACAAGGCGGTGTTGGAAGATATAGTAGTACACCAGGGATATACCCCCAGACCGGATGGTAAGGAGGGTACCCTGCACCCTGAAGCTTGTATGAATAAATTTGAAGCCTATGCAAACGTCACCTGATTGCAAAATGAACTGTTAGATTTCCAAGGATTTAATGTCACCACCTACTTTAAATGTTTCCAGGAACGCAATATCACGGAGCACAGAGCTATGCCTGTCCCTGTAATAAATTCAACAGCTAGTTTTTGTGTTGAAGGAATAGGGAACATTTCGGTAGGACAGAGTCGTTGCAACTACACCTACCGGTTGAACACTACCTGTAGCCCACCTCTGCTCACACCTCCTAATGTATACTTCATCTGTGGGGAACAGGCTTACACGTGGCTTCCGAGAGGGTGGTCTGGTCAGTGTTATGTGTCCTTTCTCTTGCCTCCCATTTACATTGCACCGTCCGACTACCACCAGCATCATAAATTGCAGCGTAGGGATCTTCAGGTATACCGAGTTAGGAGGGTGCTTGATCCAGATGAGGTAGATCAGACAGATACCTCTTTGCAACAGTTCACCGACATAATGAAGGGCATTGTGCCATTCTGGGGTCCCATGTTCAATAGCCGTAATATTCGTCGCCTTGCCAGGGTAGTTGAGGATGTTATCAACACAACTGCTGGTATCCTGACCAACATTACAGTTGAGCTCCAGGCCACAAGACTTGTTTCTCTCCAAAACTGGATGGTGTTAGACGTCATCCTGGCTGATAGGGGTGGAGCCTGTCACGTCATCGGAAGCAGTTGCTGTGTGTACATCCCTGATAGCGCCCCTACTGTATATGCTGCAATACAGAAGTTGCACAAACTTGCCTCAGAAATTCATCAGGATAATGGCTCATGGTCCCTTACAGGATGGCTCTGGGATCTAGTGACTACATGGGGATGAAAGATATTACTTGTCCAGATAGCCATTGCAGGGGTTATTTTCACAAGCTGCCTATGTATAAATTGTCTCCCAGCCTGCTGCACATATTGCATAAGCAAACTCACTCCCAGGGTTCCGTTGCCTCAACGTGACAATAAGTGCTCCTCCATGATGATGCAAGAAATGCAGTCAATAATGTTAATAGATGAGGGCATATTTGAATATTAAGTACAATGTTTGATGCTTGCATTTGCTTTGTTTTTTTTATCTTGACTGATGGATGGATAGACAATATCTCTCTCCTCCCCAAGAATTGTGAAGACCCTACCGGATAGCAATAAAGCTTTTTAGCCACACATGCTAAAAGGAGGGTCTGTTAGTCTTGAAATCCCATCCCTACCATATATATTCTCTGTATTATATGATGTTAGCATTATGTGGCTAAACGCATGCCAGTCGCATTCACGTTATGTAACCCACTGAGTTATCCTCGTAATGTGCAGTCTTTAGTTAGCGAATGTGACTCCATTTTCTTTTTCGTTACCCTCATTAGACTGTTCAGACTGTGCTCGAGTTAGGCCTCATCATTATTATTATTTTCGCTTGCCTCAGCAGAATACTGTACTCTGTTATTATTTCTTCTCTTTGCTCAAGGCTGTTTCTCAATACTAAAAAATAGGCCATCCGGCCCTCGTATGTTCACCCAATTGTGTAATTTCTGCTCCCACGTTAGGAGATGCTGAAACCCAGCACTTTGGCCTTGGATCTTTGATAACATGTACCCATCCTTGATAACATGTACCCATCTGGCAGGTGTGAGCTCATCCTACTGTGCCTCCTTTGTTCGTGATCAGCCCAGGCTGGTAGTTTTCCATGGTGGGCGGGGTTGCAGAATGCTGGGCAAGAATGATTACTCACTGTAGACTGTTGGGGGGGCCAGTCCCTCGACAAACGCCTTAGGGTGCAGGTCATGACGGACTCCTCTGCAGAGCTTAACCAATAAACATGTAAGTGTATATTCTCTACTGTCTGACCGACTCTTCATTCTTGGGAAGCCTAGCAGGTGGTTGTGAGAAAACCCGGGTGGCCCTAGAGGGCCACTTCCTTCATAGGATGCTTCCGTGCATCGCATATCTGGTCACAGTAAGTTCCAGGATTACTTGTATGCAAGTATTGTTTCCACCGACCCTCACAGTCAGGGAGATGCTGCTATGGCCTTCATTGAATGTTTCACTTATACGGTTTGATTCTTTGAGCAGACTGAAAACCATACTTTTACAGAAGGAGGTCGCCTTATCCTCAGCTCAAGAGACTTTTGATCCCCAGGTTGTATGGTCTTCAGCTGAGATACAAGCTCTAGTCCGAACTAACTTCCTGCTCCATTCCTGGGAAATGGTACAACATATCTTTAACATGTCTGATACGAGTGGGATAGTACACCTATTTAAGAGCATAGGTTCTGGGCTATTAAGCACCTTTCAGACGGTCTTCGGAGTTATTCCATCATTAATACACTCCGTATTGGGAAGCGTTTTTGGAGGGCTTCCGCTGGTCCTACTACTTGTAGTGTCTAACACTTCCATCGGTTGCGCCTCCGGACGTGGATGTACTGCTGTGCACATTAAAGGCCCATGTAGTGCAGTGTCCTCAGCGTATTCCAATTCTGATGTCGGCATTCTTAGAGCCACCATGGGATGCCTCAGCTCCTGTTGGAATGGACATCGACTCTGTACCAGGCTTACAGGCATCAAGTGCTTCCTCAGCAATGGCTGTGGGAACCGGAGAAGATCACCTTTGCTCCATTGACCTGATCCAGAAGTGCTACAGAGACCGTCGTTTTTGAAGGCAAGCAGCAGTGATGTTGCGTCTCCCACCCAGGACATATAAATATTTGGCTCTCCCTGTGCTGGGAACAATTCAGCCTTTTTCGAAAAACAACCTAAATTGGAATTTGAAAACATAATTTTTGTTTTATTTTTCCTCTTTTGCTCTCACTGAGCACTATGGCTTTTGGCATGCTCAGCTGGTCTAACTGTATATTGACTATTTCGAGGACTTTAGAGTTAGTTTGTCGTCCAGTCGGATGAGGAGTGAGTGTTATGAACCTCAACGTACCCCAATATAGGCCCATGTAGTTGCACGACCTTTTACCTACATTTGTCCTACCATTGTTCTACATAACAGGTCTGGTGCTGATCTTTTACCTAGTTAGGCGCTGCATAAATGTCGTGTGGTTTTCTCTAAAAACTAGCCTCATTTATTATGCATGAGAATTCTCAGTATCACAGCAGGATTATCATCTTCTGCATAATAACTCTTTGTAAGGGTCACCACTATCGTCATCCTTGGTCGACATGCCCATAGTACACATGTAGGTAGAAACCCTGAAGGCACCTTTCGGGTATATAAGCACCACATCTTCGTTGGGCAAACCAGAGGAGAAAAAAACTTCCATGCTGACATGAGATGCTGAAGTCCCTGCACACAGACACTACAGCACGCAGTGGTTTGACATCCCTCGCGGGGTGTCCAACTCAAGACCAAGACTGGGCCCTTCATTCTCTCCCATCAGGGATTGGGGTTGGCTCTTTCCTAGAGGGATTCTTGGCTATACACCTATATACATAATAGGTACATTTAGGTACATCTAGTTAGAGTTGCATTGTAGGAGTATGCATTGATTATTGCCATGGATCTATGTGCCTGCATATATTCACTGTTTTAGCACTATGGTAGAATTCTTCCTTTTATTTACTCTGTTGGTGCTCATAACCATATATATCTGTTTCTGTCTAATGGTTGTTGCAGCACACGTATTTTATACTAGAATGATGCTGGTTCAATAAATGCTTATTGAAAACGTCCCCATCGTTTATTCTGTATATCTCTCTGAAGAACAAAGGTTGTCATGTTCGATAGTTGCCAGATACTATTCACTCCTTGGTAAGGTTGGGGGGCTTATAGTGGCACTGTGAGCAAGCTGGTCTACAGACTAACGTATCCTTTGGGGGTGTCTGGAATCTGTCTGGGCACCAATCCCTTAGTTTATGTTGTCTAAACGCGCAGATCCTATATAGATTTATAGGAACTACACAACACTAGGGTGACTACACCCTTTGGGTGCCCCCTCCCTTTGGGCATTGGCGCATCCCTGTTCCTATTGGGCCTAATTCTCCAGTTCATGATGGAGAATTTCTAAGAGAGGGGTTCACCTCAGCTGCTGATGACCCTAGGGGCATGCCAGGCTGAGGTGCACCCTCCTACTCTGCTTACTAGTTTTCCCGCCTGTCCTGACGCCAAAAGTGGGGGCTAGAAAGGGGGGGTGGGCATCTCCACTAAATGGAGCTGCTCAAATCAGCACATCACAATGTGAGAGCCTTTAAGGCTTACCGCCAAGTGTTGCTTTTCCTACCAGGGGGAGCTGTGATGCACCTCCACCCAGTGCAGGCTTTGTTCATGAGCAAAAAGGCTCTCACCCCATGAGGTTAGACCTCTCTGGTGGTGGCTGGCTGGCAGGGACCAGTCAGCCAATGCACTAGTGTAGGAAACCGGCTGTATATATACTACACCAAAATGAGGTATAGTGTGTATAGAGTCCAGGTGACCCCAGAGGTAGGCAGAGGTTAAGGTTAGATAGAACCTTACTCTCTATTTGTGGTAGAGTGGTCGAGCAGTAAGGCAGTATCAGAGGACAGTGTTAAGCATTTGATGTACACCCTCAGTCAGCAAATGAATTCACACACTCAAGAACTGAACTCTAGGCCAATTGTTTTTGTATAAAAAATATATTGTTGTTTTATTTTAGAACCAAGCAAGCCTGGCACAGGTAAGCGTTAAGGGGCAGATTTACAAAAACTGGCGCATCCCTGCATATTAGCAGGGATGCGCCAGTTATTTTGCGTGACTCAAAAAACCCCTTGCGCCACCATGGATGCGCCGCATTTACAATGCGGTGCACCGTGGCGCAAGGATAGACAGATGCGTGACGCATCTGTCGGCGTAAGGGTGACGCAGGGTTGGAGTCGTGTCGCAAGCGCAACGCAACTCCAGCAGTGCTCAGGGGTACCCTATACCTAACATGCTGCGTCACTCCTTACGCCTGCTTCAAGCAGGCGTAAGGATTTGACGCAGCGGGGACGTAAAAGTGAATCAGTGAAATCTTGTAGATTTCACTGCGTCACTTTTATCGGGCTTACTTGCGACGGAACGCCCACCCTGCATACATTATACCTGACGCAGGTAAAATGTAGTGCAGGGCTTTACAACGTGACGCATCTCACTAGATGCGTCACGTTGTAAATATGTCGCATAGTGGCGCATTGTTTGCGCCGCCGCTGCGTCACAAAAGTGACGCAACTGTGGCGTAAAAGTGTCTCAAGGGGCTTGTAAATCTGCCCCATTATACTTTACAGTAATAAGTTGCTGAATGTTGAACAGTTTGAAAATGCAATAGGAATTGTACTTTGTTTGATTTACAGGGGCTGCAGTAGGTTGCAATACTTAGCAAATACAGTACATTGGAATGAATAGGCTTTTTCAGTAAATTACAGGGAAGTTACTTTTTACGTTACTTTTATTACTCAGTGCTGGATACCTAGATTCAACACTGGGACATTTCCTGCAAACAGGTAAGTAAATACGTTTTGGTTAATCGTGCGATTTTTCAAGAATATTTTTAGATTTTAAAACTCCACACAGAAACTTTTTGAAAGAAAAATTGTCAATGTTATCCTATGGAGGAAAAGTAGGTTATTGGTTCAAAGGTAAGTTATCGACTGTGGGAGTTAAGGTTCTGGGGTTAGACTCAGGGGTCCCCCAGGGTCAGTGATGCACTCTTGTTACACCCTCAGCGGCACTAGGGCGGCTGGGTGCAGAGTGTTGAGGCCCAATGTTATCCTATGGAGGATAGGGGGTCTCCGATTGGTGGCTGCTAGCCAGCAGGCCACACGGCTGTGGGAGCAAAGCTCCTAGGGTTTAGCTCAGGGCAATTGGGGTTGCAGGTCAGCACAAAAGGTGCACCCTCAGCGGCACTGGGGCGGCCGGGTGCAGAGTGCTGTTTTGGCGCCGGGCGCCCTGTTGTTTGCTATGGAGAGACTCCGGTCGAAAGAAACACTGCAGGCTCGGGGACGAAGACCTTCCGGGTGCGACCACCACTTTGAGGGGTAAGTTCGGATGTCTTGGGTTGGCTAGGCACCGTTGGTTGTGGCACACAAGGCTGTAGGGCATCGGGTGCAGGGGTGCCTTTTACCCGCTCTTGGTCGCGGTAGAGGGGATCCTCTGGATTGAGGCTGCAGGCGTCGGCTGGGGTCTTGAGGCTGGTCTGGGATCTCTGGATCTTGGGTCACAATTGCCGGGGAGACCTCCTTGTCGTGTTTTTCCACTCAAGCTCAAGCCGGGTTCGACGGGTGCAAAGTGGGCTGGATTCGCGGTCTCCGGCTGCTGCCAGAAGTTGCAAGTTGAACAGGTCCGCTGTTCTCGGGAGATACAGTCTTTTGAAGTGAAGGCGGGCAGGTCCTCTGGGTTTGTTGATGTTGCTGACTGCAGGACACACCGGGATTTCGCAGGAGCAGGTTCGAGGGAAGACAGGCCGGTAGGGCTGGGGCCAAGTCAGTGGGCGTCGTCCTCTTGTTAGCTCTGCACGGCTCTTCGGTCCTTCTTCTTATCTTCTTTCTTGTCGTTTCTGGATCTGTCTTCCTGGTTCAGGGCTGGTCCCTAAATACTGTATTTAGGGGGTGTTTTAGAGGTCTTGAGGTCAGTAGCCAATGGGCTAAAGACCTTAGGGTGACTACACCCTTGGTGTGCTCACCCCACGTGGGGGAGTGAGCACAATCCCTAATCCTGATTTGGGAGTGCCTGCCATCTGCAAGATGGTGAGCACTGAAGAGAGGGCTTCACCTCGCCTCCCCCACCTGAGGGGTGGAGTTGGCAGAGGTGGGCACACCTTCTGGGCTGGCTAGTTTTTCCAGCCTGTCTTCCCGCTGAAAAGGAGGGGAGACAGGAAGGGGGCCTGCTCCTGCTAGCAGGAGAGGCTGGGGGGGGGTCGCATTACAAAGGCTGCCAGGCCTTTGAAGCTTCCCTGCCTCAGATGGCTCTTCCTGGCCTGGGGGAGGTGTGAACACCTCCACCCAGGAAAGGCTTTGTTTCTGGGCTCAGGGAGCGAAGGCTCCCACCCTAGGGATCCAGAAACATGTCTCGTGGTGGCAGGCTGGTGTGTACCAGTCAGGGAACCCACCAGAGGCTGGTTATTTTTCAGGGGCATCTCTAAGATGCCCTCTGTGTGCATTTTTCATTAAATCCCACACTGGCATCAGTGTGGGTTTAATGTGCTGAGAAGTTTGATACCAAACTTCTCAGTCTTCAGTATAGCCATTGTGGTGCTGTGGAGTTTGTAATGACAAGCTCCCAGCACCATATACTCTTAATGGCAGCACTGCACTTACAATGTCTAAGAATGGACTAAGACACTGTAGGGGTACAGGGCTCATGCACCTGTACCCTCACCACTGGTATAGGGCACCCAGCTAGAGCGGTGACTGATATATGCCAGGGCAGTGGGTTGTAGGCATGGCACACAGGGATGTGTGTCATGTCGACTCTTCACTTTGTTCTGCACCAAAACACGCAGCCTGCAAAGCCAGTGGGTAAGTGTAGGGGTGCAGGACCTCTAAGGGTGGCACAATAAGTGCTGCAGCCCTTAGAGGTCTTCCCTGGTCACAGTGCCCTGGGTACCTGCGGTACCATTTACCAGGGGCTGACCTGTGGCCAGAGATGCCAATTGGCTAACTTTTGGGGAAAGAACACAGGCCCTGGGTACCTGATTGGCAGGTTCCCAGGGCACATCAAGTCAAAGTGCATCAGTAGTCTGGCAAAAAGTGGGGAGGTTACTGCAACAGAAACCCACTTTCCTACAACTAGAAGTTGGTCCTTTTTCAGGGCACATCTCTAAGATGCCCTCTGGGTGCATTTTATTTTATGGCAGCAGTGTGGGTCCATTATGCTGAGAAGTTTGGTATCAAACTTCCCAGTTTTCAGCTAAGCCATCATGGAGCTGTGGAGTATGAAATGACAAACTCCTAACCCATGTACTCAAAATGGCTTCACTGCACTTACAATGTCTGTGAATGGCATTGACACTGCAGAGCCATATTGCTCATCAGCTATGCCCTCACCTATAGTATGGTGCACCCTGCCTGCTGTAAGGCCTGCTATAAGGCCTGCCAGAGTGGTGACTTACCCATGCCACAGGCAGTGTTGGGGGACATAGAACACAGGGATGTGTGCCATGTCGACTCTTCAGTTTGGTCTTCACCAAAACACACAACCTGCAATGGCAGGGTGTGGGTGTTAAGGTGAGGGGTCTCTGAGGGTGGTATAATACATGCTGCAGACCTCAGCGGTCCTCTCTGGTCAGGAGGCCCTTTGTACCGGGGGTACCTTTTACAAAGGACTTACATGTGGGCCAGAGGTGTGCAAATTTTGGAAACAAAGGTACAGTTTTTGGGAAAGAACACAGGCCCTGGTAACCTGATTGGCAGGGACCCAGGGCACACTCAGTCAAGTTAGCATCAGTTATCTTGAAAAAAGTCAGGGGGTAACCATGCAAAAAGGGACACTTTCCTACACCTTATATTCCTTATTTCATATACATTCTGTAGTTCAGGTTATGTTGACACAAGATACAAATAACCTCGCACAATCAGCCAAAACATGTTTCGTCGTCTGATGAATATGCCTTAGGGCTGCAATATGAAATCAAAGATTCTATATAAGAGCAACTATATAGTTGTGTCACGAGGCACCAAAACCCACCTGAAAAGGTGACAGTGCATCTCAAGAAAAAGTGCAAATCTGTCATCCTAGAAGATAGACCCAACACCAAGAAAAAGTGTTATTCATATATTCTGGTGAGATGTTTTGTGTTAAAAAAATGATAGTCCATTTCAAAGTAAAAGAAGAAACTCAGGGCCTCATTTATGAGGTTTTGCCGTAGGGCCATGCCACAGGCCTTCCTGCTGCGCTGCCCTGTGGCAAAAGAAAATCATCTATAAGATACAGCGCATTCCTGTCCTTTACCCCTGTCCCGGCTCCCAACAGGCTGCCGTGCGCTAATGCATTGCGGGAAAGAAAAACCTTCCTGCACAAAAAGAATCACAAGAGGCTTTTTCCTCTTTCTATGTGTCCTGCAGAATGCAGGACACATAGAAAAAGGAAAAACAAGGAGAAATAAATATATTTCTCCTCGTTGTGCCTCCCTTACGCCTCCCCTGGGGAGATATAAGATTTTGGGGCTGCCTCAGATTTACGAATTCTCGTAAATCTGGGGCAGTGTCAAAAAGCCATGGATGTTGCTGGGAACTGCGTTACAAGGAACCATATTTACGAGGCAGCACTAAGCTAAAAAAACAGGCTTAGTGCTGCCTCGTAAATATGGAGCAGGCTCCTGCACCAAGGAATGTCACAAAAAGTGATGTTCCAGCGGCGCAAGGGGCCTCATAAATTAGGCCCTCAGTATGTAGTGGAAAAGTTCCCATAAGAGTGCAAGCAAAAGTTCAAGGTCACACATCCAAGTGGAAAAATGAATAGAAAAGAGTCCCTATAGACAGGTACGCCACAATAATCTGTCTTAATTGGCTGCGTTGCGATGAATTTGTTAAAAAAAGAGCCAATCACCATTTGTCCAAAGTATCCAGTTTCTTTAGTGAGTTAGAAGTGAGTAATTAGCCAATTATGTGTATTCAACACGTTCCAAATTCCATATCTGTGCTCTAGTCATGGTCCCCAACCGAAAATATCTCAAATTTTGACGATCAAAAGTATGCCCTCCGTGAGCGACAACACAGAGTCCCACAACCCAGTCCAAGTATACCGTAGACAACCGCCAAGTATTACAAAAGAAATGAACATAATTGTAAACCTGGGAGGAGTTCGTGTAGCGGTGCCCCGCGGAACTCAGCAAAGCGGTAAAAAAAACTCTGCCGCACTACTTAGAGTTCTGTTAGCAGGTGGAGTTGCTGCCATACGGCAATGCAGATTGCGTGTTCGGGGGAAATGTTGCACGAACTGCACCACGCTGTCGTGCATGGGCGCGGCCATCTTGTTTTCTTCTCTCTGTTACGGTGCTGGGGCCTACTTTAATCCTGCCTTAATCTTTTCAATCCTTCTTTCTGAAAACTTTTTTTCTGATCTTTTTTATTTATTATCTTTCCCTGTGTCTTCTTAAGTGTATATTTTGTGTTGTTTTCAACTTTTTGTGTGTGTTTTTAGTGCGTTTTTTTTACTGCTTTCTAAAAAATTTTACTTCCTTTTTTCTGCTCCTCCCTTAATTTTTTACTTTCTACATTTCGTTTTCCACCCCTGCCCCCTTAGCATCATGGCAGAGAGTGCGACCTGGGCAAAGAGGAGCCACCTTCCTTGTGGAAGGTGGCATCCGGAAGGGGTGCAGCCCCGGACCTTGTTTTTGGAGGTGGAGGTGGCAGCACTTATTTTTTGGTGCAGCGCCACATCCCCTCCACCCTGGCAGCAGGCGGCAGGCCTGGGTCCGGGTACGGGATCCGGGAGCGTTACCAGCGGTGGGCGAAGGTACACCGGGCAGTGTATCGCTGCTCTGGGGTCTGGCGCACCCATACCCACCTGACGCACCAGTGGTCCGATATCCTGGACCGAGAGCAGGACCTGCGGGACCTGCTAGGTGTTGAGGTCGGGGGGCTTGGTGAGTAGCTAATTATAATTATTATTGTGTGTTCTATATTATTGCAAATATTATTTTTTCCCAAATAGCAAGAATGCTGCTGCTCACATGCAGGTAAGTTATGTTTAAAAATCTTATATTATGTCACGTGAGTGTTATTCTAGACAGGTGCTCATGCTCAGCACTACCTAATCGTTCCTTTGTTTGCAACTTTGCGCTCGCTTGGGCAGATTATTTACAAGACCTTAAGTTAGGTAATGCAGACTAGGGAGACTCTTTTCCTTTGTCCTGTCACTAAGTTAGTGATAGTTTGTTAGTTACTTAGTAGTATCAGTAATAATTTAGCTGCCCAGGTACTCTCACTTAATAGAACCTTTTTTTTTTGTAGTTCATATAGTGACTAGCAAGTAGCAGCAGCCAAGTAATTTGGTGTATGCAATATACATGCGTCCATCTATGCATAAGACTAAAAGCAGACTTATTGGCCGTCAAAGGCGGTTGAGATGATTGCGAATTGCGAATGAGATAAGAACTTAGAAGCAAATGTCATTTTTTTGCAATTCATCCCAAAGTCTTTGGAATACGCGTGTTAGGTAGGTGTAGGATTTAGGAATTGGATTGTCTGTATGAAAGGTCAATGTTATTGAAACTGCCGTTTCTTGCCAAATAATCTTTTTGGAGCGATTTTAATATTTAACACCAATAATTTTTTTTGTCTCTTTCACTATGTCTTACACGATCATCAGCATCCAGGGACAAGAGTGAGACGCAGACGAGGTCGTCCGAGGCGGGTGCGGGAGCTGGAGGTGCCTCTCAGCAGGAACGCTCCTCATCTGATGGCTCTGCTGACCCAAGTAAGTCCTCCTGTTGTATATATTATATATATATGTTTCCCTAATGTTTACCGCTCCTTATTTTGAACTATTATTTCCGTTTCCTAATTTAATTTTTTCCAAAATCCACTTTGATCGATCTACTGTTTCTAAATTCTTGTCATCCCTGCATTATCCTATTTACTAACTTAGTTATTTTATATTTCTAGTGTCTGTATTTAAATTTTTACCTCAAACTGCCTTTGCCTGTACTAGTCTGTCTTTTGCTTGCTTTCTTCTGTTTTTTTTAGTTAGCTTTCCCTCTCCGTTTATATATTTTGTGGACAGCCTAGGGGTGGTTCTGTAAGACTAAGAGAACCCATTGCTCTTACTACTACTAGCACTACTACTCTGCCATGCAGATTGCATTGCCATGCAGATTGAAAGGTATTCTACGCATTTTTGTTGAGATGAGATTGAGAATGAGAAGGCTTTCTTTTACTTTCTCATGCTCAATCAGTAAAACGACAAAAGTGGCCATGGTCACGTTGGACACCCCAAAGTTGTGTCTTCTTCTCATCTAGGCCTAGTATTATATATGTTAGCAGCATTTGTTGGTGAACTGATTACCGTGAACCATGACCGGAAGGGAGTATTGAGGATGGCACCATTACATTTTACAACCAAGAAGACCCCAGGTCTGATTGTCCGCCCAGTTTCCCACTCTTATTTCTTTTCAAAAACTCAGATTCACCAATAGCTCTAGCTACTCAGTCCAGTCCTTCACAGGTTGTCTTCTTGAGAAGCATTTAAAAATTGCTACCAACAAAATGCCCAACCGGATTTTATTATTTTTGATAAGACATACTGCACTCTGTACCAGAATTGTAGTGATGTGTGTGGTGCATGTATTTTCAATCTTGCTACGGAAAAAATAAACAGGGGGAGGAGTATATATGCCATGCCATTTAAAGATGTATAATGTTTTTTCTGGGCGTACCGACCACCAGTGCCAGGGCCAGTGGGGACGGCACACCAGCCTTCAGGGAGATGATGCGGCAGCTGCAGGGGGTATTGACAATTTGAATTTATATACACTCGATGCAAGGGTGTTCACTGTAGACTGTACTGTGAGACTAAGTTGTGAAAAGTTGAAGACACCCTTTACTTAGCATTATCATATACAGTGGGAGTTGAGTAACTAATGGCCTCTTGGATCTTCAACTCAGCAGAGAAAGTTTTATGAAGAAGACTCAGACCTTGATGGGTTGACGGAAAAGGGAAAGAAGGATAGAAGGAGCAAGGATGGGTGAAATGTAATATGACTGGCAGAGAAGGATGCTTGGGTGAAGGCTAAAGGAAACGATATAGGTGGCTGATAGGATGCATAGGTGGTTGAAGGATGGGTGAAATGTGAAAGAAAGGATGCCTGCCTGTGTGGGTGAAAGTGTATGGGTGAAAGGAATCCTCCGGGGGGTGTGATGGGTCAACCAAAAGCAAGGAGTTAGGACGCATGCCATGGGGTTGTCAAATGACAAATGTATGTTGGTGAAAGGTTTGTTGAGAATGATAGCCATGTTTGGAATGGAAGGATAGTATTCAATCATAGGTGAAGACTAGATGAAGAGAATGTAAAACTTAAATCGTGCCTGAGTAGCAAAGCCAAGGGTGAAAAAAAATAACGCCCGAAGAACAATGCAATGATAAATGGAAAAATCCCTTGGAAGAAGAATACACAAGGAATGTTTTTTTCATCAAGGTTTTTGATTCAAAGGTTTGAGTTTGTATTTAGGACTACTCTCTTGACTCACAGTAGTTTCCAAGCACAACATGATACTATGTACCCTACCCACCCATCATCAATCGCCTCCCTCTGAGGCCCACTACCTACCCATGGCATTTAACGACAGTTTTCAGCCATGGGTGTCCTATCGGCTGCATTGTTACAAAGTAGTACCTCATGTGACTTTGTGCCATTTATCATCATTCATATTAGTAACTATTCATCTGCCTTGTTGTAGACTTGTCAGGATAAAAGTAAAATTGAGCATTTGCCATTTAACAGAGCATGGCCATAATAGAAATAGAGATATTTGTGTAGTACAGCTGCCCCACCTGCAGGCAGTAGTAAAGTAATGCAAGTCTGCGACACAAGTATGTCTGTCTAGGGCGCAACTTGCGCAAGCTAATCTGGCATGCCTACAAGATTAATTTAGCTAAACAAGAGAGAAAGAAGAAGAATACTTGTCTACTCCATATCCATACTTCATTGCCTAATGCCTAGGTTGAAACTCTAATCTCATCCAAATCTTAGGGGCAGAGGAATCGAGGTGGATACCACAAATGTTATGTACTGCTAGTGCTACTGTGCAACTATATAATACTTTTATGTGTTACTGTTTTGCTAAGAGTACTGGTTACAGAAGGGGCTCTTGGAGAAGAAGTTGATGGACTAACCCTCCTTTTCCTTGCTAGGGATCTGGAAGACAATGGATCTTCTGAAAGAATGGCTTGCTCTTCTTCCTCAGCTGTAAGCTCGATCTCCTGAACTGCCCCTACTTCTGGAGGAACTATTTCTATTGGTGGTGGCTGTTGTTGCTCACTTATCTTAGTTTCCTGCATTAATTGGGTACTACTTTGCGATAACGATAAGTCAATTTCAACGTCACTGCTCGTCTGCATTTCGTGATTCAACTGGCTGCCTCTGTGACAGGCTTGGGCTTGGGCCTAGGTTTATGGGGTGGGTCTGCTGATGCGGGGTGCTGCTCCCAGCTTGCTCCCTGGACACCGCTGCTCCAGACGCAATTTTTGGTTTCCCAAAAAAGGTACTCAGTGACATACCGGTGGTGGTAAGTGGTAATGCTTTCTTCTTCTCACTGGCAACTTTGACTTTCTTAGTACTGGTACCTTTCTTTGGGGTCCTCTTGAAGCTGTCAGTTAGCACGCAGCACCACTTGTCTTAGATTCACAAGTTGAAGAGATGTCTGTGGTCACACGTCACATGACATCGTGCTCAGGGTACAGGCCTTCTGTCTGGCAGTACAATGGGTGATGTTGTCTCCTCCTCTTGTGGACCATAAAAACAAAGAAGCAAGAAGAACATCAGTGAAATGTGGTATTGCTTTAGTTCAATAATTACTAGTACAAAAACAAACATAATATACATAATTCAATGTGTGGTCACACTTGTTGGTGTTACCTCAGTTATTAAAAAAATTAACAATACAGTGTAACAATTTGTGAGACTTTCACAACAACAAGGCGCTTCATGATGTACTGTACAGTAGTACAGTACACTCACGAATGATAAGAAAGAAGAACAACAACAAAAATACAAATGTAACGGTTTGGCATTGTGCATCACGTGGGATGTGGCACTCAGGGAGTTGTTAGTTGACCTCATAATATATATAATTCAGAGTGTGGTCACACTTGTTAGTATTACCTCAGTTATTAAAAAAAATAACAATACAGTGTAACCATTTGTGAGACTTTGACAACAACAAGGGCTTCATGGTGGACTGTACACTAAGGAAGGATAGGAAAAAAGAACAACCAAAACAATACAAATGTAACAGTTTGGCATTGTGCTTCACGTGGGATGCAGCACTCAGTGAGCTGCAGCTGACAAATGACAATGGAATGGAACAATCCCTAGACAACGAATACTGTTCTGCACATCATATGGCAGACATGGGGTTAATGTTAATGGTTCATTGATTCTAAATCATGTTACTTTGAAACTGAAAAGAAACATTTTTAAAAAAATTAAAAATATTTTTTTGAAAAATTGCAGGAAAAAAAATGAAATTATAATAAAGGAAAAAACGTAAACAAATTGTAAAAACTAACACATTAAAATGAAAAAAATAGAAATTAAAATAAACAAAAACAAAAAATAAAAAAATTAAAATAAAAAAATAATTATAAATAAGCAAAAAATAAAACTTACCCTCAAGCATCTAATTATTAATTTATTAAGCCTTAGCTATTATCTCATTGATCAACCATCCATGCAAGCATATGGCAAAGGGGCACACTGGCTGAACGCACAAAATGGCTGCCAGCCACATGACCAGGCCACAACAAGAAGTAATAAGCCAAGAGGAACAAAGGGAAGACATGCAGGCCTATGGCAAAAGCGCACTGACTGCCTCCTTGCACAAAAAAGTATAGCCAAATATCAGTTTGATGAGTTTTTTTACTCCAAATCATCATTTCGAGACGGTTTTGATGCTCCTCAAGGGGAGAACCTTCTCCAGAATGCAGTCGTGGTAGATCCTGCGTATTCAGGGTCGCATTCTTCAAAAAACCCACGTCAGAAATCTGCTGGCGTGCTCGAATGACATGTTGGCAGCTACAAACTCTCGTGGGACCATGCGGCCGCCTAGCAAATCTCGTGACACTCGTGACCGGTTTGGAAATCTCATCGTCGATTGCGGGCACCCGGTAATTTGCTCCCGTGTGCGCGAAAATGCATTTTGGGCACGCAAACACAAAAAAACTCCGCTCCGTCACGGAGTGCGAACTCTTTGGCAACTCCACGTTCTACTCGGAATGCGGAGTTTCCAAAACTCTGCGAGTGGAGCGGAGTTTTACTCCCAGGTTTACATAATAGATTCAAAAAGTATCACCTGTAATCAAATGATGATTTGCGTATCAATTTCTCAGTAGGGAAAATCCTATTTAATCCATTCTTGTGTCCAAAACCAACCAGACAGCGTGTATCGTTGTCTGTAAGGTATGAGGATAAATGGACCAGTATCCTCGTGCGATCTCATGTCCCGGAGAAAACCCTGTCAAGAAATATTAACGTAGTCGTAAAATACAAAATCCATGTCCTCATTATTCAAGAGTGCTTATTACTCAATTTCTATGTGCTACAGCGCCGTTATAAAATAAAAAATACCCCAGATAGTTTCAAAATACCGCTATTTTATTAAATACCGGCTAGATACCCTATCTGCCGACCACATGTACATGAGGCGTACCAGACATCTATTTATTACATTTGCAACCAATACACCCCGTAAGTCATCTCAATTCACTATACATTACTAAAGCCCCGCTCTCACCCGACCATTAGTAGTTTAACCACAGAGAGTACTCCCTCAAAGTATCGGCATGCACTGTAGGCACCATCTTGGATGTCCCATATATACTAGCACCACTAAATACTGAGTTTCTCCTTTTACTTTGATATGGACTATCACTTATTGACATGAAAGATCTCACCAGACTATATGATTGATACTTTCTATTGGTGTTGTTTCCATCTACTAGGATGACAGATTTGCACTTTTTCTTGGGATGCCCTGTCACCTTTTCAGGAGGGTGTTGGTGCTTTCGTGGCAAAACTATATAGTTGTTCTTATACAGAATCCTTGATTTCATATTGCAGCCCTGAGGAAGTCGATAGGCATATTCGCCAGTTGACGAAACACATGTTGACTGTTTGTGCAAAGCTGCTTGTACCTTGAGCCAAAATAACCTGAACTACGGAATGTATATGAAATAAGAAATATAAGGAATAAAGAAAATCTCAACTATGGACACTATTGGAAACTGATGATTGATTATATTGAGTGCTCAGGACTCTGCATGTTTGTAATTACATTTACTCCTTTGGGGCTCTTGTGTTGAGGTTGGATGGTAGCCAAACTTTGTCTTTGGAGCACCTTCCTATAAATTGAGGAACAGATTACTTAGTCCGGACTATCCAGTTAGCGCTTCGCAGGAACCTAGCTACCAACTCCATTTGAATATAAATTTCAGGTCTAGGCTGCTACTGGGGGGACTTTCTTGCCTAAATGTGTTCTTACTGCATAGTACGAAGTGTATTACAATGACTAGATACATGGACCGGGATAAGATAGTGAATTACCTATTCAGGACTATGAGTACAGGCTCAACAGTGGATAGAGCTTTGGGAAAAGGAAATGTCAGGAGCAATGAAGGGTTGAAGGATACGTTTATTAGATTGGAGAAACTCAAGAGAGCTGAGATTTCTAAATGGTGGGATGCTGCTACACTGAAGCAATACCATAGACTTAAGAAAATTCCAAGAGATTTGAGGTCCCAAATAATTACAACTTATGATGATCTTGAGGATGACTTATTGAAACGCTGCAGTTCAACAAATTAAGTAAAATCTCTTATAGAAAATGCAGACAGGAAGATTAGCAAACTCCTGCAAGATATAGAAGTATTGTAGAAGGAAATTCAGGCAGTGAACTTGCCAGAACCAACTAGAAAAAATTATGCTATTTTGGAAGAAGTTTTCTATAAGCATCAGGAGAAGTGAAAGCAACAGAAGGCAAGAAAACTAAAAAGGGACAAAATTGATTATAACAGCCGAAGGGTCCTTATCTTTGCCAAGAGATTGGATCATTTAATTAGGAGAGATGGTATGCCTAGCAGTAGCCGGGGCTCCACACATAGGAGTTGGCTGTCCACTCCCTCAAGTAATTTGTCAGGTAGTGAAAATGAGGATGCTGGTGATGGGACCTCCAATACAAATAGAGAGAGTACAATTTTAAGGAAGGTCATCCGACTAAGAATGGGCAATCGGGAAACGAATACCAGAACAAGACCAAAAGAAATTCCAAGACAAGAAGGGAGGCCAGGGGAAAGGGAACAGCAGGAAGAATGAAGGGGAATGCAGACGAGGTCATGGAAAAATACGAGAAAGTGAATCTTATCCAGTCAGGAAGTGAATGTGATACATTTGTCAAATGTTGTGTTGACAGCTGATATGCATAAAGTATTGAAACGTGGATTAACACTTTGTCCTGCTAGATGATGTATTCCACTCGAAGCAAAGATTGATCTATATAAATTTGTTCAGTTATTGAAACTTAAGAAATTCTTTACCATGCACCCACAAAAGCCAAGGATGAGCACAACAACTACAGTACTGAACCATCTAACGATACAAGATGTACATGACACTACAACACTCCTCTTCCCTGACTGATCATGAAGAAGACCCCCTGACTATGAATAGACTACTTGTAGATTTGGAATTGAGCACTGACTTGAGTATGGACAGAGGACTGAAAGCTAAATCTAAGTGGACCCCTCAATTGACACTAGGTAATAGCATTGACCTGTTTTACAAAGTGATCAACTATTAATTGGATTTGTGAATGGAGAATCAAAGACATAAGAAGAGGGTACTATTTCAGGATAACTTGAGTAGAGATGAACGAGTGGCTTTGAAAGCTCTATGTAAAGAGAAAGACCTGATTATAAGAATGGCAGATAAAGTTGATAACATTGCTTTAATGAAAAAAATGGACTACGATAGAGAGTTGTATTCTCAAATGGGAGTTGGTAGCAACTACAAATGTTTGGATGGTAATCCCATACCTGGCATTACAAGACAGATTAACGAGGAACTTAAGGGGTGGCGGGACATAGGACTACTCAGTGAGGATAAACACTTTTATCTCAAGATTGATCATCCACGCTACCTTTGTCTGAATACCTTACCTAAGGTACATAAAGACCTACAGTCACCCCCTAGCAGACGTATAGTGGTGGGAAAAGGTGGACCCACAGAGAGGCTCTCACAGTACATAGATGACTTTTTAAGGACTTATGTAAAGAATCTTCCATCCCATATTCAGGACTCTAACCATGTTCTGAATTTACTAAATGATGTAACTTGTGAAGCTGAAATGACCATGGTGGCCATGGATGTGGTTGCCCTATATACGAATATCTCACACAATCTAGGAATTAAAACTTTGAGATATTTCCTTAATACTTTGGCCATTGAATATCTGGTACAAACAGAGATGCTGTTAGATATGACTAAACGTATACTTGAAAACAATGTATTTCTGTTTAATGGTAATTGGTATAAACAGTTACACTGTACTGCCAAGGGCTCCAGACTCTTTTTCTAATCTCTTTATGGGATGGTTTAAGGCAGAGTGGATCTGGGGTGTGAAGGGAGCTAAATGGATTGACAGCTTCCACTACTGGGGCAGGTACATTGATAGCTGCTTTATGATCTGTACTGGGGACTTAGAACTCCTTAATGAATTTGGTACGTACCTGAATAGAAATGATTGGACAATGCCATTTACAGTTACACAGAGTGAATCAAGTATGGTGTTCTTGGATCTAGAACTATTTATTCAGGGCAATAGAATTTGCAGTAGACTGCATTGGAAGGAAACGCCATGCAACTCTGTGTTACATGTGACAAGTTCTCATCCGAAATCACAAATGAACGCCATTCCCTATGGGGAAATGATAAGGGTTCGTAGGAATTGTAGTGAGGTTTGACAGATATTGAGCATCGGTTCCTGAAAAGAGGCTATGACAAAATGGTGGAAGGCGAAGATAAGGGCTGGTCGCCTTTCCCGAATGTCCACGCTTAAACAAAAGGAGAGGAACATTGGGGGCGAGTCAGGGAGAGTACATCTGATCACTAACTACCACCATACGAACACTACGAACAAAGCAAACACAAGGAGATAATGGATGGAGCGCTGAAACTTTTCAGCCTCTCAAGTTTGTTTGTTCACCCTAAGTTGTCAGGGTATGCCCAGACGTGGGTCCCTTGCTCACTTTGCCACTGGATTCAAGCTAGCCGGGCTGATGAGGGGTGTTACCCTGAAACCAGTCCCAGGATGCTTGTTTTCGGTCCAAGGAAGACCTGGCTTGGCAGTTTGAGCTGGACCATTTCCATGAAGGACAGGGTCAAGAATCATTTGCATATGGCTGGGTATGAACTGGGGTGGCGAAGTGAGCTAAAGAACGATGATGGATTCAACTCAGATCTGTGACTGGGGGTGAGTGTCTGAAAAGTTTCTGCGCTCCGTCCACTATCTCCTTGTGTTCGCTTTGTTTGCCCTTAGTTGGCAGGGTATGCCCAGGCGTGGGTCCCTTGCTCACTTTGCCACTGGATTCAAGCTAGCCTGGCTGATGAGGGGTGTTACCCCGAAACTGGTCCCAGGATGCTTGTTTCCGGTCCAGGGAAGACCTGGCTTGGCAATTCGGGCTGGACTGTTTCCATGAGGGACAGGGTCAAGAATGATTTGCATATGGCTGGACCTGAACTGGGGTGGTGAAGTTAGCTAAAGAACAGTGATGGATTCAACCCAGGTCTGTGACTGGGGGTGAGTGTCTGAAAAGTTTCAGCGCTCTGTCCACTATCTCCTTGTGTTTTCATTGACCATATCAGATCAGATTCGACAGGGGGTAATCGAGAACTCCAGCTCGGACTATGTGATGCCACCTGGATCATGAAACTTAGATCTGTGGAACTGGGATTGAATATAGATAATGAACTACAATATTTACCAGGTGATTAGTTTTAGTGATCATAATCTTTGTATGCATATGTGGATGTTTTTAATGATCTGAATCAGCTCTTCATGTTCTGGGACACGGGTTGATGATGGACGGAATGCTGAACAATACAAACATGGGTGAATGTTTGCATTGTTCAGCATTCCATCCATCAATTGTTCCTTTTGCTTTTGTCGTCGTAAGTGGGAACGGTATGCCCAGACATGGGTCCCGTGCTCACTGCGCCACTGAATTCAAGCTATCCTGGCTGATGAGGGGTGATGCCCCGAAACTGGTCCCAGGATGCTTGTTTCTGATCCATGGAGGACCTGGCTTGGCCATTCAGGCTCAACTCTCCCCTTGAGGAAGACTGATTTACATATGTCTGGGTCTAAACTGGGATGGCGTGACCAGCAAAAGAAGCATGGATTAAACTCAAATCTTTGTGAATGTGGGTGAATGTTTGCATTGTTCAGCATTCCATCCAGCAATTTTTCCTTTTGCTTTTGTCACCCTAAGTGGAAGGTATGCCCAGACGTGGGTCCCATGCTCACTATGCCCCTGGATTCAAACTAGCCTGGAGATGAGGGGTGATGCCCTAAACCGGCCCCAGGATGCTTGTTTCCGGTACAGGGAGCACTTGGCTTGGCAGTTCGGGTTGGACTGGTCCCATGACGAACAGGGTCAAGACTGATTTGCATATGGCAGGGTCCAAACTTGGGGGCGTGGTGAAGAAAAGAATAATGATTTAACCCAGATCTTTGTGACTGGGGGTGAATGTTTGCATTGTTCAGCATTCCGTCCATCATTTCTTCCTTTTATGTTTAGAAAGTCGCATTTCCCTGCCATAGTCATTTAGTGCCTGTAGCCTTTCTCTGTGTCACACGACTGGGTGTAGCTCACAGGTGGGCTTGGTGTATTCCTCTTAGACAGCCACACACAATACAGAGCTTAGGGGTGCCTGGATGGACCATCACTGGCAGGATGGGAGGTTGGAGCTGGGCACAGTCCTACCTATACTTGAATAAGCTGTGTCCTTCCTCCACACAAAGGGCTGCATATCCCCTGTAATTAGGCTGGCGCCAGCGCAAGGAAAGCCAGAGCCCTATTCCCTACAAAGGGAAACCTCGAGAAGCTTCTCCCACTTCGAAGGAAGGCCCAGGTATAAATGTTGGACCTCAGACACCAACTTTCCAGGACCTTTCTGGACCTGTTCATACTCTGCCACAAAAAAGGACTGCTGTGCTCCTGAAAGGACTGCCAATCTGCTGCCCTCTTGCCTGGTTGAGAAGAACCGGGCCTCTATCTGTTGAATCTAGAACCCTAGAGTGACTACAAGGGCTAGTTGGATGGCCTCCTGACTAGAAACTCAGGGACGAAAGTCTCCAACTGCCTTGAACCCAGTACCTCGACTATGCCATCCGTGAGTCCTACTCTGCCAAGTGGTGCTACCCAGGTCCTGGACCCTTGAAAGTGGGTCTGAAGGTGCTCTGCCAGCCCATCTGTGGATCGAACAGAACCGACGCATCACCTCTGCTGCGCGGCATAATCCTAAGCAGAACCAACGAATTGCCTCTGTTGTGAGGCTACTCTCAACGCAAGGACTCTGCATCAACTTCTGATAGAAATTGCCACTGTACGAAGCTTCCCCAACGTAAGCCTCTACATCACAAATCTCTCATCAGTGGCAGTCTTGACAATGATGCAGGTTCTAGCTTTGCAGCCTCGCAGCTCCTTGGAACCTCTGCTGCATGACGAATCCTCAAGGCCAGACCTCGCATCACAACCCCTTGCCATTGGGATCCTTTATAGTAACTCAGGGCTTTGCAAGGCAGCTTTTCAGCACTTCGAAACTAATGCATCACCTGGGCTGAGCGACGCATCCATGGAGCGCGACCTCACAGTGCTCCACAACCAGGACTTAAGGTACTCTTGTTCAGCGTGCCTATCAGGGTCCCTGTAGCTGGCGCGCGTTCCATCACTGTAGGCCAGAACGTGTGACTTTGTCCCAGCCTGGCATGACCAGTTGGCGCTTTGTGCTTTCTGGCACTATTTTCACTGAAATCTTTAAACTTGCACATCTCCAGTTATACTGATTGGATGTTTGTCGTTTTGGTCTTAATTTATTTATCAAAATGTACTCAATTTTTCTAAATTGATATGGGGTTTTCTTTGTATTGTGTTTTCACTATATTACTGTTTCAAGTGCTGCATAAATACTTTACACATTCCCTCTAAGTTGAGCCTGACTGCTTTGTGCCAAGCTATGTGAGAGTTGAGCACAGGTTAATTTGGGGTTTGCTATTGTCTCACCTTGAAATGGATTGTGGTTGCTGCTTGGGTATGGTTTCATCCGTTTCAACAAGTAACCCAATTTCCTACAAATATGACATAGAACAATATCTTAAAAACAATATTATATCCCTAAAAAATATATATTCTTACCCTCTATATTCTGTCCATGATATCTTTACTTGATATGGTTGCCACAACACTTTTGAAATTGTATTTTGGTAATTCACTGTGGTAAAGGCTTTCTTTAGTGGCACAAATGCTTCTTCTTGTTTCCCATCCCATAGAAAAGGTTCACCACCTTTGGTTAACTTCATAGCAGGCCTATGATAGTAGAAAATGTCTAAATGAAATGGGGGTTGAGTTGGAAAATCCTATGAAATATTGGATCGCTTACACAGAAGGTAGATGAGGGCATTCTAGAATGTTTGCACCTCGGACATAACTATGCTTATTAACAGCTTGTGCTGATATTTGAACAAGGTGACCAGGAGTACCTCAAAAATACACTTTTCAGTTTTTGCACAGAATGTATGCTGCCGCAGATGAGACAGTACTTCTCGCCTTGTGCTAGATCTCTGGAATACACTAGAATGTCGTCCTGACAGAAAATATTACATGTTTTCATGAATTCAAAGAAAATATAAATGTTGAAATACCACAGGGACACTACAGAGCCCAACCAGCATTACCAAATACTCAAAATGTCTGTATCTTGTGTTGAAGACCATCTCGTCCACCTTTCTGCTTCACACCAAGTTTTAGATCCATCTTTAATCCACTTTGGAAAAGATAGAGGTAATCTTCATCTGATTCAACAACACTAAAATGAGGGGGAGAGTATATCAAATACAGGTGGTATAAGTGTTCAATGCTGTGAAATTTATATGTGGATGAAACTCACCAAGCAGACTTGGAATGTAACAGATATGTACTCTTGCTTGATAGGCAGAATGTCCAATACATTTTTTGCAATGGTTTTCATGAAGATATAATTCCAGCAGTTCATATTTCTGTCCATTAAAATGATAAATAAAACCAAGACAAATCCTTGTCCTTGGAATTAGAGGTTAGATGTATAAAACCTTTTTTTTGTTGCAAACAGTCCGAGTTGCAGAATTAGCCAATTTGTGAACACAAAAAAGCTGTTTGGTATTTATGAATCGCAAATTGTGAATACATTCCAATTCAGTATTTGGAAGGAGCATGTTTTGGGCATCCCTTCTAAATACTGAATCTAAATTGGATGTAATATTGTTTTGCAACTTAATTTTTGTTGCAAAATATTAATATTTTACTGACACCTTCAAGTAGGTGGTAATCCATTCACAAATGGGAAGGGATCCCCAGGGGACCACATCCCCTTTGAGAATGTTAAAATAAATTGGACCGTTGGCCCACTGCCTAGTCTTAATAGATGAATCTTAAACGTTTTATTTTCTTTTATAAAATGCATCCTGTTTTACCTTAAGGAAAATATGCCGCATTGCAAAAAATAAAAAAGATTGTTTTATTGAAACCAATCACAGACATGGTGGACTGCAGACCCTAGCAAGCCGCCATCCCTGTAAGGGCCATCATTCCTAATGGGTCACATACTGTGACCAACATAATTAATATTCATGAGGTAGATCGATTTGCGACCCACTAGTAATCACTATTCAACAGTTGTATGTTTTTTCACATTAGGACATCACAATTCTTACTTTTTGTACATATGGCCCCATGTCTGTAACACAGTTGTTTCATATTCTCAATGGGGTGAGTGTCAGCACCCTTTTTACTAAACACATCAGCAAAATCCTAGCATGCTAGAGGTAACTTCTGCAGATTTGACTTGTTGTCTTTTAACTTTACTGGGCTGTTCAACAGTTTGCAGAGCAAAGCAAGTCAAATATTCTTTTTTTTTAATATATTTTGGGCATGGATAACATTTGACTATACAATAATAAATGGAAAAGGTAATCTTGCAACATTTCCAATTGCAGAATTATGCAGTCTGAGACAGTTGTTACCAAATATAAGCGGGAAAGTAGGAGAGTCTATGAGGTTGAAAATGATAATTTTATGAGACCAATCTGTCTAACCATTATGAGAGGTAAGGTTTCATGAAAAATAGCTCCTGATGTTAAATCAGTTCCATCGATAGCTTTTTCTGTGCAGGAATAACATAACATGTGTATTTGTAAAGCGCACGTTCACCCCAGCAACGGGGCATCTTGGCGCTGAATAACAGATGTTTATTTTTACCCAACTCAATGGTACTCATTTTATCGACCTCAAATGGATGAAAGGCTGAGTGGACCCGCCGGGATTTGAACCTGTGACCATGAGGTTGAACACAGGCCCCTGCAGTGGATGCATTAGTCCACTGAGCCACCAGACCCAGCTGTTATGGGTTTTATGAAAATCATGGTCCATGAAACATCCAGAAGCCCCTGAGTCAATTAGGGCGAAAATTACAATATTTCTTTGGGGCTAAGGGCTTTGGGGAAAGGAAACACACTGTTCAGCAGTAAATAGGCTAAGGTCAGTCAGCGACCATCCAGCCTGCCCATTTCTTACAAACTGTCACCACTGTCTAGCTTTCCCTCAAATAGACAGAGCCCCGTTCAGTGCCGTTGTTGGAAAGTGGGTTATTAGTAGTGGTAAATGTGCATCTACCACTGGCAATAAGGCCACTAACACAGCCTGGGGCTCAGAATAGGTCTCAGTAAATATTTCCAATACTCAAACCTGGGTAGCTTGGCTGCAAGCAGGCTGGCTTCACTTAGGAGACAGGTATGTAAAGCATTTAAAAACACAAATTCAGTAAATAATTAAGACAGAACGCACAATAAAAATCCAACACCAATTTATAAAACTAGGCAATATTTGTATATTTAAAATGACACCAAAATGACAAATATCCAATTTAAGGAAGCACAGATATGAATTTTTAAAGAATAAACACTTTCTAGCACTTAGAACCCTATAGCGACAATTGGGAATTCTGGTCGTGCTTGACTAGGACAAAATCTAACTTTCTGTTCGACCGTGATGGAGCCCTGCACGGATACACTGAGCGGGATTTTACCTTCGGACTTAGAAACTTTTCTGGAGCTTTTTACGTCAAACAAAGAACAACAAACAAAAAGATGGTGCAGAATGGGCAACGGAGCAAAATAAAGATTGAAAAGGGTGGGGCATTCTTGAGAAATGCCCCATGAAAATGATTTGGAACATAAGATGTCCAGACAAACAGCTTATGTGAGTCCTCTTTGAAAAGAACAGAACCACTTCAACACATTGCCCCCAATGCCCATCTCCTACATGCTAGTAAGCAACATGTCATGGGAGACCGTGTTGGAGGTGTCAGAAAGGTCTAGGTGGACGAAGATGGTGCATCCACCCTCACCCAGTGTGAGCCTGGTGTCATCCACTATCAGTACAGTCTGCGTACTCAGCTCTGTTCTAAAACAGTATCAGGGTGCATACTCCATGAGCAATACAGGAGGAGTATAATTCAGAGGAAAAGTGGAGATGGAATTAGGACATATTTCCTCTCCAGATGTGATGTGTGAGAAACAGTTCAGAGGCACATAATTCAGAGATGCAAAGTTTACAGTGCCAATCTGAAGTACCAACAATGAGGAACTTGATTCAAAGACTACAGTTCAAGAGAAGAGATTTAATGCACCATTAACAGTGTGCTGGAAATCCTGATTTGGTGTAAGACGGGAGTATCTGCCCTAATCAAACATATATGACAAGTGGACAAATCCGCACTGCTGGCATTGTGCCTGTGAAAGCAAGTTAAATTTAGCTGGGTTAAACTTCCTAGAATGAGTGAAAAACCTATGCAAACACCTATTTAATTAGTTATCGTTCATTCTCAGCACTGAAACAGAACTGTGGAGAATTCCTGCACCCAGTAATTACTATACCACTGAGTACTGGTAATTACCATGTGCAAAGTATACACTTTAGGGCACTCACAATATGGCCCTTACAGGGGTAACAAGTACTCAAATGCAGCAGAGCAGCTATTTAGGGCAGAAAAGACAAAGTCACAAGCGTAGGTAAATGCGAGAAGTAAAATTAATTGATGAGACATCAGAGGAGCATAATACCAAAGGCACACTTTAGAGAAATAGTGAGATATGGGATTAAAATAAAAGGGATTCACAGCCGTGATGATGCCATAATAGTGGAAGATGTTTCCAATTCAGCCCAATTCACCAACAACACCAAGGAGCTTTTCAACATCATTAAGGAATTCTCCAACCCGACTGCCAGCAAAAACAACATCATACCCTCACAGGAGCTCTGCGACAACCTTGCCCACTTCTTCCACAACAATATCGCAACCATATACAGAAACTTTGAACCCCAATCCACACCTACGGGCTTCCTCGACAGATACGCCATCACTGTAACTGACACGTTCACACACAGACCACCTGGAACATCCTCTCAATCCAGGGCACCACCTTCACCATGAAATCCATCCACTCTGGAGCTCCCACAGACTCATGCCAGCACCACATCTTCAACCTCGGAAACTAAAGGATCAGCCAGGAACTCACCACCCTACTCAACGCCCCTATTACCACCACAACATTTCCCAACACCTTAAACACGCTGAAGTCAGACCACTACTCAAAAAACCCTCCACCAACCCCAGCACCCTTAAAAACTACCTGCTCCCATACCCAGCAAAGGTACTGGAAAAGATCATGAGCAAACAACTCATGACACACCTGGAGCAGACCCAGCTTCTTGACGCCTCCCAATCCGGCTTCCGCAGCAATCACAGCACCGAAACCGCCCTGATCACAGTCACCTCCGACATCCGAACCCTCTTTGACCGCAGAGAAACAGCAGTTTTGATCCTCCTCGACCCCTCTGTAGCCTTCAACACTATATCCCACCACATGCTGATCAAAAGACTCCACCACATTGGCATCCATGGGGACGTGCTCAGATAGATCACCTCCTTCCTCACCGTAAGAACCCACATGATCCACCTCCCCCCTTTCACCTCTGAACCCAAGGAGATCACCTGCAGGGTCCCCCAAAGCTCATCCGTCGGCCCCACACTCTTCAACGCATATGTGACCCCACTGGCCAACATCGTCAGAACCCACGGTCTTAACACAATTTCCTACACAGACGACGCCCAACCAATCCTCTCACTCACTGACAATCCCACCACCACCAGAACCAACTTCCTCAGATGCATGACAAACTTTGCCAACTGGATGAAGAACATCTGCCTGCAGCTGAACACAGACAAGACAGCAGTACTGATCTTTGGCAACAGCAGCAACACATGGAATGACTACTGGTGGCCATCAGACCTAGGACCCGCACCCACTCCCTCCGGCCACACTAGAAGCCTCTGAATCATCATTGACAACAAGCTCACTATGAAATCACAGATCAAAGGTGTCTCCTCCGACTGCTTCCTCACTCTGAGCATGCTATGTAAGATCTTCATATGGTTACCCCTACACACAAGACGCACCGTGACACAGGGCTTCATCAACAGACGACTGGACTAAGGCAACGCCCTCTACATAGGATTCGATGCACACCTTCTACAGAGACGTCAGACCATACAGAACGCCGCAGCCAGACTTATCCTAGGCCTTCCCTGAAGAACCCACATCACATCCCACCTCAGGCAACTCCACTGGCTCCCCATATGGAAGAGATGTCAATTGAAGGGGCTGACCCACATACACAAGGCTCTACACAACCAAGGACCTGCATACATAAACCACCGCCTGAACTTTCACCAACCGCCTTAGAAGACTACGCTCCACCTCCCTTTCACTTGCCCATACTCCCTGCATCTACCGAAGCAGAAGTTGAGGACACTCCTTCTCCCACATTGCACCAAAGACCTGTAACAGCCTCCTCATGCACCTCTGGACCATCACCTTACTTCCAGAATTCCAAATGACCCTCTCGACCTGGCTGTTCAAATAAACCGCTGGGACCTGCAAGTGCCTTGATACCCTATTGGGTGATTAGCTGCGCTTTATAAATCCTGAGTGATTGATTGATTCACGTCAGTGGTGTGCAGGGCCTAGGGCAGTGCAAAATGCACAAATCAAAGTAAATATATTAATAACCAAAGGAATGTGCTATTTAATGCAGTGTGTGAGTATTCTTACTCAGAGAGAATGGATGAAAAAGGGACAGTTCTTGGACCAAGGCCTGAACGCGGAATTTGGGCAGAATATTTATTCTTAAACTCTCCTGGACGGCCTGCAAAAGAAGGTTAAATAGCTGAGACCGCACACAATTCCTATATGACGTAACGCCCATCAGAGTTCACTGAACCAATCAAGTCAGCACCAGGCACACTTACTGAAATTGCAATTCTTCATTCTTTATGCCCCAAAATGCAGCTTTATTCTTTTGGAGGAAGCCCTGTGTACAACTATGCATGGAGAATAGGTGTTACCCAAATGCATATAGGGCCCTATATACACTGGATTAGAACCCTACTGCCTATCGCTGCTATGGCTTGGATAGCTGGGGCCCCGACATTAGTCTAACCTTGATGTAAGCTGCAGATCTGTAGATAGCGCATCAATGCAGCAAGGATCCTGAATGAAAAAATCCCAGCAGAGAGTCACGTAGCCAGACTGAGACACTCAATTCCTGCGTACTTACCTAAAATGTTGAAAACACGAGTTTTAGTGCTTTTTAATATCTCAGCCTATCAGTCATATTTCTTTGGAGTAAGGACTGCGGCTGCCTGCAGGTGCACCCACATGCAGACTGAACGCGAACTAAGCTATATATTTAACCCCTTCGCTGCTAGGCCTTTTCCCCTCCTGTGCTAAACCTTTTTTTGGCTATTTGGGGTAGTTTGCGCTTAGGCCCCTGTAACATTTTTACCACATAAGGTATCCACGCCAAATTTGCGTCCTTTTTTTCCAACATCATGGGGATTCTAAAGGTACCCAGGGTTTGGGGATTCCCCTTGAGGGGACTCATAAATTAGCCAAAATACAGCTAAATTTGGTTTTTTTCGAAAAAAAAGCGAAAATAGGGCTACAGATGAAAGCGTCTGGTTTTTTCCCTGCAAATGGTATCAAAAAAGGGGATGTGGTGCTGAAATCACCATCTTCCTAGGTTTCAGGAACAAGCAGACTTTTGTCAGAAAACCAAAATTTTTACATAGTTTTGGCATTTTTCTGGGACATAGCCTATTTTTACTATTTTTTGTGCTTTCAGCCTGCTTCCAGTTAATGGTAGAAATGGGTATGAAAGCAATAATGGATCCTGGAAAGCTATACATTTCTGAAAAGTAGACAAGATTCTGAATTCCTTAAGGGGTCATTTGTGTAGATCCTTCAAGTTTTCTTTATAGAAACAGTTAAATATAGGAAAAATTGAAAATTAGTTGAAAAAAACAGCCATTTGTGTCAACGCTTTCACCTGTAACTTCTTCTAATTATGACAGCTATTTGAAAGCAATATACCGTTACATTTGCTAGACCTTTCTGGTTGTGGCAATATATAGGACTTGTAGGTTCACCAAGAACCCGACGAACCCAGAGCCAATAACTGAGCAGCGTCTTGCAATGTTTATTTATTATGTACCGGGTATATAGCAATTATTCCGGGAAAATTTATACATAGAAAAATCGGTATGAAAGACACCTATGTATTTCTGAAATGGGAACAAAATATAGAATTTAGAAACAGTAGATATTTGCACATTTCCGAAATTGGGAGTACCCATACTAGCATGAGAATTATAGGTCATTTTTCAAAATGACTTCTTTTTACACATTGTCTTTCATTTGGAAGGCAGAAATACATCAAAAGTCAATAGGTAATAACATTTGCTCTACAATTCTGTGTTACCCTAAGTCTCCCGATAAAAATGGTACCTCACTTGTGTGGGTAGGCGTAGTGCCCGCGTCAGGAAACGGCTCAAAACGCAACGTGGACACACCACATTTTCACAGTGAAAAGTGACCCTTTTTTTGCAAAGTGCCTAGCTGTAGTTTTTGAACCCTAGCTCTGCTGGCACCTAGGGAAACCTAGCAAAACTATACATTTTTGAAAACTAGACACCCAGGGGAATCCAGGATGGGGTGACTTGACTGGCTCTCACCAGGTTCTGTTACCCAGAATCCCTTGCAAACCTAAAAAATTGTCAAACAAACCACATTTTCCTCACATTTTTGTGGTGGAAAGTTCTGGAATATGCGTGGATCCACAAATTTCCACCCACCCTGCGTTCCCCAAAGTCTTTTGAGAAAAAGGGTACCTCACTTGTGTGGGTAGGCCTAGTGCCCGCGACAGGAAACGGCCCAAAACGCAACGTGGACACACCACATTTTCACAGTGAAAAATGACCCTTTTTTTTGCAAAGTGCCTAGCTGTAGTTTCTTAACCCTAGCTCTGCCGGCACCTAGGGAAATCTAGCAAACCTATACATGTTTGAAAACTAGACACCCAGGGAAATCCAGGATGGGGTGACTTGACTGGCTCTCACCAGGTTCTGTTACCCAGAATCCCTTGCAAACCTAAAAAATTGTCAAAAAAAACAAATTTTCCTCACATTTTTGTGGTGGAAAGTTCTGGAATCTGCGTGGATCCACAAATTTCCACCCACCCTGCGTTTCCCAAAGTCTTTCGAGAAAAACGGTACCTCACTTGTGTGGGTAGGCCTAGTGCCCGCGACAGGAAATGGCCCAAATCGCAACGTGGACCCACCACATTTTCACAGTGAAAAATGAACCTTTTTTTGCAAAGTGCCCAGCTGTAGTTTTTTAACCCTAGCTCTGCCGGCACCTAGGGGAACCTAGCAAACCTATAAATTTTTGAAAACTAGACACCCAGGGGAATCCAGGATAGGGTGACTTGACTGGCTCTCACCAGGTTCTGTTACCCAGAATCCCTTGCAAACCTAAAAAATTGTCAAAAAAACCAAATTTTCCTCACATTTCTGTGGTGGAAAGTTCTGGAATCTGCGTGGATCCACAAAATTCCACCCACCCCGCATTCCCCATAGTCTTTTGAGAAAAACGGTACCTCACTTGTGTGGGTAGGCCTAGCGCCCGCGACAGGAGACAGCGCAAAACGCAACGTGGGCACACTTCATTTTCACAGTGAAAAATGACCCTTTTTTTGCAAAGTGCCTAGCTGTAGTTTTTGAATCCTAGCTCTGCGGGCACCTGGGGAAACCTAGAAAACCTATACATTTTTGAAAACTAGACACCCAGGGGAATCCAGAATGGGGTGACTTGACTGGCTCTTACCAGGTTCTCTTACCCAGAATCCCTTGCAAACCTAAAAATTGGTAAAAAAAAACACATTTTCCTCACATTTCTGTGGTGGAAAGTTCTGGAATCTGCGTGGATCCACAAAATTCCACCCACCCCGCAATCCCCAAAGTCTTTCGAGAAAAATGGTACCTTACTTGCGTGGGTGTGTCAAGTACCCGCGACAGGCAAGAGCCCAAAACCTATTGAGGCGACATCAAAATTACCTATCACAAACCAACCTGGTTTTGCAAGGGGTCCCTTACCGAAGTTGAATACTACATTTAGTGGTTAACCTGTCTTTTTATAGCATTCGAAGACTATTTTATGCCAATTTTAGAATTCAATAGTGTTCTTTTTGGGAAGGCTAGTGCATGAAGACTACTGATATGTGAGTGGTACTTCTTGAATACTAACAGAATACTAAGCACATACTTATTTGTAATCGCATAGTCTTCATTTACAATGCAGAACATTTAGTGAATACAAACTATTTGAATACTACTGGACTTTACCCAGACTACTATTAACATTCTATTCAAGCTGCATGCTGAATGGTAGATCGGTGCCTTATTTATTATACTATTTTTATGCCTTATTTATTATACCATTGTGGTGTTTGTGTAGTGTAGGGTAGTGTTTCAGGGTTTAGGGTAGTGCTGGGGGATCGTGCAGGGTAACGATTGAGTGTAGGGACCGGACTGGGGGTTGGGGAAGGGTCGTGCTGGGGGTAGTGTTTTAGGGTTTAGGGTAGTGTTGTGGTGTTTGTGTGGTGTAGGGTAGTGTTTTAGGGTTTAGGGTAGTGCTGGGGGTCGTGCTGGGAAGTGTTTGAGTGTAGGGACCGGACTGTGGGTCGGGGAGGGCCGTGCTGGGGGTAGTGTTTTAGGGTTTAGGGTAGTGTTGTGGTGTTTGTGTAGGGTAGTGTTTTAGGGTTTAGGGTAGTGCTGGGGGTCATGCAGGGTAGTGTTTGAGTGTGGGGACCGGACTGGGGGTCGGGGGAGTGTCATGCTGGGGGTAGTGTTTTAGGGTTTAGGGTAGTGTTGTGGTGTTTGTATAGTGTAGGGTAGTGTTTTAGGGTTTAGGGTAGTGCTGGGGGGTCGTGCAGGATAGTGTTTGAGTGTGGGGACCGGACTGGGGGTCCTGGAGGGTCGTGCTGGCAACCCTACTTTATATTCATTTTGATGAAATGTCTCACACTATGGCAGTAAATCTAAAATACAAATGTAAGGTATAGGCAGAGCGGAGGTTCGAGGGGTACTGGAACCTGAATAAACAAGCATTGGCATAGCCAATAGGTCTCGCTTTGGGACCTTATAAGTGTTTAGTTATCCAGCACAATATCCTTGGTGCAACAACATCAAGTGTTGCATGGCTAAACACTTATAAGGTCCCAAAGGCGAGACCTATTGGCTATGCCAATGCTTGTTTTAGGACTTGTGCCCTGTGAACAGCACTCACAATTTAATTGCTTCTGGTGTGGGATGTTTGCATTTTGCGCTATTCAGTTGCAATTCAATTGAGTCTTAAAAGACTGTCAACTTCTCTCTTATTTTCCACCGCAGTCTATGCACTCTTGTTGATTCCTTCGTGCACCTCCTCTTCCTGTTTTAGGCGACACTTGTCATTATCCGATCTTTAGATAATTGAACTTTACATCTTGCAAAGCTGCAGTTACTTCACATAATACCGCTGCTCTGTCTTAAAATTGATTTTGGTGTCTGCAATCTTGCAGCTTCTCTATCAGCTAGTATTAGCAGGCTTTGAGGAAAATAGCATTTTCACTTTAACTGCGTTTGATCTGGGTTGTTTGTATTCTGCTTTGTTAGGCTGCATTTTACCTGAGTCTCAAAAGATATGTGAATTTAATGCTATTTTGTATCGCTGCTTTGAAACCTGTATCAGCTTTCCGAAAGCATTGTTTAATCGCTATACTTTCTGCTATTCAGACTTGTTCGGGATCTGCTGATACTGGTAGTCGACGTTGGTATAAACCCCGTCGCATTTGTATTGTTTTTTTCTTTTAATGGATGATTTGTAATGATTTTGATTAATTGTTAAAACAAAAAATAAAGAACTTTGAGGCTAAGTCCTAACATAGAATAAAAAAAGGAATTCTAAAACCGTGTCAAGAATGTCCAAATTTTGTTTTTAAAGTCTCCGTGGTACATTGAATTGTGCACCAATATAAATAAGCGCGATATTTGGATGCTGTGTCCACCCTCGAGCGCAGGGACAGACCAGCAGTCAGTACCTTTACCAACGAGAGCGCGCAAGCTTCAGAGCGGCGACGAACCAGAGAGAGGACAGGAGACAGCGTCATCTGCTACACTAAGAACACCCGCACCACCAGCGAGGGCGGGGAGGGGCGCGCCCAGGGTAGAGCGCCCGCTGGAGCAACGAGAGGCAGGCCAGAGCGCCACTGTGACCACTGAGCGAGGCTGAACTGAGCGGGAGCATTGAGGGAACGCCACCCGACCACAGCCAGAGCTACCGGTCAGTACCACCTGCGCGCCCGCCTTTTACCCCTTGGGCTTCGCGTAATCTACTGGCTTTATCCGACTCCCTTCCGCTAGGATATGGGGTTTCTTTATCCCAAAAGGCCGCTTGTTCTTCGCGGGCTTCTTTGAAAGCCTGAATGCTGGCAGCTGCTTATTAGGCTTTCGGCCAATAAGGAGCGAGATTTGTAGCAGGCCTGCCAATCAGAGATGGAAGAGCTGGAATAGGGCGGGATGGGCTGATAAGCAGGTTTGCTAGCAATGTGATGGCTGCGAACGGCTACTTCAACCCCGCAATGTGGGGGTGCCGATACAAAAGAAGGACGACATGCAGGGCTGTCCTGCTCCCTCACGCACCCCATCTCTGCCAACTGGTGAAATAATAACGTTAGGTATTCGCTTCTGAGGTCCGCAGGCCACCGGTTTGAACCCTGGCAGGCCAGACCCATACTTATATTTTTGAAATTGGCAAAATAATAAAGACACTATTATATCTATCATCTTCTTCATTACGATTGTGGTGCGTTCCTAAACCATGTTTTGCGTTTGTGCCACACACTTTTGTCTCCCTATGTTTCCTGACTGCTGACTTAATTGCTGCCCCTCTTCATTGTAACAAATGCAAGTAATTGAACACCATTCAGCTTAGACATAAGTATTGTACTGACCAACCTCGTGGCATCAACGATGAATGAAGTTACCCGGTTATGACCACAGGTAGGTAGCAGAGATACTTAAGCATTTGATGCTTGCTCATGGTGCACTTCATGGTTGCATTATTTATATTTGCATAGTGCACACGAGTAAACCGAATCTCTCCAAGATGCCAATTTTGGCACTAGAAGAAATTGAGGCAAATGAAGATGTAAGTAATTTGCACTGGAACGCGCAGTTTAGTCAGACGGGCAGGCTAACACTTCATAACTGGTGTCATGGTTCTGAATGCTGTAAATCAGCAACTAGAAAACAACTATTACTAAAGGCGTTTCTCAGGGCGGTTTCATCATAAGATCACACAAACTCTGCACATTCGCAGAATAAATGAGCTGGAAATAAGCAGAAGTAATCATTGACATCATTCGCCAGTCCTGACTGTTTTTACGACAACATTTTGATTGCGAACTGTCGACTCCGAAAAATGTTGTTTTTTAAAAATAATAATTAGGGCTGTTCTATACATGACCTATTGAAGTTTGTTTGGATTAAAAAGATTTCTTTGGCACTAATAAAGTTGTATCCAATTTGAGGGGAGTAATTTTGAATCTACAAAATTAAAAATGTTTTAATTTTAAATCGTGTGCATTTATTTTATGTAACCCAAGCAGAGTTTGGAGCTGGAACTGTACGTACATTAAATCTCCTACTTTTCACCTTAATGCTCCTCTGCAGCTAAATGCCCTGCAAATGTACTGGCATTTCACAGATTATATAACTGATCTTTACATAGTCACTTTAAAGTTGAAAGTTGACGGAGGTTTTTCTATTCAATACACCGTGTGATTTTTCAGTAGGGGGTGGGGGTATTAGCCTCATTACATATAGGGAGTACAGCAGACTATTATACTGCTCATTGCCCCACTTAGGGCTTTTTTTTTCCGTTCCCCATTTTACATAGTCCCTAGTAAAGTTCAGTTCAAAAAGGCAAAGCAAATGAGAGGTACTATACAAGATACAGGGCCGCTAGGAGTTGAATATGTTCGCACTAATAAGGTCTGGGGTTTGGAAGAAGTACTCATCAGCCCCTTTCCTCCTAGATACTCTAGAACAAAATTAGCGAAATCAGACTTTCAGGAACAAAGCTTTATTGTAACTTGCTGTTGTATTTTTTGCAGCTTTGTTACTACTACTGGTAGTAAGTTACTATTGCACCACAGACTGCTGCTTATTGGTATCAGAAGGCTGTATGACAGACTGTATGATAAAGGAAAACAACCGCGCGTGCCTCGCACGCCAGCAGGGGGACGGGGGAGAGGAGGGGGGCCTGCGCGATTCCCTTGCCGGAGCGAGCGGTGCCAGGAGCGATAATTGCTACCATATGGCGCCGCTCGCTCCCGCAAGTGAATCGCCAAACGTGCACGTGTTGCCATTGAAGGCAATGGAACCCGTGCATGTTTTTGGCTGAAAAGCCGAAGCGATTCCAAAAGGTCTTTTTCCTATGCAGCGCATGCGAGACATAAAAATGAAGCCTTGGTAACCAGTTTACAAAGATATGCAGAGCCCGAATGCCAATGTACACGATTGGGTGGAGATAAAGGAAGGGAGACAGGGAAGGAGCTGGACCAGCAGAAAATAATGCTGGGCTAACTCAGCCGTAAATCTAGGTTTAGGAATTCGGCAGGGAGGTGGGGGTATTTAAGGGTGGGCGCCTGGCACAGGGCCCTCTTTCTCCTGGGAATTGCATCAAGAGAAGACCCACCCACCCGCTTAGGAACAAGAATTAGGGGGGGTGGACAATGCACATTGTATGTAAGGAAGCATTGCGTTAGGAGCATCCCCTTCTTGTTCCGATATACACACAACATTGTTGAGAGAGGGTACACCTGAACAAATAGAGAGTGCTCCTTGCATTGTAAAGAATCATATGTTGCAGGAAATGGTGTAACGGGTAAATCTCTCCCCTGGGAGGGTGAAAACCGGACTCCGTTCGAAGGTACAACTCACCTGTTCCCCTTATCAGTGGCCCAACCATTATATTAAAAGACAGTAATGCTTTATGGCATGGTTAAGTGTCCAGATGTTGTGAAATATTGTTTTTTTCAGTATTTCTGCATTTCCCTGGACTTTGTTGACTTGTGTTGCATATCACTTGGTATTTGGCGTCTTGTTCTACAGTCTCGTTTTTTTCTGTTGTGTGTTTGCGGCTAATGTTCACTTATTTTCTAGAAGGCTCTGACTTTTATTCCAACAAACCCGAAGCAGATACTCTTTGTTGCTTCGCTTTGGTACAGTGGATAAGATGACGAGATTAATCTACCCTATGATCATGTCCACTGGAATTATGCGGCAGGAGAGGGACAAATTATGTGGCAAGGTTGAGTAAATTATGCATCAAGAAAAGGCAAGTTCTGCAGCATATTTTGTAATAGTATTACTTCATTAGCTCGCCATTTTTAAACTTGGTAACACTGTCTGTGCATTGGGTGCACCTCCTTAGTACCAGTTTAACACCCAAAATACAAATAAGCAACAGAAAGGTGTCCAGTCCAGCTTTTCAAAGGGCCTTCGATTGCACTGCAACATGTATCGCTGCGTTTTTAGTAACTTTTCACCCGTGTGACCACTACCACCACCAATGCCACCCCCACCAATACCACCACCAATACTAATACCACCACCTCAGTGCCTCTCGCTCACTAGTAATAGCAGGGGCACTGTACAAGGCCGGAGCTGCAGCCGAGACCATCCCTCCCTTCCTCCATGCCTGCCATAAAGCACAGCCCGCCCTGCACCAGAAGGTGAAGCCAGGGCCCTACTACAACTGGAGTGTTTTTTATTAGGCCAAACATAGCAATGACATTACGCAATGCCACACTGCACACTCAAATCACGGAGAGGGCAGGAAATAGCCCCCTCTCCCGCTCTTCCTCCTGAGCAGCAACAGTGTAATCACAGAGCGAAAGGTGTTGGAGCGCTCTGTTAGAGTTTATAGCTCAGATCATTTGTAACTCTCAGTGCACACTTTGTGTCTGTGTAATTTACAACATTTACACATCCTCTTCACTACACAGGGTTGGGAAAGAACACAGGTGCTGGGGCCTGGTTAGCAGGGTATCAGCGCACACTCAGTCAAGTTAGCATCAGATATCAGGCAAAACGTTAGGGGGTGACCATGCAAAAAGGGGCACATTCCTACACTTATGGTGAAGTCTGATGTTTCACTACGCTTTTGTATTTGCTGAGGAGCCCAAGCAGAAGGCTCTGATAGAGGGGTATCTGTGAGATGAAACACAAACAGATATTGAAAGCGACTAACATGACACTGTCTGTGTATATCCAAATGATGACGAGAATGTTCCCATTTCATTCCATCCTGTGTAGTGTAGCTCTGTGACTGGCTGCGGCTGGTGTGTTGTGGTGCGACCAGCGGGGCTGGGCAAGTAACGGGCAGTAGGGAGGAGGAGTGGTGGGCACTGTTATTTCGCTTGTTGGTTTGGCCGGCCAACCTAGGACGGCCTAACCAACATGCACACTTACATTTCTCTAACCCAGCTGTGTTGTATTTCCAGGTAGAGAAAAGCCACAGACTCATATGCCTTAGTGAGCGTTAAACCAGTCCGCTCAGGCCAATCCTGGTGATGCTGTCATGCTGGGTAATAGCATGAGAGCAGCTTCGGGATTGGGGATTGGGTGTGCAGTCTGGGAGCTGGACTGCGCTCGTGGAAGAAGCTGGACAGCGGCAGGTAAGTCCTTTTTCTTTTTTTAAATATCCGCTGCTCTACCACTTTCTATTGAAAGCAGCCACCACTGGAGTAGAGGCTTCTACATAGAAAGTTCTAACACCAAATATTATTGATTTTTAATAGATGAACCAATAAAAGATTTGTGTATGCTAACTCATACTGTCCCTCAGCTGCTAGCATTCTCATTTACTTCATTCTTCCTGATGGTCCTATCAGAAAGATTATAAATGTTTACACGGGTGTGGAGTCACTCATGCTTTCATTCACACCTACAGTTTTCACATAACAAGGTCTCTCACCACTGCAGTGTCCAGTTATCCATGCATTCCCGCTCCTGCTTGCTGCTCTCATGCTCTCCTGTTTCAAACCCTCCCCCAGGCCGTGTCATTCTCTCCCAGTTATCTCCTGCAGTCTACCCAAAGGACTCGCGTCCACTTCTCCCAGGAGTACTAATCGTGGAACTGCTGCTGTCTACGTGAGGGGAAAAGCAAGGCAGCCTGGAGCACCATTTGGCATCGTGACAGCAGTAAAAGGTAATCTAGAAAAACATTTAAGGCTCTGTGAGTGCCTGAGGGAGTAGTGTTGCTCCCATTGCCAACACTAGTGATATGCTGACCCTCACATAATGGTTTTCCTTGGCAACTAGGCAACCATTGCATGATACCCAACCTTTGGAAAACTTTGGCCCAGTCACAAAAAGGGTCATTCTTGGCCATATGTGAGCACGCATGATATGTTGGCTACCTCTGGTAAAATGCTGGGTTGGGTATAATGGTAGGAATTCCTGTCCTGTTGTTGGCTTCCATGATATGATGGTGCCTGTTTTTCGCATGTGCAAAGTGGTGATTGGCCGTAGGGTTTTGTATTTTATTTTTTAATGTTTTATTGGTACCACAGTGGCTACTGCGCTGGGTACCCTAGTACCAGGCACTGATACCGGGGTACCTGAAACCCAATCTTCTTATTTTCTGTTTTTACCTGTTTTGAATTAAAGTGGGGTGTCCCAAAGGCAAATGCATGCCTATCCTGACCCCTATGTGGCCTTTCATGTTTTTTCCCCCTTCAGGACTAGAGGATTGAGATGGCTGATCCAACATTCTCATTTTTGTGGCCAGCCAATCAGGGTCCACCCTTCCACTTTGAATGGGCCAATCGCAGATTATCTGGCACCAATGGTTGTTATTTTTAAGTTTTAACTGGTGTTTACCCTAACATAACATGTACATTTGTAATGCACACGTTCAGCGAAAAGGTATCTTGTTGCTGATTAATAGATGTTTATTGTTACCCAACTCAATGGTACTCATTTTATCAACCTCAGGATAAAAGGCTGAGTGGCAAATATCATTGAAATTTCATATCACACACTTTTATGATCAACTGCATTTCCTTTAAAAAAATTTACAAGTGAATGCCATAAACGCCTTGTACAAACGTGTTTAGTGAATTGTTTTTATAAGTTCTAACATTAATGGAGTCTGGTGGACAATCAACACAGGAGGAATTAGAACAATTAATATTTTATCTGACAACTAATTGAATTTTGCACATTTGCTCATTTTGGGTAATCTGAAAACAAACGGTGGTGATCCTGTCTTGTCATGGACCAAGTGGGAATTCAGTCAGGTTCTCGACAATTCAACTGGCTCTCTACTTGCAGGAGGAGGGGTCTCCTGGTACAATCCTGTGTATGTCTGGGTTGGCTCCTTTGCTTTGTGCTTCTCCTAATGATCTCTTGCTCCGGTCTTCTCACATACCACAATTATAAAATGCTTACTAAATGCATGACTAATGAGTTTGTAACAGGCGTATTAGAATCATTGACTCCCAAGATATGTAACACATAAAATTTAGTCCAAAAGCCATCATGAAAAGAAGCCTTGTGCAAGCAACCAAATGAATAAAATTGCTATAAATTAATCAGAATTAATGCGACTTGTGTTCAATTAACATTCAATTTGAATTCTGCTAGTCTTACTTAACTCTTGACAGTCATTGCCATTAGTCTTCAGATATTGCTCACAAAGATACCACTAATCTTCAATTAGCGGTCACAATAAATGAGACTAGCCTTAATTTTGCTCTTGAAATAGCACAATAGTGTTCAATTAACATTCAATTTGAATTCTGCTAGTCTTACTTGAGTCTTCACAATCATTGCCGTTAGTATTCAGATATTGCTCACAAAGAATACCACTAGTCTTCAAACAGTGGTCACAATCAATGAGACTAGCCTTCATTTTGCTCTTGAAATAGCACAAGAGCTGCAAATAAACCCTAACGGAATACTACTAAGCTTCAAATACTATTCGTCTAGAATACTACTAGTCTTCTTTTAGTAATCAATTGAAGTGTTCATCATGTATCTGAAGGGTAGTTGAGTAGAACTAGTATTCCCTCATTAGCATATTTCGGCTTGTGGGCATACTACATAGTCTTCATGCATACTAAATAAATACTATATTTTAATAGTAAATGAATACCGCTGTAAACACTGGAATCACACTAAGTGAAGATCTTCCATTTTGGTGAGGGGTGTCCCATGACTTTTTGGCCCGGGGCTCGGCGGCCACCTAGGGAGACCTACCAATCCCACACATTTCTGAAAACTAGACACCCAGGGGATTCCAGGGAGGTATGACTTGCGTGGATCTCCCAATGTTTTGTTACTCAGAATTCCCTGCAAATCTGAAAGTTAGCTGCAAAAATCACTTTTTTCACATATTTTTGTGTGGGAAAGTTGTGGCATCACGGGGCTGACACAAATTTCCTACCACCCAGCGTTCCCCCAGGTCTCCCGATAAAAATGGTGCCTCACTCGTGTGGGAGGCCCAAGTACCCGCGACAGGCAAGGGCCCAAAACCTATTGAGGCGACATCAAAATTGCCTATCACAAAACGACCTGGTTTTGCAAGGGGGGTCCCATGACTTTTTGGCCCGGGGCTAGGCGGCCACCTAGCGAAACGTACCAAACCCACACATTTATGAAAACTAAACACCCGGGGGATTCCAGGGAGGTATGGCTTGCGTGGATTCTCCCAACGTTTTCTTACCCAGAATCCCCTGCAAACCTGAAACGTAGCTGAAGAAATCACTTTTTTCACACATTTTTGTGTGGGAAAGTTGTGGCATCACAGGGATGACACAAATTTCCTACCACCCAGCGTTCCCCCAGGTCTCCCGATAGAAATGGTGCCTCACTCGTGTGGGAGGCCCAAGTACCCGCGACAGGCAAGGGCCCAAAACGTATATTGAGGTGACATCAAAATTGCCTATCACAAAACGACCTGGTTTTGCAAGGGGGTCCCATGACTTTTTGGCCCAGGGCTCGGCGGCCACCTATGGAAACCTACCAAACCCACACATTTTTGAAAAGTAGACACCCGGGGAATTCCATGGAGGTATGGCTTGCGTGGATCCCCCAACGTTTTCTTACCCAGAATCCCCTGCCTGTCGCGGGTACTTGGGCCTCCCACACGAGTGAGGCACCATTTTTATCGGGAGACCTGGGGGAACACTGGGTGGTAGGAAATTTGTGTCAGCCCGGTGATGCCACAACTTTCCCACACAAGAATGTGTGAAAAAAGTGATTTTTTTCAGCTACATTTCATGTTTGCAGGGGATTCTGGGTAAGAAAATGTTGGGGGATCCACGCAAGCCAAACCTCCCTGGAATCCCCCGGGAGTCTAGTTTTCAGAAATGTGTGGGTTTGTTACGTTTCCCTCTGTGGCCGCAGAGCTCCGGGCCTAAAAGTCATGGGACCCCCCTTGCAAAACCAGGTCGTTTTGTGATAGGCAATTTTGAAGTCGCCTCAGTACGTTTTGGGCCCTTGCCTGTCACGGGTACTTGGGCCTCCCACACGAGTGAGGCACCATTTTTATCGGGAGACCTGGGGGAACACTGGGTGGTAGGGAATTTGTGTCAGCCCGGTGATGCCACAACTTTCCCACACAAAAATGTGTGAAAAAAGTGATTTTTTCAGCTACATTTCATGTTTGCAGGGGATTCTGGGTAAGAAAACGTTGGGGGATCCACGCAAGGCAAACCTCCCTGGAATCCCCGGGAGTCTAGTTTTCAGAAATGTGTGGGTTTGTTAGGTTTCCCTCTGTGGCCGCCGAGCCCCGGGCCAAAAAGTCATGGGACCCCCCTTGCAAAACCAGGTCGTTTTGTGATAGGCAATTTTGAAGTCACCTCAGTACGTTTTGGGCCCTTGCCTGTCGCGGGTACCTGGGCCTCCCACACGAGTGAGGCACCATTTTTATCGGGAGACCTGGGGGAACACTGGGTGGTAGGAAATTTGTGTCAGCCCGGTGATGCCACAACTTTCCCACACAAAAATGTGTGAAAAAAGTGATTTGTTTCAGCTACATTTCAGGTTTGCAGGGGATTCTGGGTAAGAAAACGTTGGGGGATCCACGCAAGCCATACCTCCCTGAAATCCCCTGCGTGTATAATTTTCAGAAATGTGTGGGTTTAGTAGGTTTCCCTAGGTGGCCGCCGAGCACGGGGCCAAAAACCCAGGTGACCCCCCTTGCAAAACCAGGTCGTTTTGTGATAGGCAATTTTGATGTCGCCTCAATAAGTTTTGGGCCCTTGCCTGTCGCGGGTACTTGGGCCTCCCACACGAGTGAGGCACAATTTTTATCGGGAGACCTGGGGGAACGCTGGGTGGTAGGACATTTGTGTCAGCCCGGTGATGCCACAACTTTCCCACACAAAAATGTGTGAAAAAAGTGATTTTTTTCAGCTACATTTCAGGTTTGCAGGGGATTCTGGGTAAGAAAACGTTGGAGGATCCACGCAAGCCATACCTCCCTGGAATCCCCCGGGTGTCTAGTTTTCCGAAATGTGTGGGTTTGGTAGGTTTCCCTAGGTGGCCGCCGAGCACGGGGCCAAAAACCCAGGTGGCCCCCCTTGCAAAACCAGGTCGTTTTGTGATAGGCAATTTTGATGTCGCCTCAATACGTTTTGGGCCCTTGCCTGTTGCGGGTCCTTGACCCACCCACATGAGTGAGGTACCATTGTTATTGGGAGACCTTGGGGAATGCCGGGTGGGAGGAAATGTGTGGATCCACACAGATTCCACAACTTTCCCACACAGAAATTTGAGAAAAAAGTGATTTTTTCAGCAAAATCTGAGGTTTGCAGGGGATTCTAGGTAGGAGAATGTTGGGGGACCCATGCAAGCCATACCTTGCTGGACTCCCCCGGGTGTCTAGTTTCCAGAAATGTGTGGGTTTGGTAGGTTTCCCTAGATGGCCACCGAGCCCCGGGCCAAAAACGCATGGGACCCCCCTTGCAAAACCAGGTTGGTTTGTGACAGGTAATTTTGATGTCGCCTCATTAGGTTTTGGGCCCTTGCCTGTCGCGGGTCCTTGACCCACCCACACGAGTGAGGTACCATTTTTATCGGGAGACCTGAGGGAACGCTGGGTGGGAGGAAATTTGTGGATCCACGCAGATTCCAGAACTTTCCCACACAGAAATTTGAGAAAAAAGTGATTTTTTTCAGCGAAATTTGAGGTTTGCAGGGGATTCTGGGTAGGAGAATGTTGGGGGACCCACGCAAGCCATACCTCGCTGGACTCCCCAGGGTGTCTAGTTTCCAGAAATTTGTGGGTTTGGTAGGTTTCCCAAGATGGTCGCCGAGCACCGGGCCAAAAACTCATGGGACCCCCCTTGCAAAACCACGTTGGTTTGTGATAGGTAATTTTGATGTCGCCTCAATAGGTTTTGGGCCCTTGCCTGTCGCGGGTACTTGACCCACCCACGCAAGTAAGGTACCATTTTTCTCGAAAGACCTTGGGGAACGCAGGGTGTGTGGAATTTTGTGAATCCACGCAGATTGCAGAACTTTCCACCACAGAAATGTGAGGAAAATGTGTGTTTTTTTACAATTTTTTAGGTTTGCAAGGGATTCTGGGTAACAGAACCTGGTGAGAGCCAGTCAAGTCACCCCATCCTGGATTCCCCTAGGTGTCTAGTTATCAAAAATGTATAAGTTTGCTATGTTTCCCTAGGTGCACACAGAGCTAGGGTTCAAAATCTATAGCTAGGCACTTTGCAAAATAGTGTCAGTTTTCACTGTAAAATGTGGTGTGTCCACGTTGTGTTTTGGGACGTTTCCTGCCACAGGCACTAGGCCTACTCACAAAAGTGAGGTACCATTTTTCTCAGAAGACTTGGGGGAATTCGGGGTGGGTGGAATTTTGTAGATCCACGCAGATTCCAGAACTTGCCACCACAGAAATGTGAGTAAATGTGTTTTTTCAACAAAAAAACGTGTTTTTTCAATCAAAAAAGTCAAAAAAAGAAAAAAAAATCCCTGGTGTCTAGTGGGCTTTCTGCCCCCCCCAGGGGGGGGGCAGATTGGTGGCTCCTGCCCCCATCTGCCCCCTGGGGGGGCAGAAAGACTAACATTTCTCTGGGTGGGGCATTGCCATGCCCTTTTTGGGCAGCCCCCACCCCAACGTCAATAAAAAAAAAACAATCCCTGGTCTCTAGTGGGCTTCTGCTCCCCCGGGGGGCAGATTGGGGCTACTGCCCCCGTCTTCCCCCTGGGGGCAGAAAGACTAACATTTCTCTGGGGGGTGGGGGACATTGCCATGACCTTTTTGGGCAGCCCCCACCCCAACGTCAATAAAAAAATAATCCCTGGTTTCTAGTAGGCTTTCTGCCCCCCCGGGGGGCAGATTGGGGCTACTGCCCCCGTCTGCACCCAGGGGGGGCAGAAAGACTTACATTTCTCTGGGGGGGGCATTGCCATGCCCTTTTTGGGCAGCCCCCACCCCAACGTCAATAAAGAAAAATAATCCCTGGTTTCTAGTGGGATTTCCACCCCCCTGGGGGGCAGATTGGGGGCTACTGCCCCCATCTTCCTCCCAGGGGGGGGCAGAAAGACTTACATTTCTCTAGGGGGGGTGGGGGCATTGCCATGCCCCTTTTGGGCAGCCCCCACCCCAACGTCAATAAAAAAAAAAATCCCTGGTTCCTATCTGGTTTTCTGCCCCCCCGGGGGGGCATATTGGGGGCTAGGCCCCCATATGCCCCCCAGGGGGGCAGAAAGACTTACATTTCTCTGGGGGGGTGAGGGCATTGCCATGCCCTTTTTGGGCAGCCCCCACGCCCCACCCCAACGTCAATAAAAAAAAAAATCCCTGGTTTCTAGTGGGCTTTCCGCCCCCCCAGGGGGGCAAATTGGGGGCCACTGCCCCCATATGCCCTCCAGGGGGGGGCAGAAAGACTGACATTTCTCTAGGGAGGGTGGAGGCATTGCCATGCCCTTTTTGGGCAGCCCCCACCCCAACGTCAATAAAAAAAATCCCTGGTTCCTAGTGGGCTTTCTGACCCCTGGGGGGCAGAAAGACTTACATTTCTGTGGGGGGGGTGGGGGCATTGCCATGCCCTTTTTGGGCAGCCCCCACCCCAATGTCAATAAAAAAAATAATCCCTGGTCTCTAGTGGGCTTTCCGCCCCCCGGGGGCAGATTGGGGGCTACTGCCCCCATCTGCCCCCCAGGGGGGTAGAAAGACTTGCGACCAAATGAATATGGGGGAGCAAAGGCCCTTGCCCAAGGGGCCACTCCCCCCTCCCTGGTGGCTAGTGGGTGGATCCCTGCTTGGGGATCACCCTCCTGGGGTGATGCCCAAGCAGGGATCCACTAGGGAAGGGTACCATTGGAAAGGGGAGATTCTCCCCTTTGCAACGATACCTCTCCCATCTTTTTCGGTGCTCGGGGTGCTGAGATAGCCCCACGAGCACTGAAACACTGAAACTGAAACGAAGTTTCAGTTTCGTTTTCGTTGCAATGACGATAGTGCGCCATGCGCGCGATCGTCATTGCAAGGAAATCTAAAATTAGGCCAGGGAGGTTGGGAAGCTCTTCCCACATACCCAGGCAAAAAAGGGAAATCCCTCTGCTGTCTGCAGCAGAGGGATTTCCTGAGCATGTGCTCATGACGGAATGGTTCCGTCATGAGCACACTAGAACTTGTGCTCATGATGGAACCATTCCGTCATGAGCATAGAAAGGGTTAAATGGATCTTTAGAACCCTATATTTCAACAAAAGTAATATGGATTAACCCTTATACAGACATATGTAGACAGTAAGGGCCTCATTACGATGGCGGTCGGATGAACGTCCGACCACCATCGTGTCAGACACTGGACCGCTAGGCAAGGAGTCGGCAATCCCAACAACCCAATTACGGTGCGACCGCCGTGGAGGCCGTCCTAAAATTCTGGTTACCATTGCGGCTTGAGCAGCAGCTCAGGAAAAGGGCCACTGCACAAGCCGCATTAGTAAACAGCATTTTTCAAACATCCATGCACCATGTGCCAGGCACCTCCTGGTCAGAGACCTGCTCTCTCCCCCAGCAGCTCCGCTGTTGTGCCGCTGCTGCTGACCCCGTTCACTTCTGAGCTGGTAGGTGTTCGAGGCCCTCCTCCACTCGCAGGCTCCTGCTTGTGCCTCATCCCTGGTGGTCCAGTGGGAGAGCCTTGCTCTTCTGCTGGTTCCTCTGCTGTCTGTATTGTTGTGTTGTGCCCTTTTTTTTGTCTTTTGTTATTGTGCCCATTTTTTTGTCTTGCTGTTATGTCTCTGTATTTTTATTTGTGATCTGTTATTTTTTGTTTTGTCATTCTCTGTTTTGTATTTTTTTCTGCCCCTTTATTCTGCCTGTTTCCCTTTCCCGCCACTGCTGCCCCCGCGGCCTCTCCCCCCTGCCGGTTCTGACTCCCACCTCCCAGTGGCGCTTCCCTCCCCCTTCCCTATTTAATGGCAGCCGCTGGATCTCCAACCACCCACCGTTAAGACTCAGCTGCCCTCCTAGCACTCAACCCCGGAAGTAACAACAACTGCCAGCTGTCCACGCTGAACACCACCCACGGACAATTCTCCTGCCATCACTGCTGCCAAACCTTCACCACCCTCCGCACCACCACAGCCGCCGCCCACACGCCAGACGCCAACACCACCGAAGCCCTGAGGTGCATCCTCCTCAACGTGCGCTCCCTGCAGAGGCACACTGTAGAGATATAGGACCTCCTCGACACCCTCTCGCCAGAAGACGCCTTCTTCACAGAAACTTGGACCAACTCCACCTCTGCCCTGACATCACCACCACATCCCAGACGGATACAAGATCCAGAGGAAGGACCGCCCCAACCTCCCAGGAGGAGGTCTTGCCATCCCACACAAGAGCTCCCTCCAACTCACGACCTCCAGCTTGAGCGACAGCCCGCTCGCCACTGAACACCTCCATTTCCAGATCCAGACCAGCCCCAGAACGACTCAAAGAGGCACCCTCGCCTACAGACCTCCCGGACCTCAAACTGTGTTTGCCCCCACCATCGCCAACCTCATCGTGCCCCACGCCATTGCCTCCATGGACTACATGCTCATCGGAGATCTTAACTTCCACCTTGACAACCTCAGCAACCCCAACTCCGCCACTCTCCTGGACAACCTTGCCAACCTAGGACTGAAACAACTCATCACCACCCCCACCCACAAGGCAGTACAAACCCTCGACCCCATCTTCGCAGGAGGTAACAACACCCACTTCAGCCACACCACGCAACTCCCCTGGATGGACCACCACTGCGTACACTTCCACGTCGACAAACCCACCGCGCCCAAACCTGCACCCCATCCTCCAGGAAGGAACTAGAGCAAGGTCACAGAGGAGCAGCTCAACTTCACCCTCAGCAGCGCTTCCCCCCCACCTTGACCGATGCCAACCTTGCAGCCAAAGAACTCCACAGATGCATTACCAACTGCGCAGACGAGCTCGCATCCCTACGTAACCCCGACAGACATCGCCCCAGAAAGGCCACCTGGTTCACCGCCAACCTCCAAGAATCCAGACGCACCTGCAGACGACTCGAGAAGAACTGGAGAAATAGCAAATCCTAGGAAGACCGCACCACCTACAAGAATGCCATGACAAAATACAACCAAGACTTCAGATCCACCAAAAGGATCTTCATCCAGAACAAGATCCTCGCCAACTCCAGCAACTCAAAGGAACTTTTCAGCATCATCCAGGAATTCACCAAACCCCCCAGCGAAACCACAGACATCACCCCTTCCCAGGACCTCTGCAACAAGCTTGGCTCCTACTTCCATCTGAAAATCAAGGCCTCTACAACAACTTCAACAACCAGACACCTGACTCCGAAACCACTCCATCCTCCAGCAATGCCAGCCAGCCCACCATATCCTCCTTTACCCCAGTCACCACTGAAGAAACCGCATCGACCAAGAAAGGCATCCACTCAGGAGCCCCCTCGGACCCCTGCCCTCGCACATCTTCCACAGAGCCACCGCCGAAATTGCACCGGAACTACGACTCACCATCAACGCCACTTTTGAAACCGGCATCTTTCCCGATGACTGGAAACATGCAGAAGTCAGACCCCTACTCAAGAAGCCCTTAGCAGATCCCACGGACCTCAAGAACTACCAACCCATCTCCCTCCTCCCCTTTGCAGCCAAAGTCACCGAGAAGACGTCAACGTCCAACTAACGAAATTCATCGAATAAAACTCCATCCTCGACCCCTCCAAATCCGGATTCCGCAGCAACCATAGCACTGAGACCACTCTACTCGCCACCACAGATGACATCTGCACCCTCCTTGACCAAGGATACACCACAGCCCTGATCCTTCTCGACCTCTCTGCAGCCTTCGACACTGTCTCCCACTGCACACTCACCGCCAGACTCCACGACGCCGGCATACAGGGAACCGCCCTCGACTGGCTTCGCTCCCTCGTCACTGGCAGAACCCAAAGAATCAGACTTCCACCCTTCCTCTCCGAACCCACAGAGATCAACTGTGGAGTACCCCAAGGATCATCGCTCAGCCCCACGCTCTTCAACATCTACATGGCCCCCCTTGCCGCCATCGTCAGACAGCACGTACTCAGCATAGTATCGTACGCCGATGACACCCAGTACATCCTCTCCCTCACCAAGGACACCTTCACCACCAGACTCAACTTCCAGGAAGGATTGAAGGATGTTGCATCCTGGATGAGCAGCAGCTGCCTGAAGCTCAACTCGGAGAAGACAGAGGTCCTCGTCCTCGGACCCTCCCCCTCTGCATGGGACATCACCTGGTGGCCCACCACCCTCGGCAGCACCCCACCCCCACTGACCATGCCCAAAACCTCAAAATCGTACTCAACTCCTCCCTCTGCATGACCCGACAGGTCAACGCTGTTGCCTCCACCTGCTTCAACACCCGACGCATCCTCCTAAAAACCTTTAAATGGATCCCCCCGAATCAAGAAAGACCGTCATCCACGCACTCATACCCAGCAGACTGGACTATGGAAACACCCTCTATGCCAGGATCAACAAGTCTCTGCTCCACAAACTCCAGACCATACAGAATACCGCAGCCAGACTCGTCCTCGGCATTCCCCGACATGAACACATCTCCTAACACCTGCGTAACCTCCACTGGCTCCCCGTCGAGAAGAGAGTAACTTTCAAGATACTCACCCACGCCTACAAATGCCTCCACAACACCGGACCCCAATATCTCAATGATAGAATCTTCTTCCACGTACACGTACCCAAGAGGAACCTCCGATCCGCTGACCTCACCGAACCCCGGCGCATCCGCAGAGCAAGAACGGGTGGAGGAACCTTCTCCTACATCGTGGCCAAGACCTGGAACGAGCTCCCGATCGACATCAGATGTGGCCACACCCTGCACATCTTCAGGAAGACCCTCAAGACCTGGCTCTTTGACTGACCGGAGCTGCCCCTGCGCCTTGAGACCCTCACGGGTGAGTAGCGTGTTTAACATAACATAACATGTGTATTTGTAAAGCGCACGTTCACCCCAGCAACAGGGCATCTTGGCGCTGAATAACAGATGTTTATTGTTACCCAACTCAATGGTACTCATTTTATCGACCTCAAATGGATGAAAGGCTGAGTGGACCCGCCGGGATTCGAACCTGTGACCATGAGGTCAAACACAGGCCCCTGAGGTGGATGCAGTAGTCCACTGAGCCACCAGACCTGGCTTAAAACTCCCTGATTGATTGATTGATGTTTGTGGGGGCATCACAGTTTCCCCCAGGGCCACATCGTGGAGGCCCATGGGGGACCTGCTAGGAGCCCCCAAATTTCCTTTCTGACAGCCTTTCCATGGTGGTCGAGCCACTCTAGAAAGGCTGTCGGAAAGGGACATTGTAATCCCCACAGTGGTGCCTCCGTAGGTGCCGCCCCCATTGTAGGGATTGCAATCCAACTGATGCCCTGACAGGCTCCTTGAACCTGTCAAAAGAGTTGGTCAATTTCCCTGACATCATAATCAGGCTCTAAATGATGCCAAAAAAATAGAAAGCCATATATAAAACTGCACAGCCCTTATTGTATGTCCGTAAAGACCTAGCCAAAAAAGGATGTCCTTAAAGTGGCCCAGTGGTTTAGGTCTTCAAGATCTACATCATGTATGAGTTCAGTCATTGGATCAGGTCAAACAGAGTCAGACACCATCCATTCCTTTACTCCCAAGACAAACGCAAATGCTGAAATCCGTAGTCTTAATGTTATTTCAATATTCAGAAAATACAAGGGAAGTGGAATAGCATTAGTGCCATGGACCCTAAAGCAAGAAATCAAATACAGCCCAGTACTCCGGATTTGTAGAAAAAAAAACCTCAAAAAATTAGGGAACAGTTGGCCACTCACACCCTTGTGCCTCGGCGCCACTGCATCTACAGCACCTTTGATAGCTGCTCCTTGAACTTTTGTACTTAAGCGACACAGATGTCCGCCCCATGCGTCAACGAAAAAAGAACCAACATAAAGTGCATTGTTCAAATGATGATTTATTTAGAGCCTAACTTTTAAGTCTAGTGTTCTGAACTAACTCAAATGCCCCCTTCACTGCTAGGGAGCAGGTACTACTCCCATTAAATAAAGTCTGATTTAAAATTGACCAGCTTTTACCTATGACAGCAGAGGCCTTGGGAGGCCACCTATGCAACACAAGATGTGAAAGTACATATCCACTAGGAGTTCGGAGGTCTAGGTCTCGCTGAATTACCTCATGAAGCAGTTCAGTGAGAGAATCAAGACGACCGTAGGCAGAGACATCCCTCCCTCCCCCCACCCCTGGCCCTCTCTGAATGTCGAACTTGACTGTCTTAATGGTGTTTCAAAAATGTCAATGGCTACATTTGCATGTAATCTATTGTGGAAAAAAAGTATTGAAAGGGACCCCACACACCAAGGCGACAGGGTACCAGTTAATAATGGTTGAAAAAATATATGGATTCACAAAGCTCCACTCAGAACCAAAATATGGAAATGCATACATCACTCAACCTTTATCAAATATGCATACTTCATTCAAAGACAAATATTATTATTACCACAAGCAAGTACCACAAGAATTGAGAAAAATAAATTGGATTTAATTCTTTTGTAAAAAGCAATTTAAGAAAACATTTGTCACACTTCTACTTTACATCCAAATATTTTGATTTGATTTAAAACACATATACATCATGGTAAAAGATAGTGGTCAACAATCTAAAAACTTGCGACAATTAGACAATGACAAAAGGGAGAGCAATTTAGACACATCCATTAGTCTATTAAAAAGTCTGCAAATCTGCTATTTGTAGCAACAGGGATCCATGATCATATCCATATATCCTATAGAACATCCCAGTGTACTACAGATTCTGCTTTAATGATTCACACTGATGCAGCGGAAAGCTTACCAAATTCTTATTTCTCTACACCACAATATATTATTATTCCAACTGGGCCCATAAAGTTAGAATTTCTTTCACACTGATTTATTTACCATCCTGTTTACTAAACCTTGGTCCTCCAATGGATCTTTTTGTTGACCTAACAGGGACTTGGATATTTGGAGTACGTGAAGCAAATTCCATATGAGGACCTGGAATAAAGAATTGCCAAACGCATGCCTAACCCTGGGTGTAATAGTCCGCTCACCCAGTAAGTCGCATTTCACGCAAAAATGCATTTTGAGCGTGCAAACACAAAAAAACTCTGCTCCGCTCGCGGAGTTTTAGCAACTCCGCGTTCCACATAGAACGTGGAGTTGCCGAAAAACTTCACACTCCACAACGGAGCAGAGGTTTTTTTTGTGTTCGTGCGTCCAAAATGTATTTTTGTGTGTGCGAAAGTGACTTACTGGGTGCCCGCGATCGCCTCCGAGATTTCCGAGCCGTTCACGAGCGTCATGAGATTTGCTAGGCGGTTGCATGGTCCCACAAGAGTTTGCGGTCGCCAACACGTCATTCAACTGCGCCAGCGGACTTCCAGCGGGGGTTTTGTGAAAAACGCTATCCCAAACACACAGGATCTACCGCAACTGCATTCTAGAGAAGGTTCTCTCCCCGAGCAGCATCAAAACCTTCTCGAAATGACGATTCGGAGTAAAAAAACTCCTCAAATTGCCATTTGGCTATACTTTTTTTCTATTTTTTTTAATAGGAAGGAAGTGCCCCTTAGCCTCCAACTTCCTGCCCCTGTCCAACAGGCTCCTCCCAGTGCTTTGTCCAGCTCCTGGTCACTATTCATTTGGATTTGGAGCTGGAAGGATCACTCTTTGTGCCTGCTGTATAATATATCACTGGATTTGAGAACTTTGAATTTGGGATTTCACAAGCAAGTTGGAAAAATGGTGTTGTTTGTTTGATTGGGGCCTTGCACCTAGATTTATTTGTACTTTTCATCAATTTTTATTTATTTATGGTGGTGGGTGGCCTGTAGTTTCAGTAGGGGACTAGTTGTTTCTTTGTAAGTAATTTTTCTTCTTTTATAAAGGAAACATGTTGCACAGTTGACTACATTTTCTCAATGTTTTGAAATCAATTTGCAATATTAATTCACTATATAGCGCAGTAGTCTTCCGATAGGCCTTTCTCAGCCAGTAGGCTCAGAACTACGCATGGGTGCATGATACAACTGTTTCTGTGGTGTCTGTTGAATTAAAGCACCATTTGGGGCATGGATGGCATTGGGCTGAAATACAAAATGTGTTTTTTGTGGTATTTCACTTTTTTTCATGTATATTAATGCCTTTGTTGGACGTGTGTGGCTGTAACTTGCAAACTTTTTTAGCCCTGTGGATTTTCATTTTTGTCATTGTTGCATTAAATATGTGTTGTTTAGCATGCCTCCTTTGTCTGACCAGTGTGTGAGTGTGTTTGCAACAGTAGGCCAGCATTTGCCTTGGTTCCCCATGTGGCCATGGGCCATTTTGTAAACAGTGTGTACATAGGCCTGCTTGTGTTCATTGTTTTACAGGCCTCCTGCTTGTTGTTGTGACCATGTGGCTGGCAGCCATTTTGTGGAGGCAGTCAGTGTGCTTTTGCCATAATAGGCCTGCATGTCTTCCCTTTGTTCCCCTTGGCATATTGCTTCTTGTTGTGGCCTGGCCATGTGGTCGGCGGCCATTTTGTGAAGGCAGCCAGTGTGCTTTTGCCATAGGCCTGCATGTCTTCCCTTTGTAGGCTTATTGCTTCTTGTTGTGGTCTGTCCATGTGGCTGGCGGCCATTTTGTGAAGGCAGCCAGTGTGCTTCTGCCATTGGCTTGCATGCCTTCTTTGTGGTGGCCATGTCTTCTTGCTGGTTGTTGTTTTGCATGCATTTTTTTCTTCTTTTATTCAGCAAAAATGTAGCACAGTTCACTAACTTTTCTCCATGTTTTTAATAAATTTGCAATATTTATTTGAATTGATTCACTATGTAGCCTAGTCTGCCAATGGGTTTTCCAGCCAATAGACCCAGAGCTACTCATGGGTGCATGAAACAACTGGTTCTGTTGTGTCTGTTGAATTTAAAATCCTTTTGGCCATGGATGGCATTGGATTAAAATGCAAAATATGTTTTTTTGTGGTATTTTACTTTTTTTTCTCATGTGTGTTAATGCCTTTGTTGAATGTGTGTGGTTGTAACTTGCAAACCTGTTTAACCCTGTAGATTTTTGTTTTTGGCATTGTTGCATTAAAGATGTGTTGTTTAGCATGCCTCCTTTGTCTTGCCAGTGTGTGAGTGTGTTTGCAATAGTAGGCTAGCATTTTCCTTGGCTCCCCATGTGGCCAGGGGCCATTTTGTAAACACTGTGTCCATAGGCCTGCTTGTGTTCATTTTATTTCAGGCCTCCTGCTTGTTGTTGTAACCATGTGCCTGGCACTGGCAGCCATTTTGTGGAGGCAGTCAGTGTGCTTTTGCCATAGGCCTGCATGTCTTCCCTTTGTTCCTCTTGGCTTATTGCTTCTTGTTGTGGCCTGGCTATGTGGCTGACAGCCATTTTGTGTTTTCAGCCAGTGGGCCCCTTTGTCATATGCTTGCATGAATGGTTGATCAATGAGATAATAGCTAAGGCTTAATAAATAAATAATTAGAAGCTTGAGGGTAATTTTTATTTTGTACTTATTTATAACTATTTATTTTCTATTTTTTTGTTTTTGTTTATTTTAATTTCTTTTTTTCATTTTAATGTTTTAATTTTTCCAATTTGCTTAATTATTTCTTTTTTAATATTTTCATTTTGTTTTTCAGTTTCAAAGTAACATGATTTGGCACCATTAACATTAACCCCATGTCTGCTGTATGAAGTGCACAACAGTATTCATTGTCTAGGAATTGTTCTATTCCATTGTCATTTGTCAGCTGCAGCTCACTGAGTGCCGCATCCCACGTGATGCACAATGCCAAACCGTTACATTTGTATTTTTTTGGTTGTTCTTTTTCCTATCCCTCCTTAGTGTACAGTCCACCATGAAGCCCTTGTGGTTGTCAAAGTCTCACAAATGGTTACACTGTATTGTTATTTGTTTTAATAACTGAGGTAACACTAACAAGTGTGACCACACACTGAATTATATATATTATGAGGTCAACTAACAAGTGTGACCACACACCGAATTATATATATTATGTTTGTTTTTGTACTAGTAATTATTGAACTACAACAATGCCACATTTGTTCTTCTTGCTTCTTTGCTTTTAGTTGAACAAGAGGAGGAGACAACATCACCCATTGTACTGCCAGACAGAAGGCCTGCGCCCTGCACATGACATCACGTGATGTGAGACCACAGACATCTCTTCAACTTGTGAACCTAAGACAAGTGCTGCAGCGTGCTAACTGACAGCTTCAAGATGGTCCAAAAGAAAGGTACCATTACTAAGAAAGTCAAAGTTGCCAGTTAGAAGAAGGCACTGCCACTTACCACCACCGGTATGTCGCCCAAGACCTTTTTTGGGAAACCAAAAATTGCGCCTGCAGTAGCGGTGTCCAGGGAGCAAGCTGGGAGCAGCACTCCTGCATCAGCAGACCCACCCGACCAACCTAGACCCAAGCCCTTGTCTGTCGCAGAGGCAGCCAGTCTAATCACGACAACGCCGACGAGCAGTGATGTTAAAATTGACTTATCAGTATCGCAAAGTAGTACCCAATCAATGCAGGAAATTCAGATAAGTGGGCAACAAGAGCCGCAACAACCACCAATAGTAGTAATCCCTCCCGAAGTGGGGGCAATTCAGGAGATCGAGCTTCCTGCTGAGGAAGAAGAGCAAGCCACTCTTTCAGAAGATCCATTGGCTTCCAGATCCCCAGCAAGGAAAAGGAGGGTTAGTCCATCATTTTCTTCTCCACGCCCCCCCTTCTGATGATCTAGACACTACTTGGATCCCTAGTCTGAGAGTGAGACATGCCACGCCCATGAGACAAGGCTAAGGAAAAGGAAGGTTCCGGAAAGCCTTAGAGTTATCGAGTTAGATGTAGAAGAGGAGGATGATGACAAGCCAGTCATCATGGACGCTAGCGCCGACCCAGTGGAGACCGATATTACTCCATCCCAAATTGCTGTGAGGAATGTAGCACGGATACCACCAGCACAGATACCACCAAAACCACCTCCAGCTGCTATATTTACAAAGTCCCGGCAGCGACTTACATCCACCACAACCACCTCAGTAGAAGTAGGTACTGCAGAGAGTTAAATGTCACGCCCACCTACCAGTTCATCCGACATTGCAAGTGGCACCAGCAGCGTTAGAAAGTTGACCTCCCCAGTTTGGGTCCTCTTTTCGGTTAGCCAGAAGGAGGTGAACATTGCTATATGCTCCATTTGCGAGGTAAGCTTGGTACAAACTGTGGTACCGGAGGCCAAACAACCCATGTGAGAAAACACCACTTGATCCAGTGGAAGGCGCACCTTAGTGGCCAAAAAATTGCAAGTGTTGTTGGTGGAGGGGATGAAGATCCGATCACGGTGGAAGGTGAAGAAAAGGGAGACATTTTCTCCGGTACACAAAGCTGCCCTCTCCCCAGCAGTGCAGTGGTATCGCCCAAATCATCATCAGCAACATCGCAATGGCACAAGAGAGAGGTCAGGAAACCAAGGGGGCCAAGGCAAGAAAGTATTGCAACGAAAAAACGGGCATTGAGCTTAACAATATCTGGTCTCAAGAAATCACCTGCATCAGTGGCACATGAAAATCCTGGCTACCATTTTCAGCATGTTTAGGCGGGAGAGGCAATACGAACGCAACCACCCAACGGCACGTTTGTACAACGCAAAGCTGACTAAAATTTGAGCGCTGGACCTCCTACCTTTTTCTTTTGTGGAAGGGGTGGGTCTTCTTCAATTTGTGGCAGCCATCTGTCCAAAATGGAAGGTTCCCAGCCGGTCCTATTTCACCAGAGTTGCTGTTCCAGCACTACATCAAGAAGTGCTGGAATTGCTTGGACAAGTTTGCAGCAGAGTGCCGTTCACACTATCCACCTGACTACAGACATGTGGACCAGTTGCCAATCCACCGATTACATGTGCACCACTGCACACTGAATCTCTTTTGTGGGGGTTAGAGAAATACATCTGCTTGTGTTGACACTGCTGACATTTTTAATGGGGCTCAGAAGCATGCTACAGTAGCCATGTGCGCCATGGAGAAATGCTATACTGCTGCAAACATTTTGAAAAACTTTAACACAAAAGTCTTTGAATGGCTGCGAACAAGAGGGCTTAACATTGGTTTTGTTGCCACGGACAATGGCATTAATATAGTTAAGGCCATGGCCGATGGTGGCTATTTCAGGGTCCTGTGTTTGGCACACTGCGTTAACATAATTGTTCAAGACTTTCTGAAAAAAGAAAACTGAGTCAGCAACTTACTGACTACCTGCAGAAGAATCTGCACACATTTCAGCCATTATTTTAAAGCCCCGAAGCAGCTGAGGATCATTCAACGTGATAATAGAATGCCAGCTAAAGCACTCATCCAGGAGGTTCCAACACATTGGAACTCAACGTATTACATGTTTGAACGTCTGTTTGAGCAGTACAGACCAATCAATGAATATGTCATGCAAAGAGGGGATGCAACATGATCATTGAGATGGACCAATGGGGCCTAGTTAAATGCCTGACCGAGATGCTGCTTCCTTTCGAGGTCTTCACACGTGAAGTCAGCAAGGAGGACTGTACCATGAGCCAAGCTATTCCATTGTTGCATATGCTACAGGAGCAGCAAAAGGAGGTGTCTGCAATGCACGCAGGTGTGGAGGAAAAAATAAGCATATGAGTTGGTGGAGAGCTTAATCCTTCGCTTATCTGAAAATACAAGGGTGCAAAGATGCATTGTGTCATCCAACCACTACATTTGTGCCACAATTCTTGATCCACAGTACAAACCATTACTGGACACTTTCATTCCTTTTTCAGACAGGGATGTTGCCAATTACAAAACTTGGATAGCTATGCAAGCCAGTCAGCTAGAAAAAAAGAACGGCCGGGAATTAGAGGCCCGCTCCTCCAGGGCACAACAAGTACTGCAGGGCAGCCTTCAAGTTCAACTTCAGAGCCTGAGGGCAGTGCGGTTGGCTCACAGCAGCCAAAAGCACCAACAACAGGAAGAACAACAACATCAACAGCAACAAGAACAGGACCATCAGCCCCAAAATCAGAAAAGGAATGGTTTCTACTGGCAGGGCTAAAACCAGTGGTAAGGCAAAAGAGACCGAGCAAAGCGGAACACCCATGACCATTGAGCAGATGGTCCAGGTCTATCTGGATGACCCAACAGAGGTCTACTTTGATCAAAATCCATTGCTGTATTGGTATGGGAAAAGGCGCCAATGGCCAGTGCTCAGCAGGCTGGCGATAAACTATCTGGCTTGCTCCGTAGCAAGTGTATCTGCTGAGCGTATTTTCAATGCTGCTGGTGCCGTTCTAACAGTAAGAAGGACCTCTCGCCCCAAAACATGTAAAGGTTAACTATGATCAAAATGAATCAGCACTTTGTACCACCAGATTGCACCATACCTGAAGTACCGCAGCAGGAAGATGATAACGGCAACTCAGGTCATGGAAGTAGAGTGTTAGGTGACCTACTTCTAGGTGAACCACCAGAGTTTAAGGACGAGCTCTACTTCCCTGACAACTAGGCTTTCTATTTACTTTCTTATTTCTTTGACGCCCAAAAAAAACCCTCAAAAAAAAATATAGCTTAGGAACATTATTTACTTTATTATTTATGTGTGTCACTGTCTTTCTGGTTCACAAATCCATCCCCACCATCTTACTCTTTTATTGCCGTTTTTGGCATTGCGACTTTGTGCAGTCAATGAAGAAGTAAGTCCACTCCTGACTCACCCTAAAGCTATTTCCTTCAAGCCAGACATTGGATGGAGAATACAAACAAATGTGTGCCTACCTCCAACCCTGTGCCCTATCTATCTATCTATCTATCTATCTATCTATCTATCTATCTATCTATCTATCTATCTATCTATCTATCTATCCTTTCCTAGCCTAGAGGGACTGCCCCGGAAGAACAGGTGAATGATGGCATGAATTGCACGCTGAGTGATTGTTGTTTATTGTGAATGATGTCTACTATTCAACACACAAAAAAGTGACTCAAGTCAATCTTTCCCTTCTTGTTGTTCAATAACAAAATTGTACTACTACAGACCGATACATTGCATTTTGAGTTGGGACGAATCAGGACTCACTCGGGACACTGTTGGAATGGAGTTGAACACCATACTCAGAGTCAAAGTCAGAAGGATCAGAGATGATTGATGGAATAACCAGGGATTGGGCATGAGCGTGACTACTTCGAGAAATGCCACCAGAAGAAGATGGAAGTTTTCAAAGTCACTGAAACCAACCGATTTGGATGATGATGACTTTGAAGTGGCCTAAAGGTAAACAACAACACCAGACCTACATGTCTGTGTAGTGGTGGTGGTGAGTGTGGTGTAACTGACAGCGGTGCATTGATTTTTTACTTCATTTGGAAAATGCTTTTTTGCTGTGTCTGTGTGTGGTCAGTGCTGTCTGGCTCAAATTCAAAGCTAAGTGGAGGTTGGGTGGGGGGGCCTGTTTTTGGAGCTAACTGCTGGAAACAGACATGATTTAGCCATGTTGCCTCTGAAAGTTTTCTTGTTACACTCCTCCTTATGCAGTTTAACTGTTCTCCTTGATTTTTCAATATCCTTTTTGTTTTTCCATCTACAGGCCCTTTACTCTGCGCCATACTGGAAAAACAACTCACACTAACCTCACCAAACCGCATACACCAGGCACCCAAGTTTGAGAGACAGACAGTCCAGGAGGAATGCAGAGATGAAACTCCCAATTTGGCAATACAGTATCATTTTTTTCCTCTTCAATCATTACGACTGTGTGTGTTGTTTATGTTTGCTTATTTGACTACAACAGATATTTTAATTTTATTTGCTATCTTTCAAAGCCCGATACAACAGAACATAATCTATGTACCTGGGTCTCTCTGGGGAAGACAGACAATTGCATAATTAATATACTGAGAACAGGGACCCTCCCCAGGGAGGAGAGAGAGGGTGTTGCCTGCCTAGGTATAGATCTTAGCACAATGAGTCTCCAATAGACTATAGGTCAATCCATAACAGGGAGCAACAACAGAGATATGTCAACCAAAGAAAATTATATAAAAAATAGACTGAGAAAAGGATAATAAAGGGAGGTGTAAATTCAATTTATTCGAAATATGACAATTTAAAAAACATAAGTAATTTTTTATATATAATAATTTTTGATATATATACAAAAATGCAAAACAACATAAATAACAGCATAACATGATTATATAGTATTCGAAGAGTCTGTATAGGACCAGTTGAAAGTAAAGTTCCCCCAGCACAATGAATAACGGCAACAACAATTAAAAAATAATCATACCAGTTGCACCCTGACACAATCTACGCAATCATTCATACCTACATCACATTCACACTATTGTCCCACTAACACAATCGCACAATAAAAAGAATTGCATTAGTATGAATACAGGAACCAGAGCAACAGAACACAATGATATGTATATTATGGCAATCAATGAATTAAATAGAGCGAAGAACAGCTTGGATGAGACAATGAACTCAAGGGCAAATTCCAATCAATGTTGCTCAAAAGTGCATCAATGGCAATAGTCGTTTGAAAAACATATAAATAGTACAATGAAACCTTAAACTTTCAATTATTCTTGTTTCTATACCATCGTGTGGTTCCTGTCACACACAGGAACTGCCCTGTATTAGTCTAGTACTACTCATCATCATGCATGCATTTCCTCTTCCCCCCAAAACAGATTTATGGTGGTCGGCTGCCAAGATGAATGTGTTGTCCAAGTGTAGTGTTTGTCTTTGTCAAACCTTTCCCTCAAATCCCCTTCCCATCCATTTAATGAACCCCTAACCCTCTTCCCCTGGACTGTGTGATTTATTGAGGTATAACTAAATTATATTTACACCATTAATTGATCACACACTTGCTGGGGCGGATGTGGGGAAAACATTACCGACTGAAGGCAGGGCAAGGATCTTCTTCTGCACTAAGTATCTAGCCCACACTGGCAATATATATATTAGATTGACCACCCATGCACAGTATTCGATATTCAAATATTTTCCAGAGGAACATAATCCATCATAATTATTTGCCAGCATTATCATTCTTCCAGCACTAAATGTTATGCATGTCCACTTCATAGCTTAAGTCGACTTCAGTTTGTAACTTGTACTAGGCTAGCCCACCATTCTGTTTTATTTTACATTAGCATTGCTTATCATGGTATCTCGTTTAGCAGTCTTCTTCTTGTGTACTGTACTTCTACTAGTCGTTCTCTGGTCTCCCTCAGGTGACTGTCTCATTTTCTTTTTTGCAACTGCTACTGTCTACTACTACCACCACCATGGCACCTTAGGAAACCAAACCATCACCATACAGCCATCGCTTCGCCTAATCATCATCACAGGTAAGAGAAGAAGTGTGGGGGATGCAATTATCTATATACTATAGAAATTAATTAATCCACACACCCACACCCCTTCCGAGTCCATAGTCGTTAATATATAGTTGCAGACCGCATAGACTAGGAGGAGAGAATAGTAGGACAAGTGAGGGTACTGTATCTATCCGTGGGTGTGTTATTCTATATCAGCAGATTTCAAAAACCGGCTGCGGCCCTGCTTCAAAAGAAAACGTGTGAAGTAAGGGTAAACCCCCACCCGAAAAAAGATTTACATTTTGTAAAACTAAAAATGTATTCACCTAACACAAATAAAATTAGAAATGCCCACAACACCTGACCCACCCCCTCCCGAACCCAAACCAACGTCCAACGAGAGTCCAAAATCCAAATGTCCATAAGTAAAACCCCAATCCAATTTCCCCAAATTCTACATCCCACCCTCTACCCAACAGGTCCCACTCCCACCCACCAAACAAAAGATTAAAAAAGGGGCAAGAGAGAGGCCTAGCAGTGGGCTAGGAGTCGTATCTTCCTCTCTAGGCTGTCAAAACGCTCCTCCATCCGGCTTTCAAGGCGGGCCATCCTAAGGAGCATGCAGCGGTGAAATCCCCACCAAGGGGGTAGCAGCAGTAGATAAAGAGTGGCAGCTGGTGGCTGCCGGCTGCCGGACCATGGCGCCGTACCACCGGAGGCACTACTGAGGCCTGGCTGGGGCCTGGGGCATTGAAGGATGCAGCTGCTGCTACCTCCTCCTCCTCCAGGACCACCACCCGCCGATATTCATCACTTATGGCCCCCAGCTTCCTTTGCCAGTTCCTGGATGCTCTCTCCCGCCTGTCAGATTGTGGATTGCAGGAGTAGCTATAGCAAGAAAGAAAAAAGACAAATTGTAACCAGTACTCTTAGCAAAACAGCAACACATAAAATTAATATATAGTTGCACAGTAGCACTAGCAGTACATAATATTTGCGGTATCCACCTCGATTCCTCGGCCCCTAAGATTTGGATGAGATTAGAGTTTCAGCCTAGGCATTAGGCACTAAAGTATGGATATGGAGTAGACAAGTATTCTTCTTCTCTCTCTCTTGTTTAGCTAAATTAATCTTGTAGGCATGCCAGCTCAGCTTGCGCATGTTGCGCCCTAGACAGACATACTCATGTCGCAGACTTGCATTACTTTACTACTGTCTGCAGGTGGGGCAGCTGTACTACACAATTATCTCTATTTCTATTATGGCCATACTCTGTTAAATGGCAAATGCTCAATTTTACTATCATCTTGATTAGTCTACAACAAGGCAGATTAATTGTTACTAATATGAATTATGATAAATGGCACAATGTCATGTGAGGTACTACTTTGCAACCATGCAGCCGATAGGCCACCCATGGCTGACACTGTTAAAAAATACCATGGGTAGGGAGTGGACTCGGAGGGAGGCGATTGATGATGGGTGGGTATGGTACATAATATCATGTTGTGCTTGAAAACTACTGTGAGTCAAGGGAGTAGCCCTAAGTGCAACCTCAAACCTTTGAATCAAAAACCCAGGGATTTTTCCATTTATCATTGCATTTTTCTCTAGCATTATTTTTTCACCCTTGGCTTTGCTACTCAGGCACGGTTTACGTTTTACATTCTCTTCATCTAGTCTTCACCTATGATTGAATACCACCCATCCATTCCAAATATGGCTGTTATTCTCAACAAACCTTTCACCAACATATATTTGTCATTTGACCTCCCCATGGCATGCATCCTTACTCCTTGCTTTAGGTTGACCCATCAAACCCCCGGAGTATTCCTTTCACCCATACACTTTCACCCACACAGTCAGGCATCCTTTTGTTCACCTTTCACCCATCCTTCAACCACCCATGCACCCTATCAGCCACCAATATCATTCCCTTCAGCCTTCACCCACACATCCTTCTCTGCCAGTCATATTACATTTCACCCATCCTTCCTCCTTCCATCCTTCATTACCTTTTCTGTCAACCCATCAAGGCCTGAGTCTTCTTCATAAAACTTTCTCTGCTGAGTTGAAGATAGAAGAGGCCATTAGTTACTCAACTCCCACCGTATATGATAATGTTAAGTAAAGGGTGACTTCAATTTTTCACAACTTAGTCTCACAGTACATGTGTACAGTGAACACCCTTTCAGCGAGTGTATATGAATTCAAATTGTCAATACCCCCTGCAGCTGCTGCATCTGCTCCCTGAAGGCTGGCGTCACCGCCCCCGCTGGCCCCAGCACTGGTGGTCAGTACGCCTAGAAAAAACATTATACATTTTTAAATGGCATGGCATATATACGCCTCCCCCTGTTTATTTTTTTCCGTAGCAAGATTGAAAATACATACACCACACACATCACTATAACTCTGGTACAGACTACAGAGTGCAGTATGTCCTATCAAAAATAATAAAATCCGGTTGGGCATTTTGTTGGTAGCAATTTTTTAAATGCTTCTCGAAAAGACAACCTGTAAATGACTGGACTGAGTGGCTAGAGCTATTGGTAAATCTAAGTTTTTGAAAAGAAATAAGAGTGGGCAATATACCTCTAATTTCTTCATCAATTCCTTTACATTTGCAATAACGATATATTAGTACTAGGATTAATAAGCCAATAGCAAATGTCATTAGTGGTGTCAGTAATTTTCCCACTAGACTTTTTACCAGTGCTGCAAACCAATTTCCCACAGATGAGAATCCTTTTCCAATTTTCTCCCAAGCACCTTCTACTTTTAGTTTGGTTCATTCTTTTCCTAAGATAGTAATGTTGCTGATATATCCCTTCAAATCTTTGCTTTTATCAGGGATATAAGTGTAATATTGTTGAACCTTCAGCATGCGACAGACTCCATCTTCTTTTGCTAAAAGCACGTCTAAAGCAAGTCGATTTTGCAAAACCATAGATCTGACAGCAACCATTTCCGTATCAATTACTAAAAGTCCACCAGCAGTATCAGTTGATAATCGATCTACTTCTTTTGAAAGTTGTTGAATTTTGTTTGAATTCAGTATTACCCCAACTGAGGGAATTATTGCTCCAAAAATATCCCAATAATTTCAGCAGCTCTAATTCCTCTCCTTAAGCGTGTAGGTTTTCTTTCATTGATTCCACTGTTTTCATTTACATAACACATTTTGAGGAAAACTATTCCCATATAGCAACTCCCATACCAGTATTTTGGTAATTTATAATAGGCATTTTTCCTACAAACAAGATATACTCCTGGAAATACAGGTTCTAATCCAGCTAAATATCTTCCCCAACCTCCTATAAGTAGGAAAGCATATTCACATTCACTGGAACCAAAGAATTTATTATTATGATCTGTTTTGCGTCTCAGTGTGCAAAGCTTTCCTTTATGTTGCCAATCTAGAGTCATTGCAGTGTATGTCTTTCCCTTTTTATATTCACCCTCCCTATGTGCCCATGGAGGTATTTTCATTTCTGATTCAGATTTCTTCTTTATTTATTTTTGCCGATCTTCTACTGAATTAATAAAATCTTTTTCTACACTATGTAAAGCACAAGTTAAGTTATGTCGATGCGCATATACTGTATTTTTAGGTGATGTAGGAAGAAAAAAATCCCCCCATTACTTCAGCATCTCGTGCATACGGTATTACATTCAAATTTTTCTTAACCAGAACATCTGAGAAAATCAAGGCATAATTTGAATAATAATATTGAAACTGTCCCTTACAATAGAATAAACTTGTTAATACGCTACATGATATACCATACGTTAAGGGTACGTGATGATAGGTTACCCCGTCAGACACAGAAGTAGGTAGTTGCATGCACACATAAAAATCTCTCGCCTCCAGTGTGTCCACATACTCATAAAATAATTAAGTAAACACGTTTAGAGAAAAATCATTAATAGACTTGTTGCACAGTCATCCTGTGCCCTGGGCACGCCCCAACTTTTTGCTGACTGGTACTGGTGGTAACTGACGCTGACTGACCCTGGGCTTTGCCTAACCAGGCCCTGGGCCAGTGCTATGCTGAAAACACTTAGAATACAGTGAAAACACCTACATACACTAGGGTACACTATGGGTTGGGGTACCCCTGTGATTGGCATGACCTACCCTATAAGACCCTAGTACATAATAGGGCAGGGAGATTGAAACTACCTATCAGTCCCTAGTATATAGTAGGGCATGGCAGTTTAGAGGCCAGCAGCCTTTTCTGCACTTGCATGTGTGCACTGCTGAAGCCTGAGGTCAGTTTAAAAGCAGCCCTGGGTTCCATGACTGCTTTTAAAAAATAAATTGTGCCCAAACTCGACTTTGTTGTTTAGGGCACTTAAAAATGGATAGCCTACAATGTTTTGGCATATTATGAACCCCCAGGGTCTCCCCTAGGTGTCCCAGGGGTGGGGGTCAGGTATTTATGAGGTGGACCCTTATAAAATGAGTTTTATATGCCCTGGGTTAAGTGAAATTTCACATTTCACTTTGTGATAAAGTGCTGCCCTAATTCGACTTTGATGCTAGGAGCACTGTGGAGGGAGGATCTGCCATATTTCTACATAATCAGAGCCCCTAAAGTCTCCCCTAGTAGTCCCAGGGGGTGGGGGTCCTGTAGATATAAGCAAAGTACTTATAAAATATGTTTTTATAAGCCCTAGTGCTGGAAAAATTGCCCAAGTCATTTAACCCATTGCAAAGCCCATGCCATATAGGTTAACATGGCAAGAAGCTATTAACTAATAACTCCTGATAGGAGAATGATAGAACTTCCATTCAAAGACTTCCCAGAATGGTAGTGATACATTCAACAATATCATATTGCTGAATTTCTCCTAAAATGTACAGACAAGAAGTTATAAGACTTTCTTGTTTGTAAGTCCAGATTCAGCCTTCCAGTGGTCTGTCCTGATTAGTCAGAGTTAAGTGGATTAGCCAGGCTGCCTTGAAGAGGTGATAAAGAGCACCTGGGGTTAACCAGCTCTGCTGGGAGGGCAGTGTGCTGCTACACAGGAATGCCAGGGCAGGGGGAGGAGTTGTAAACCATGGTCTTCAAAGAGGAGGGAAGAAACCAGTGTCATTTACAACTCTAAACTTTTCACCTCAGCCAGATGCTAGGCTTAAGGAAGGTATGAGCAGATGTAAGGGGGAGATTCTATGGAAAGTAGCTATCCTAGGGGTGTGTTTAGCCAGCTCTTACCTCCCTGCTGGAAAATCAGCCATTATGAATTTAGAAGATTTGGTGAAATGAAAACGATATTTATAAAGCGCGAGGTTACCCGCGAGCATCCCAGCGCTGTGGGCAGAGTCGAATAAAGCTGAGGCGCGATCATTTGGGGAAAAACCAAGTTTTAAGCATCTTGGTGCACTCTAGGACAAAATAATGCCACAATCTACAGGATGTGGTCATATCCTTGGGGAGTTGCCCTGCTCCCATTGGTCAGGAGTGACCTCCTGCTTGACCCAGAGAACTTGGAATAAGTATCTGAGAGGAGCAGAGTCTCATAGATCTGCTGCTTGAAACCTAAGAAAGCAAGACGTTGCCATGCTGAGAAGCCGGGGTGCAAATTCTAAGGCCTGCCCTCTGAAGACTGCACCAGCTGAAACTACAGCCCTGTGGACTACCTTGCTGTAAAAGAACTAAATAGTGAATTCCCTGCAAGCTACAGGTTAACAGAGCTCACCTGGAACATCACTACCAAGGATCCTCAACCTGGAGAACTACCAGTGGATTTGTAAGGGTTTTGTCCAAGTGGATTGTGGGAACTGAAGTCCTAAACTTTCAAGGACCATCTTGGAGCTTCCAGACCCTTGGAGGGAGTTTGAGACACTTTGGGACCCTTTGGGGAACTTCAGGAAGAAGTTCCAGGAGTTTGGAGAACTTTGGAGCAACTTTGGAAAAAAGCTCCATGGGGGACCAACTCAACCTGGTCAGCCAAGCCGCCTGCCTTCAACCGCAAGCCGGCCAAGCCATCCAGGTTCGTCCCGCTGAAAGCTCCGTAGGTCAGACTTCCAGAGTTTGACCGGGAGAAGAAGAAATCTGAGGCCCGTGAACCCTCACCGAATCCGGCCTGGTGAAGAGCATCGAGGGACCCCACGAGAAAAAACTCCAGAAAAGTTTCTAAGTCCGAAGGTAAAAACTGTGACCGGGACCTACCGCGAGGGGTAGCCGCGCAGGGCTCCATCGCGGTCGGCCTGAAACTTTGACTTTGAGCCGGTCTATCGCGACCAGATATCCCAATATGGTGCTATATGTTTCTAAGTGCTATAAAGTGATAAATCTTTAAAAATTCATATCTCCGGTTCCCTACATTGGAGTTTTGTCGTTTTGGTGTCAGTTTAAAGATAAAAATATTTCCTATTTATATAAATTGTTGTTGGATTTTTATTATGCATTGTGTCTTAATTATTTACTGAATTGGTGTTTTTAAATGCCTTACATACCTGTCTTTGAAGTTAAGCCTGCCTGCTCGCAGCCAAGCTACCAAGGGTTGAGCATGGGAATAATTTTCTAAGACCTATGCTGAGTCCTATCATGTGTTAGTGGCCTTATTGCCAGTGGCAGACCTACATTTGCCCCTACCAATAATCCACTTTCCAACAAGACTGATCATGGTGTAAGTCAGTACTTGTTAGATCATTAGTCATCACCATTCTTTCTTGCATTCTAGTCATCTCAACAGTTGTGGTCACATGTAAACTAGTATTTGAATAAAGATGATGAGGTAAATTTAGCATTATCAATAACAAGACAAGGACTAAAACAAAAGCAGTAAAAAAGCAAGCACATATACGTTTATGCCTTAAGGAAGACTGATTTGGATTTTCTATCTTGAATCTAGAGGCACTCATTTTTTTTTATATAATGCTTTGTATCGCAAGGCTTTAGGCAGAAACCTTATAGCAGTGTTTTGTCACATTGTCTTTATCCCTTCGCTTCCTTTTGGCCTTTATTTTCTCCATCACTTTTTCAAAACAGTTCCTTCATGGCGGTTTTTGTGAGATGCAATCTTTGAAGAAAAATGCGTAAAATTCTTTCTCCCAGTCGTTTGCAGCAGCTAAATACGTCCACCTTGGAGCTGTGTATCTTTGACTGGTGTTCGTGCTCTCTTTGTTCTACGTACTGTAGATTCTTCTCCGTCTGTATCACTTTGCTCAGGTTGACTGGAGACTTCAATCACAGTAGAAGGTATTTTTCCTGTGGTCAGTATGTTTCTCAATCTTTAACATTTTCTGGGCCACCGGCCTACTCTTCTGACTTATTTTTCTGGTACACTGCTCACATCATTTGAGTCAATACTTCATTTAGCTAGATCCCCTTCACTTTGACCCTCGTTACCAACTGGGATCAAGTCTCCTTGACTCTCGTTTGAACAACTGTTTTGAGACACAGTAGCTGGCGCCCCATCTACTCTATGCTCAGTCTGAACGGGATGTCTCTCTGTTATCACCGGTTCATCCACCACAGACTCCTCACTTTCAAGAAGACATGGGACTCAACGAGTGTGGGCTGCATGCACCCAATCAGGTAGGCCACCACATTTCACAGCAGTTGTGGTTACTAGTATTACTTGATAAGGCCCATGCCAAAGAGGTTCCAAACAGGATTTTCGCACGTGCTTCTTTACTAGTACCCAATGACCTGGGCACAAGTCGTGACACAGCTCCTGGTGAACTGTGGTTGTGACTGCTCCAACCTGGTGAGACACAGAATGCACCACATCAACCAATCCTTTACAATAATCGAGTACCAAGTCATTGGAAATATTCACAAGTTGATTTGCTGGGACTGTAGGCTGCCTCATAGCCCTCCCCATAAGTATCTCATGAGGGGACAGTCCAGTTCTTCTGTCTGAGATGCTTCGCAAACTCATTAACACCAAAGGTAGTGCATCAGGCCATTTCAGGGATGTGGACGCACACACTTTTGCCAATCGGGACTTTAGAGTTCCATTTACTTGTTTACCATGCCAGATGCCTCTGGTCGATAGGCACAATGCAATTTTTGTTCAATTTGCAATGCAGCACAAAGCATTTGTAGCACTTCATTGTTGAAGTGCATCCCTCTATCTTATTCCAACGAGACTGGAAACCCAAATCTAGGTATTAACTCTCTCAGAAGCAGTTTACCTACTGTTAAGCTATCATTGCATCTTGCGGAGTAAGCTTCTACACAATGAGAAAACAGACACACAATCACAAGGATATATTTCAATCCATTGCAAGGTGGCATTTCAATAAAGTCAAGCTGCATGCGGGTAAAATGACCTCCTGATTTTCCAATGTATCTCGTATTGAACAATGTTTTTCTTCCTGCATTTTGTTGTTGACATATTACACATCTCTGACACAAACTTTCTGCAATGGCTCTAAATTGCGGATTGTACCAGGTCTGGCGAAAGAGACATAGCATAGCATCCCTTCCCATTGGTGACAACAGACTATCTGGTAACACAGGTCTCCCATCCATGTATACCAACACCTCATCTTCCTGTCTACGATTACATCCTACTTTAAACCTCCCTTCCCTCTCTGCTTGTGGAACTGTATCCTGTAATTCTTTGAGCTCTTCCTAATTTTCCACAACTGAAAACATCAATCTGCATTCTGTGTCATTAGACTGTTCCTTCAAAGATTCCCCATTAAATTCGTAAGAATTTAGGGTGCAATAGCGCTCACTCTCATCAGCATAACGATTGCCGACCGTTACATAATCGTGACCAGTCTGGTGGATGGAACACTTCACTACCGCAATCTGAGCCGTCAGCTGTAGTGCCATCAGTAGGTTTTTGACACACTCTCCATCGGATTAAACATTAAATGTCTCACATTGTGGAAACGCTAAGGGGCCATCCTTTTCAGTATATTTCACCCAATTCTCCAACCAAGTACAAGTGTGATATCCTATTTCTAAAGACATCTGCAAAGCAGGTGTTCCTTCCAGAGCTACAGGAACTCCGTCCCTAGTAGGAATAGGTTCATCTTTGCGTATTAAAGTTTTTAAAAGCTTAAAGAATTTCATGATTTGTTTCTTTCAATGCAGTGTGTTTTTATCCCTGCAACTCTCTTCCGTATTATTATTTCAACTTCCAATCAGTTAGTTTTCAACTACCAATCCCAGCGCAGCTTCACACCAACCACCAATACCAGTGCAGCACTTGTATGATACTAGTCTAACTCCTCACTGCGACCGACCCTCCCTTCACAAAATGTTTCGTCATATTTTCTCTTTCGTCCTTAAAACTGATTTCACACAAAACAAAATACAAACATAAAACAACTTTGTCTGCTCCACTAAAAGAATTATAAATACCCACTCCTTCAAAAAAAAATTCATTCGCTCCCAGTGAAACCTCGACCAGTGCGATTTTACTCTCTTTAAGTAAAAAACTTTAATATCTCTCCTGGTGTGTTTCCCGAATAAACCTCAACAATTCCAGCTTGTCACGCTTCAAAAGTTCCTTTTCTTGGTACTGGCAACGATGTCTCATGCACAGCACCCACATAATAGCAGACAAACACACTTAGGGGTCGATTCCGATTCGGGCCGGAAAAAGAACCGACCGACTCGGATCCGGAAATAATACCGACCGACACGTACCCGTGGCGCCCGACATGCCAAGTACGATGCAAGGCGTGAAAAATCCGACCGACACGTACCGAAACCAAGTCGACCGACCGAGCCGCAAGGAAAACAGCAATCCGGCCGGAAAAACACGCGAATCCAACCGACCGACACGCACCCGGAACAAATCCGACCGAAACGTACACGCGAACTCCAAACCGCAAAGTACGATGCAAGGCGCGAAAACCACGAGCGAGTCGGACGGAGGCCAAGCCGTACGACCGACACGCATACAAAACCGAGCCGAAGCAACACAAAACACTGCGACCGACGCGTACGCAGCATAGAAAACTGCACATACACAGCGTGAGCGAAACGGAGAAGACCGTACGAGACAAATGCAGGGTCCGACTCGGTCACAAGAACGTTTCCAACATACACAAACAGCACAAAGGAAAAATCACCCAAAAAAAGGCCAAACAAGCAATTACCAAGCCAATAAATACTGGGGGGTGGGGACAGAGAACAAAGACACACCCACAACTCCACCTATATAAAGGACACAAATCACAACCATGAGCCTTTGCAAATGCCATTCCACTGCCAGCACCCAACAGAAAGCAACCACACACCCACAGCTCATCCCTCACACAAGCCACACACCATCAGCACACCAACAAATACCTACCTCACATACACCCAGCAAAACACACACTCACACACCCTCACCTGCACACCAACACACACATCACTCACCATCACCACCCATCACCATGCCCCCAAGAAGAATCACAAGTTCCTAGATAGTGAATTGGAAGTCATGGTAGACGAGATCCTCAGGGTAGAGCCACAGCTGTTTGGCACACTGGTCCAACAGACCCCCATCTCCCAGAAAACCAAGATGTGGGAGAGGATCATCAACAGGGTGAACGCACAATCACCATGTCGGCGCACAAAGAGTGACATCCAGAACAGGTGGTATGACGTGCGCAGGAGGGTACGGGACCTGCTGAAGAAAGACTACATCAACAGCCAATACACCGGCAGTGGCCCTCCTGCCAAGCCAATATACCTCAGGCCCTGGGAGGAGAAGGTGCGGGCCATCCTTCCGCCAGTGAGCGTATATGGACTAGAGGACATCCCAGAGCCTGGTGAGTACACAACAAATGTACACAATATACTGCCACAAAACACACACATCACTGTCAAGGGGAGGGTCAAACCATGCACTCATAGCAATTACACAGCAACCAGAACAGAATCATCCCAAAATGTGTATGTCAGTCAGATAAACACAACACATGCCATCAAAAAAGTCACATCCAACTGTGCCAACACATGTACAAACACAACTACAACTACAGCTAGGCAGTGGCACAAATAGAACTAACAAACACATCCAGACATGTAGCCACCACAACAACACCAACACACAGTGAAGACCACTCAAAGGAAGGAATTCTGTGTATGCTGGCCAAGTCAGTGTAGCCAATAGCATCATGGGAGTCGCAGTCACACATATTGCCCCCCCCACAACTGTCCCATCAACACCACCCTGAACCATGCTCACATCACAGGGAGTGGAGAAGGACTCACAAGATGGCTGACACTGGCTACTGCTGTGGGGAGCACAAGGCCCTGCTGGCAACTGTGCACCAACAAACAGCAGGACACCACTGACTGACATCCTGAGAGACAACTTACACTCCCTGCAATGCAAGCACGTACCATGGTGGGATATCTGGCTAGCTGGGTGGGAAGGAGGACTTGCAGCACTGACCATAGTCACAAGCACCTCCCCTCACACACACCCCAACACAAACTCCACAGAACCCACCTGGTAGAATGCAATGCCCCCATCCTAACACAAGATCCCACAAAGAACCACCACCCTGGGTTATGTTGTGTGAAGCACAGGGCCACTCTTGGGACTTTTAGCCAAACAACTGCCAGGACAACACTCCCAGCCATCCTGTCAGCACAGCCAGCCCACCCCACAGGGAAGCAGAGTCAAAAGGAAGGAAGCATGGGCATGCTGGGAAGGGGGTGGAGGCAATAGCATGATGGGAGTCGTAGTCACTGATATTGGTCACCCCCACAACTGTCCCATCAACACCACCCTGAACCATGCTCACATCACAGGAAGTGGAGAAGGACTCACAAGATGGCTGACACTGGCTACTGCTGTGGGGAGCACAAGGCCCTGCTGGCAACTGTGCACCAACAAACAGCAGGACACCACTGACTGACATCCTGAGAGACAACTTCCACTCCCTGCAATGCAAGCACGTTCCATGGTGGGATATCTGGCTAGCTGGGTGGGAAGGAGGACTTGCAGCACTGACCATAGTCACAAGCACCTCCCCTCACACACACACCCCAACACAAACTCCACAGAACCCACCTGGTAGAATGCAATGCCCCCATCCTAACACAAGATCCCACAAAGAACCACCACCCTGGGTTATGTTGTGTGAAGCACAGGGCCACTCTTGGGACTTCTAGCCAAACAACTGCCAGGACAACACTCCCAGCCATCCTGTCAGCACAGCCAGCCCACCCCACAGGGAAGCAGAGTCAAAAGGAAGGAAGCATGGGTATGCTGGGAAGGGGGTGGAGGCAATAGCATGATGGGAGTCGTAGTCACTGATATTGGTCACCCCCACAACTGTCCCATCAACACCACCCTGAACCATGCTCACATCACAGGAAGTGGAGAAGGACTCACAAGATGGCTGACACTGGCTACTGCTGTGGGGAGCACAAGGCCCTGCTGGCAACTGTGCACCAACAAACAGCAGGACACCACTGACTGACATCCTGAGAGACAACTTACACTCCCTGCAATGCAAGCACGTTCCATGGTGGGATATCTGGCTAGCTGGGTGGGAAGGAGGACTTGCAGCACTGACCATAGTCACAAGCACCTCCCCTCACACACACACCCCAACACAAACTCCACAGAACCCACCTGGTAGAATGCAATGCCCCCATCCTAACACAAGATCCCACAAAGAACCACCACCCTGGGTTATGTTGTGTGAAGCACAGGGCCACTCTTGGGACTTCTAGCCAAACAACTGCCAGGACAACACTCCCAGCCATCCTGTCAGCACAGCCAGCCCACCCCACAGGGAAGCAGAGTCAAAAGGAAGGAAGCATGGGCATGCTGGGAAGGGGGAGGAGGCAATAGCATGATGGGAGTCGTAGTCACAGCTCTACATCCCCCACCACATGGCCCAGCAAGCTCACACTCACGCATGCACATCCCACAGAGAGTGGAAAGGCCCATCAAAGATGTCTGACACTGTTGCTGTGTCGTGGGGAGCACAAGGGCATGCTGGGTACTGCACACCAACCAACAGCAGGACACCACTGTCAGCCATCTTGCCATTGCTCTCACAACCACACACACTGAACTCCCCACAAAAGCAAGTAAGTATGGGAATGCTGGGAAGTGGGGTGTAGGCAATAGCATGATGGGAGTCGTAGTCACAGACATAGCTCACCCCCACAACTGTCCCATCAACACCACCCTGAACCATGCTCACATCACAGGGAGTGGAGAAGGACTCACAAGATGGCTGACACTGGCTACAGCTGTGGGGAGCACAAGGCCCTGCTGCCAACTGTGCACCAACAAACAGCAGGACACCACTGACTGACATCCTGAGAGACAACTTCCACTCCCTGCAATGCAAGCACGTTCCATGGTGGGATATCTGGCTAGCTGGGTGGGAAGGAGGACTTGCAGCACTGACCATAGTCACAAGCACCTCCCCTCACACACACACCCCAACACAAACTCCACAGAACCCACCTGGTAGAATGCAATGCCCCCCATCCTAACACAAGATCCCACAAAGAACCACCACCCTGGGTATGTTGTGTGAAGCACAGGGCCACTCTTGGGACTTCTAGCCAAACAACTGCCAGGACAACACTCCCAGCCATCCTGTCAGCACAGCCAGCCACCCCACAGGGAAGCAGAGTCAAAAGGAAGGAAGCATGGGCATGCTGGGAAGGGGGTGGAGGCAATAGCATGATGGGAGTCGTAGTCACTGATATTGGTCACCCCCACAACTGTCCCATCAACACCACCCTGAACCATGCTCACATCACAGGGAGTGGAGAAGGACTCACAAGATGGCTGACACTGGCTACTGCTGTGGGGAGCACAAGGCCCTGCTGCCAACTGTGCACCAACAAACAGCAGGACACCACTGACTGACATCCTGAGAGACAACTTACACTCCCTGCAACGCAAGCACGTTCCATGGTGGGATAACTGACTGGCTGGGTGGGTGGGAAGGAGGGCCGGCTGTCAACCAAACACAACCAATGCAGACCATGTTCACACCCCAGAAAATACATAGAAATGCCCAAATAATGCAGGACAATGTGCCACACCAATATCAACCCCTGACTGTGACGACTTAGGACAATGCAATGTACAGGCCCGCACCCAGAGGCACAGTCACAACTGTCGTGTGTCAACCATTGATGCTTGCAGAAACATAACATACATTGTTTGTGTCTCCCAAAAACAGGTGATGATGGGGACACAGCAGCAGACGCTGAGGAGTCCCAGTCCCAGGCTCAAGAGGATGCGGAGCTCACTGGCGTCGTACAGCCTCTGTCCTCCTCGGACGATGAAGACCAACCTGGCACATCCGGTGCAAGTCAACATGCAGCACCAGCAGGACCACCAGCTGCAGCACCAGCAGGACCACCAGCTGCACCCCCTGCACCCACCCCTCCAACGACTGTCACCACAAATACCATCCCTGCCGACATGGACAGAACAAGGAACAACACCAGCACAGGGACCCTGGACCAACCTGGGGCCATGGACACCACCACCACCACCAACCCCCAAGGTGGACCAGGGTTATCTGTGCGTGCCACTGCACACACTGCACATGTCAGCAGGGGTGGTGGGAGGGGTGGGAGACAGAGGTCGCTGCTTGCAGACGTTGCTGGTGTGCATGATGACCCACAACTGGTACGCATAGCTGATGCGTACCAGTCCAGCACCGGAGAGCTCAGCCAGGTAGTGGGGCTCCTCAGAGACATGAAACAGCAGCAGGCTGCCCATCATGCCCGCTTGGACTCCCACATGTCCCACGTGGAGTCACACATGTCCCGCGTGGACTCACACATGTCCCGCGTGGAGTCCAAGTGGGATGCACTGCATGAGATGACGGCGGTGCACAGGGACATTTTACAATGCCTCCGCCAGATGAACAGCAACCAGTCCACACCTCCCTGTGTGCCAACAACATCTGGTGCCGAACAAACTGAACTGCCACAGGGAGGGAGGAGGACTCTGGCGGAGAGTCCCCTGCACCGCAGCAGCCTGTACTTGAGGGCCCCCCCCAAGAAGAGGGGTTGTCCGAGGAGGGAAAAGTGAGAGGCCGATGGCCAAGCGCAACTCCCAGGAAGCCTGAACCTGTTCTGGATGTTCGCCTTTGTGCACAGACTGTTCACCCTGTTGACGGCAACACTACTCCCACACATTGCATGGGGAGTACAAGTTGGACCAATGTGTCAGACAACTGTGGCCCCGATACTGGGGATCCTGTCTACCAGGACTTTCAATTCACCTAGGAACTTCGGATTGCAAGATTTATGTACAGCACTACCCATCCTATGCACTATTAACACAAATGTATCACAGTAAACACACTAATACACCATACTTGCCTCTGTCGTGATTCCAACGTGGGTGCTGTTATGGGGATGATGAACTGCAAAATTACACTGTGTATGCGAACTGCAACAGCAAGGACAACACAGGCATGTGAGTAAAGGCAACGTGACACATATGAGGGAGATACACCACCAGGGCTACACAACACATACACACCTAGGCCATCTGACTCATTGCCTACACTGATGTTGCCAGGGAAGGCGGTGCAATGCACAGACACCACACCCATTCCCAGTTGTAGTCAAGTAGCCCACAGGTGCAGTAAGCAAATGGCACTCAAATGTGTGACCACAGACAACGCACATCACAAAGTGAAGCACAGGTTTATTACACAGTTGCAACATGTCGTAACCACTACAGATGCAAGGTAATCCCACCTGGAAGCGGGCACACAGTCAACAACTGTAGGCGGAAGGAAGTCCATGGGTGTGGCGCACATCACCTGTAGGGACACAACAGCTACCAGCCTGGATGTGCAATCACGTCGTAGGTGGACACAGTTGACCAAACGAATCTGAAAGTACCCTGTGAAGGACAGAAATGACACACAGTCAAAAGCAATGGAGTACAGGACAGAACAGCAAAACTCATGCACAATACATGTTACAAGATACCCACCCAGAACCAAGTTAGCATGTCAACACTGTTGGGGAGTACAGCCCACCTGTTAGCAGACATCGCAACACACATCCAGTCAAGTAGCCCATGGACACAATCCAACAGCACCAGAGCACCACCCACACATCATGCCAACTCACATCATTGACATGACACCTCAGGATACTCACATTCAGCTAAAGAAGTTGGTGATGAGCTGTGTGCGGACATCACCATCATCATCATCATCATCATCGTCACTGGCATCGTGGTCCAGGCCAGGATCCTCCACAGGTGGCGGATGTTGGTCATTGTCATCCTGGATGAGAGGCAACTCCTTCCGCACTGCCAGGTTGTGGAGCATGCAGCAGACGATGATAATCTTGCACACTTTCGCAGGGGCATATGGGAGGGACCCTCCGGTCTTGTCCAGGCAGCGGAAGCGGCTCTTCAGGAGACCAAATGTCCGCTCAATCACTCTCCTGGTCCGACCATGTGCCTCATTGTAGCGCATCTGGGCTGGTGTCACAGGGTTCCTGAGGGGTGTCAGCAACCACGGCATGTTGGGGTATCCCGAGTCACCTACGGACAGACAAGTGCACATTAGCTGACTTGGAAAAGTGGGCGGAATACTACAGATCAGATCACACACAATGGCACAAAGTCAGTACACACCGACAAGCCAGGCACGCTGGTTCTGCATCTGTGCCATCATCCTGGGGATGCGACTACTCCTCATCACAAAGGCATCGTGTGCTGAACCAGGGAAACGGGCACACACGTGTGTGATGGTCATGTCTGCAAGACCCACCACCAGTGCATTGACCGAGTGGTAGTGCTTGCGGTTCCTGTAGGCCTGCTCCTGGGCCTGTGGTGGTACCAAAGCCACATGTGTCCCATCAATGGAGCCAATGACATGCGGCATCCTCCCCAGGGCATAAAAGTCACTCTTCACGTCAGTGAGTCGTCGCAGTCTAGGGAAATAGATGTACCGGTTCAGGAATAGCAACATTGCCGCCAAAACATCGCGGAGCACACGGCTCAACATGGTCTGTGACATCCCACCAGCAGTCGCCACAGTATGTTGGAAGGTACCGGTGGCAAAGAAGTGTAGGGCTGCCATCACCTTCACCTTGGGGGTCAGCGCTGTAGGATACGGCCGGCCAGGCTGCAAATGTGGGGACAACTGCACTGCCAAATCCTCAATCAGCTGCCTGGTGAAGCGGTACCGTCGGATGCTGTCCCGTTCCACCATCGTTGCCAGGTCTGGGAATGGTCGATGGACAGCAGGAGCCCTGCAGTGCAGAGGAGAATTAAGCAAGATTGTCAGTCACCCCACATATGCGGCATTGAACACACTCACGATCCCAACATACATCATTATGAGGCACAACTACATGAAGTGTGCAGTTCCGGAAGGACATGTATGGTACATACATGGCCAACATCTGTCAACACGGTCCAACAGGTGGCATCAATTAGTCCCAGGTTGGCCCATTGGATATCATGAGGCCGTGTCACAGTTCCCATCTCCTGCTGCCGTGTCACAATAACCCCCCACAGTGACATGTGAGGACAGATGTGCCCCAGGCACCACAGCTCAACGACAGGTACATTCCCAGGGACCCTGTATTGCCACATGGACACTGGCATTACATGGAGTATCATGTATACACCACAGCAAAACAACCATGACCCCCACAGGTAGTGGCCCCACTTGCCACGGCAGGACAGACATGGACGTCTGTGACACACACACGCACAACATCAAAGTCCATGCACACACAACCTGGATGTGGAGACTGTCTCCCATTGTGCACATGAAATCAGAGACATTGTAAACACTACATGCACAAAGACTGTGGAGGACCATCACTATTGTGCCACTGGGACACCCTGGCTCAAACATACCGTCCCACATGGGACTCACGGGGTATGTGACATGACATACACATACACCACCGTGAAATGTGACCATGGCACATGCACAGATATGAACAGTTGCACATCACAGTGGTCATGTACACGTAACACCCAGGATCCTGTCCCCATGAACACGTGCACAGCCTGGGGGTGGCTGCCCACAGGTGACACCCACAGGACAACATGTACACCAACATACACACAATAGGAAATGCAGCCTTACATGCCTTATGATAAAGTTTGGACAGGCTGTCGTGATGTAGGTGTGCCCCTCACTCCCTGGGAGCTATCTGTGGCTGGCATATGTCCATCTGAGACAGGCATGCTGACATATGCCAGTCACATGTACAGTGATGCGTTGTACTGCAATGGACCGATCGGTGCCCCCGGCCGGCCCATTGCATTCAATGTGTGCGGGTACGCGTTGTACCCCTGTACGCGTTGAACTGCAATGGACCGATCGGTGCC
>CAWUFW010017699.1:0-251526 GCA_963921515.1 Calotriton arnoldi | reverse complement strand
TCTGACATTAGGGTAGTGCAGTGGTGTTTGTGTAGTGTAGGGGGTCGTGCTGGGGGTAGTGTTTTAGGGTTTAGGGTAGTGCAGTGGTGTTTGTGTAGTGTATGGGGTCATGTTTTAGGGTAGTGCAGTGGTGTTTGGGTAGTGTAGGGGGTCATGCTGGGGGTAGTGTTTTAGTGTTTAGGCTAGTGCCGTGGTGTTTGGGTAGTGTAGGGGGTCATGCTGGGGTAGTGTTTTAGGGTTTATAGTAGTGCAGTGGTGTTTGTGTAGTGTAGGGGGTCGTGCTGGGGGTAGTGTTTTAGGGTTTAGGGTAGTGCAGTGGTGTTTGGGTAGTGTAGGGGTCGTGCTGGGGGTAGTGTTTTAGGGTTTAGGGTAGTGCAGTGGTGTTTGGGTAGTGTAGGGGTCATGCTGGGGTAGTGTTTTAGGGTTTAGGATAGTGCAGTGGTGTTTGGGTAGTGTAGGGGTCGTGCTGGGGGTAGTGTTTTAGGGTTTAGGGTAGTGCAGTTGTGTTTGGGTAGTGTAGTGGGTCGTGCTGGGGTGGTGTTTTAGGGTTTAGGGTAGTGCAGTGGTGTTTGGGTAGTGTAGTGGGTCATGCTGGGGGTAGTGTTTTAGGGTTTAGGGTAGTGCAGTGGTGTTTGGGTAGTGTAGGGGGTTGTGCTGGGGTAGTGTTTTAGGGTAGTTTAGTGGTGTTTGGGTAGTGTAGGGGGTCATGCTGGGGGTAGTGTTTTAGGATAGTGCAGTGGTGTTTGGGTAGTGTAGGGGGTCGTGCTGGGGGTAGTGTTCTTCTTCGGAAGAAAAATCGACAACAATAGATCTCGCCAAGCGAGCAGTGCATGCGCTGCATTGCTAGGCGAGACCTAAAAAGCATTGCACCAAGATGGCTGCCAACACTTCCTGGATTGAAGTGTTGGCAGCCAATTAGAGCCAAGCTTGTGCTTGTGTAGTTAGGTCCCGCCCAGATATGTAAAGATTTTTTTCCTTCAATATCTCAAAAACTACTGAATGGATTTACACCATTTAAAAAAAGGGCTCTTTCTGAACCAAGGACTACCTTTTTGCCAAATTTGGTGTAATTCCGTTCAGCAGTTCGGGCTGTAGCCGTGTCTAAAGTTTCCTATGGAAATTAACATGGAGAAAACACGTTTTGGGACCCCCCTTTTTTCTCGGACCCTGCTAGGCAAATCACCCCGAAACTTTCAAGACAGGAGCTGGCCGGAGCACCCCACTAGTTTTGAAAATTTCACCAAGATTCATCAAACGACGCTAAAGTTATTGGGAAAACAAAAAATGCTTTTCCTATGGAAAATAGGTCCTAACTATAACTCGCTACTTGCCACCGCCAGTAGGTAATGTATATGTATATATGTATATATGTATGATAGCAGCTTCCCCCATCCTGGACAGAAGAAAGGGACACAGCGGGGCTCATCAGGACGCATTATTCAAAAGAATTTGGCATGACCGGTTTCGGCTCACAGCCTTTCTCAAATGCCTCAGTCCATAACCAAGAGTCCTCAAAAATATTTAAAAGAGCTCCTCCCACCAAAATAGTGAAGGGCCCAGCTGAAACTCATTGTTGTGCCGACGCCCAGTAGTCCCATGCCACGGACTAATGGTCCCATCATGCACCTGGCTGGAATATCACGAGCTGCAGAAGGAGTCTCTGTCGGATTTTCTGGGAGAATAAATGTCCTTGGGTCCCCTACTATAGATATGTATATATATATATATATATTCACTGAAAAAACCATAGGTTTCAGACACGTTATAGTTACAAATTAGCATTTAAAAAACCTTTGAAATTCACTGAAAAAACCATAGGTTTCAGACACGTTATAGTTACAAATTAGCATTTAAAAAACCTTTGAAATTCACTGAAAAAACCATAGGTTTTAGGGACAGTTATAGTTACTTGGACATTGCACTCGTACAAAACCCGTGAAATTCCCCCGTTATAGTTAGTTCAGCTAACTATAACTCGCGCCCCCGCAATGCACTGCTGATGACGTCACATATTACATCACTCATGACATGGTCAGTGACATCACTGATGACATCACTGATGACATCTCAAATGACATCACTGATGACATCATCCAGTGACTGTGTGTTTCTGTAAAGTTTAAATATTTTTAAAATATATAGGAAAAGACGTATTGAAGAATGAGTGGGTGTCTAAGTGTCTGTATGGATGATTTAGTAGGTGCGTGACTGACTCTATAAGTGAGTGATTTAACGTATCTTACTGAATGCATGGGTTAGTGACTAAACTGGGTGTATGTCTGTATCCGTCTGTCTGTTGCTGTGTAAGTGGCTGCATGTGTTTGTGAATAGCTAAATGATTTTCTATATGAGTTATTGAATGCTTGTCTGAGTATCTGTATGGGTGCCTGAGTGTTTGTGTCGGAGGGGTGTGTGCAACTCTGTGCATAGATGTGTGAGTGGGTGATTCACTGGGTGGATGGTTTCAAGAGTGCATCTGTGATAGACTGTATGGGTGGGTAAGTGTGTGTAAGAGTGTGTTAGTGAGTGAATGTATGTCCCAGTGGTACATGTGTGAGTAACTACATATGTGAAAGGCAGTATATATGTGTGTTGGAGTATATAAATAGCTATAAGCAAGAGTGAGTGATTGTGATAGTGGCTGTATGGATGATTGTGTGCTTGTATCAGTGATTGTATAAGAGCGTAACAATGTGCTACTATTTGTATGAGTAAGTGAGCTGGTGTGTGTATAACTGTATAGGTGAGTAAATGGCAGTGTGTTTAATTATTTGCATGACTGACTAGGTGTGTGAGTATCTCTATGGATGAGTGGCGTTGTTTGAGTGTCTATATAGGAGTAAGAGTGCATATGATAGTCCTGTACTGAGTGACCGTAAGTATGAGTGACTGTACGGGTGAGTGAGTGGATGTGTGTGTGTAGACCTAAGAATCAGTGAGTGGGTATGTAGTTATTGGTGTTGGAGTGTCTATGGTTTTGCGAATGGCAGTCTGTAATTTAGAGTGGGTGTATCAAAGATTATATTAGGGTGTGAGGAGGTGCATCAGATTATCACGTGGATGATGTCATCAGTGATGTCATTTGAGATGTCATCAGTGATGTCATCAGTGATGTCACTGACCATGTCATGAGTGATGTAATATGTGACGTCATCAGCAGTGCATTGCGAGGCGCGAGTTATAGTTAGCTGAACTAACTATAACGGGGAATTTCACGGGTTTTGTACGAGTGCAATGTCCAAGTAACTATAACTGTCCCTAAAACCTATGGTTTTTTCAGTGAATTTCAAAGGTTTTTTAAATGCTAATTTGTAACTATAACGTGTCTGAAACCTATGGTTTTTTCAGTGAATTTCAAAGGTTTTTTAAATGCTAATTTGTAACTATAACGTGTCTGAAACCTATGGTTTTTTCAGTGAATTTCAAAGGTTTTTTAAATGCTAATTTCTAACTATAACGTGCCTGAAACCTACGGTTTTTTCAGTGAATTTCAAAGGTTTTGTAAATAACAATTTTTAAATGTATTAATTGTTATATTAATTTTTTTCATACTGATTTACTACATTTTTAGAAACAATTTTTTTACATATTTTATTTGTCAAATTACATTGTAATTACATTATACATTACATTACAAAAATACTTTCTCAGAATGAATTACTTTAGTTTAAATACTTTGCAGATAGGCAATAGACTTTTAAGTACAGTAGTTACAGTTGTTGCAATGGGCAACACATTTTCAAACACAATGCAACATTCAGCTCAATGTGAATTTCTAGTTAAATGCAATTAGTTACTTTATGGATTACTTTTGTAACCACAGGACTGGATCCTAGATTCAGTCCTGGTACATCTCCTGTAAACAGTTGAGTAAAAGCGTTTTGGTTACAGTCGTGATTTTTAAGGAATATTATTGTATTTTAAAAGTTGACACTTTGAAACTTTTTCTCATAGAATCACCAATGTTATCCTATGGAAGGAAATTCACTTAGCAGGTAAAAACTGTTATCGTTACTTTTTCTTACTCAGTGTTGGATCCTGGATCCAGCACTGGTGCATCTCCTGTAAACAGTTGAAAGAATGCGTTTAAGTCATACAGGCGATTTTTAAGGAATATTTGTAGTTTGTGAAAATCAACACTTTGAAACTTTTTGCTGAAAACCAGTCAATGTTAGCCTATGAAGGAAATTCAAGTTACCGGTAAGTACGGTTAAAATTACTTTTGAGGATCAGTACTGGGCTGAAACATGCAGCACTGAGGTCTCTCCTGATAACAGGTGAGTAAATCGGAATTCGTATTTCGGCTGATTTTAGAGGAATATTTTAAAGTTCCAAAACTCCACACTTAGAAGAATTTCCAAGTGAAACCAGTCAATGTTAGCCTATGGAAGGAAATTCAAGTTACTGGTAAGTACGGTTAAAATTACTTTTCAGGACCAGTACTGGGCTGAAAGATGCAGCACTGAGGTCTCTCCTGATAACAGGTGAGTAAATCAGAATTCAGATTACGGCTGATTTTAGAGGAATATTTGTATGTTTCAAAAATCAACACTTAGAAGAATTTCCAAGTGAAACCAGTCAATGTTAGCCTATGAAGGAAATTCAAGTTACCGGTAAGTACGGTTAAAATTACTTTTCAGGATCAGTACTGGGCTGAAACATGCAGCACTGAGGTCTCTCCTGATAACAGGTGAGTAAATCGGAATTCGTATTTCGGCTGATTTTAGAGGAATATTTTAAAGTTCCAAAACTCCACACTTAGAAGAATTTCCAAGTGAAACCAGTCAATGTTAGCCTATGAAGGAAATTCAAGTTACCGGTAAGTACGGTTAAAATTACTTTTCAGGACCAGTACTGGGCTGAAAGATACAGCACTGAGGTCTCTCCTTATAACAGGTGAGTAAATCGGAATTCCTATTTCGGCTGATTTTAGAGGAATATTTGCACAATGGTGACGGGAGGGGCGGGGCCTGAGGTGACATCTTTGCAAACGCGCCCCGTGGCGCGTTTTAAGTTGGGGGATTAAGTTCCCTTGAATCCTGAGGGTCCCTAGGGGCCAACTAGACCACCAGGAACCTCCAATATGCGCCAGGGGCTGCATTGCAGAGACGTGTAGAGAGGCCACACCCCTTTTACACCTCTCTGCAACGCAGCTCTGTGGCGCTTTCTGGATGTACCTGTTGGGCTAGTTGGCCCCCAGGGACCCTCAGGATTGAAGGGGATTTAATTCCCCATCTTAAAACGCGCCACGGGGCCTGTTTGCACACATGTCACCTCAAGCCCCGCCCCTCCCTTCACCACTGTGCAAACGCGCCCCATGGCGCGTTTTAAGTTGGGGATTAAGTCCCCTTGAATCCTGAGGGTCCCCGGAGTCCAACTAGCCCACCATATACCTCCAAAAAGCGCCATAGAGCTGCATTGCAGAGAGGTGTAAAAAGGGGCGTGGCCTCTGTACACCTCTCTGCAAGGCAGCCCCCTGGCGCATACTGGAGGTTCCTGGTGGGCTAGTTGGCCCCTAGGGACCCTCAGGATTCAAGGGAACTTAATCCCCCAACTTAAAACGCGCCACGGGGCGCGTTTGCAAAGATGTCCCACAAGGACCTCAGGGGGTCCTTGTGGGACCCCCTGAGCAAACCTAGGGGGTCAGGGTGTTTCTACCCTCCCCCCTTTGTGCGCTTTGCGCACTTGTTTCTGTCCCTCGGTTCTACCGAGGACAAAATGGCTGCCAACATTTCCTCAATCGGAATGTTGACAGCCAGCTGACAGCCAATTAACATGCAGCTCGTGATCGGGACGGTGCGCGCAGGGTGCGCTCAGGGTGCGCGAATCCTCCGTGCCCATAGATATATATGTACTTTTACTTTTTGATTTTCTCAGCAACTACTGAACGGATTTACACCATTTAACAAAAGGGTTCTTTCTGAACCAAGAACTACCTCTTTGCCAAATTTGGTGTAATTCCGTTCAGCAGTTCGGGCTGTAGCCGTGTCTAAAGTTTCCTATGGGAAAATGCATGGGGAAAACGCGTTTTGGGACCCCCTTTTTTCTCGGCCCCCGCTTGACGTATCACCCCGAGACTTTCAGGGTAGGAGCGGACCGGAGCGCCCCACGAAGTTTGAAAATTTCGCGAAGATACGTCAACCGGCAAGAGAGTTATTTCAAATAGAATGTCGCGGATTTCCTATGGATAATAGGTTGAACTATAACTATCTACTGGCGACCGCCAGTAGATAATATATATATATATATATATATATATATATATATATATATATATATATATATATATATATATATATATATATATATATATATATATATTATCTACTGGCGGTCGCCAGTAGATAGTTATAGTCGATGTTAATTGGCCCCCGGGTGGGCCAAGTCCCGGGGGCATGGTGGGGGGGATAATGTTATGTGTGGGGGGCCTCAAGGGCCCCCAAGCCCCGAGGACCACCACCCCGGGCTTTTTTTAAAAATGGTGCGGGAGGGCTCTGAGCCCTCTTGCAGCCCCGGGGACCACCACCTCCCGGGGCTTTTTTTTTATACATTATAAAACCTGTGTGGGGGGCTCCAGCCCCCTACACGCCCCGGGACCGCCACCTCCCCGGGCACTAAACATTTTAATATGGGGGTCCGTTACGGACTCCCAGAGCCCCGGGGACCACCACCTCCCCGGGGCTGTGTACTGAATGGGAGGGGGCCGCGCGGCCCCCTCCTGAGCCCTTGATGGCCCTGGGGACCACCACCCCCAGGGCCGGCTCCTGCAGTGTCCCGGGGTGCCTACCCCGGGACACTGTAGTTTGCTATGGCAGGACGGAGCCTCGCGGCTCCCGTCCTGCCATAGCAAACTGCTTTGGATATTGGAAGAGAGAGCAGAGAAACCTGCTCTCTCTTCCAATATCCAAGCAGATTGCTTTCCACATGGGGAGCTGCATCTTAGCAGCTCCCCATGTGGAAAGCAATGCCGGCTCCCAAGGGACGCGGGGAGCCGGCGGGACTGTGGGGGATTGGGGACCCCCCACAGTCCCCAACGGAGAGGGCCAGCCCCGGGGGATGGGGTCCCCGGGGCAAGTAGTGGCCCGGGAGGGGGCCACGCGGCCCCCTCCCCAAAAAAGAGAAAATAAAAAAATTTAAAAATGGAAAGGCCGGCCCTGGGGGATGGGGTCCCCGGGGCCTTAAAATGGCCAGAGGAGGGGGCAACGCTGCCCCCTCAAAATAATAAATATAGAGGCCATGCCCCGGGGATGGGGTCCCCGGGGCCAATACAGGCCCAGGGAAGGCGGGCCACGCGGCCCCCTTCCCGTTTTTTTTTTTTTAAATTTAAAAAGGGGGTAAGGCCCTGGGGGATGGGGTCCCCAGGGCCCAAAAAGAGAAAAAAGGAAGGGGGCCACACAGCCCCCTTCAGGGGACAAAATTATTATTATTTTTTTAAACGATCGGGCCCGCAGGCCCCGCCTCCTTCCTTCACCACTCTGCAAACGCGCCCCTGGCGCGTTTGCAGAGGGGAACAAATTCCCCTTGAATACTGGGGGTCCCTGGGGGCCAACTAGCCCACCAGGAACCTCCAGTATGCCCAGGGGGCTGCCTTGCAGAGAGATGTACAGAGGCCACGCCCCTTTTACACCTCTCTGCAACGCAGCTCTGTGGCGCTTTGGAGGTATATGGTGGGCTAGTTGGACTCCGGGGACCCTCAGGATTCAAGGGGACTTAATCCCCCAACTTAAAACGCGCCACGGGGCGCGTTTGCACAGTGGTGAAGGGAGGGCGGGGCTTCAGGTGACATGTGTGCAAACAGGCCCCGTGGCGCGTTTTAAGATGGGGAATTAAATCCCTTCAATCCTGAGTGTCCCTGGGGGCCAACTAGCCCAACAGGTACATCCAGAAAGCGCCACAGAGCTGCGTTGCAGAGAGGTGTAAAGGGGTGTGGCCTCTCTACACGTCTCTGCAACGCAGCCCCTGGCGCATATTGGAGGTTCCTGGTGGGCTAGTTGGCCCCTAGGGACCCTCAGGATTCAAGGGGACTTAATCCCCCAACTTAAAACGCGCCACGGGGCGCGTTTGCACAGATGTCACCTCAGGCCCCGCCCCCTCCCTTCACCATTGTGCAAATATTCTTCTAAAATCATCCGAAATACGAATTCCGATTTACTCACCTGTTATAAGGAGAGACCTCAGTGCTGCATCTTTCAGCCCAGTACTGGTCCTGAAAAGTAATTTTAACCGTACTTACCAGTAACTTGAATTTCCTTCCATAGGATATCATTGCCTTCTTTTTGCTGAAAAAGTTTCTAAGTGTTAATTTTTGAAACATACAAATATTCCTCTAAAATCAGCCGAAATACGAATTCCGATTTACTCACCTGTTATCAGGAGAGACCTCAGTGCTGCATCTTTCAGCCCAGTACTGGTCCTGAAAAGTAATTTTAACCGTACTTACCGGTAACTTGAATTTCCTTCATAGGCTAACATTGACTGGTTTCACTTGAAAATTCTTCTAAGTGTGGAGTTTTGGAACTTTAAAATATTCCTCTAAAATCAGCCGAAATACGAATTCCGATTTACTCACCTGTTATCAGGAGAGACCTCAGTGCTGCATCTTTCAGCCCAGTACTGATCCTCAAAAGTAATTTTAACCGTACTTACCAGTAACTTGAATTTCCTTCCATAGGATATCATTGCCTGCTTTTTGCTGAAAAAGTTTCTAAGTGTTGATTTTTGGAACTTTAAAATATTCCTCTAAAATCAGCCGAAATCCGAATTCTGATTTACTCACCTGTTATCAGGAGAGACCTCAGTGCTGCATCTTTCAGCCCAGTACTGATCCTCAAAATTAATTTTAACCGTACTTACCGGTAACTTGAATTTCCTTCATAGGCTAACATTGACTGGTTTCACTTGGAAATTCTTCTAAGTGTGGAGTTTTGGAACTTTATAATATTCCTCTAAAATCAACCAAAGTACGAATTCCAATTTACTCACCTGTTATCAGGAGAGAACCCAGTGCTGCATCTTTTAGCCCAGCACTGACCCTGAAAAGTAATTTTAACCGTACTTACCAGTAACTTATATTTTCTTCCATAGGAATCCATTGTCTGGTTTTCAGCAGAAAAGTTTCAGTGTCGATTTTCACAAACTACAAATATTCCTTAAAAATCGCCTGTATGACTTAAACGAATTCTTTCAACTGTTTACAGGAGATGCACCAGTGCTGGAACCAGGATCCAACACTGAGTAACAAAAAGTAACGATAACAGTTTTTACCTCCTAAGTGAATTTCCTTCCATAGGATAACATTGGTCATTCTATGAGAAAAAGTTTCTAAGTGTCAACTTTTAAAATACAATAATATTCCTTAAAAATCACGAGTGTAACCAAAACGCTTTTACTCAACTGTTTACAGGAGATGTGCCAGGACTGAATCTAGGATCCAGTCCTGTGGTTAGAAAAGTAATCCATAAAGTAACTAATTGCATTTAACTAGAAATTCACATTGAGCTGAATGTTGCATTGTGTTTGAAAATGTGTTGCCCATTGCAACAACTGTAACTACTGTACTTAAAAGTCTATTGCCTATGTGCAAAGTATTTAAACTAAAGTAATTCATTCTGAGAAAGTATTTTTTGTAATGTAATGTATAATGTAATTACAATGTAATTTAAAAAATAAAATATGTTATATAAAATTGTTTCTAAAAATGTAGTAAATCAGTATTAAAAAAATTTATATAACAATTAATACATTTAAAAATTGTCATTTACAAAACCTTTGAAATTCACTGAAAAAACCGTAGGTTTCAGACATGTTATAGTTACAAATTAGCATTTAAAAACCTTTGAAATTCACTGAAAAACCATAGGTTTCAGGGACGTTATAGTTACAAATTAGCATTTAAAAAACCTTTGAAATTCACTGAAAAAACCATAGGTTTTAGGGACAGTTATAGTTAGTTGGACATTGCACTCGTACAAAACCCGTGAAATTCCCCGTTATAGTTAGTCCAGCTAACTATAACTCGCGCCCCGCAATGCACTGCTGATGACGTCACATATTACATCACTCATGACATGGTCAGTGACATCACTGATGACATCACTGATGACATCTCAAATGACATCACTGATGACATCACTGATGACATCATCCGTGTGATAATTTCATGCATCTTCTCACACCCTAATATAACCTTTGATACACCCACTCTAAATTACAGAATGCCATTCGCAAAACCATAGACACTCCAACACCAATAACTACATACCCACACACTGTTTCTTAGGTCTACGCACACATCCACTCACTCACCCGTACAGTCACTCATACTTACGGTCACTCAGTACAGGACTATCATATGCACTCATACTCCTATATAGACACTCAAACACCGCCACTCATCCATAGAGGTACTCACACACCTAGTCAGTCATGCAAATAATTAAACACACTACCATTTACTCACCTATACAGTTATACACACACCAGCTCACTTACTCATACAAATACTAGCACATTCTTACGCTCTTATACAATCACTGATACAAGCACACACTCATCCATACAGCCACTATCACAATCAGTCACTCTCGCTTATAGCTATTTATATACTCCAACACACATATATACTGCCTTTCACATATGTAGTTACTCACACATGTACCACTGGGACATACATTCACTCACTAACACACTCTTACACACACTTACCCACCCATACAGTCTATCACAGATGCACTCTTGAAACCATCCACCCAGTGAATCACCCACTCACACATCTATGCACAGAGTCGCACACACCCCTCCCACACAAACACTCAGGCACCCATACAGATACTCACACAAGCATTCAATAACTCAAATAGACACTCATGTAGCTATTCACAAACACATGCAGCCACTTACACAGCAACAGACAGACGGATACAGACATTCACCCAGTTTAGTCACTAACCCATGCATTCAGTAAGATACGTTAAATCACTCACTTATACAGTCAGTCACGCACCTACTAAATCATCCATACAGACACTTACACACCCACTCATTCTTCAATACGTCTTTTCATATATATATAAAAAATATTTAAACTTTAGAGAAACACACAGTCACTGGATGATGTCATCAGTGATGTCATCAGTGATGTCATTTGAGATGTCATCAGTGATGTCATCAGTGATGTCACTGACCATGTCATGAGTGATGTAATATGTGACGTCATCAGCAGTGCATTGCGGGGCGCGAGTTATAGTTAGCTGGACTAACTATAACGGGGAATTTCACGGGTTTTGTACGAGTGCAATGTCCAACTAACTATAACTGTCCCTAAAACCTATGGTTTTTTCAGTGAATTTCAAAGGTTTTTTAAATGCTAATTTGTAACTATAACGTCCCTGAAACCTATGGTTTTTTCAGTGATATATATATATATATAGAGAGAGAGAGTGTTATTTACCTACCTTCACCACTTTTACCAAGTGTATGCCTATACCACGTATGCCTTTGCATTGTAATGGCATGCGTGGTAAAGGCATATACGTGGTAAAGGTTTTCGTTGTAATTGTAGTTCGTTGTAATGGCATTGGCGTAGTAATACCCGCGTTGTAATGGCACGTATGGTATTAGTATGCGTTGTAATGTCATATATTTCACACACACATGTGGCAAGTTTCCACAATGTTGTAGTAATGCAATGACTCGACTCGGTTAGACACATTTGTCCAATGTAGATAATGCTTCTCTAGTTTATATGTATTTTCAGATTTCCTGCAGTGATGCACTAATGCACATATCTGCCTAATTTTCACAATGCCCTTTTTCCACAGTGATGCAATAGTGCACGCTTGCCTAATTTCTACAATATTGAAGCAATCCTCCGTTTTTAAAACTTTCACAATGATGGACAGTTGCACATATTTTAAACTGTTTGCACAATCCACAATGCTATGTTCCACTGAGATATGGAATAAAACCTGATTTGCACATGCTTCTGGGAGCACCTGTATTTGTTTATTTGGAAACGTGCCAAAGCTGCAGTTATTTCAACATGGCACTTAGGGGCATATTACCAAGAAATGGCGATAACTATCACTAACCTAGGTGAGCGATAGTTTTCCTATCGCCGTCGATCCCTGCAAGTCATCCCCCTGTTAGCGACGTATTAGCAACGTTTTGCTAACAGGCGATAGCTTCAGGGATCAGCGGCGAAAACCGCCACTAACATTAGCGCGATGGCGTTAATGAAACCGGCGATAGCGGGTGGAATCCAGCGATAAGCCCTTAGCGATAGAAAAAGGCACTCTAACCCGCAAGTATGGACTTAGCCTATCTGTCCACCTCCAATATAAAAGATGCACAAAAAGAAGGAAAAATGCAGATTTGAGCAGCCAGGGCATAGTGCAGCACACATCAACAACCCCCTCAAGCCACCCAACATCCTGGTTGACCAGGATGAGATCCTGGTTCCCACGCAGGACCTGCGGCTGGTTCCTGGATCCCTCGCTGGTCCTGCGTCTGTGGCCTGGATCTCTCGCTGGACCTGAGTCTGGTTCCTGGATCCATAGCTGGACCTGCGTCTGGTTCCTGGATCCCTCGCTGGAGCTGCGTCTGGTTCCTGTATCCCTCGCTGGACCTGCGTATGTGGCCTGGAGTGGGATGTGGAGTAGCTGTGGAGTCGATGAGCCGTGGCGGGAGACATTGATGTGCGACGATCGCCAGTACCTGGTGGTGAAGTCTGGCAGGTCGCATGGAGACACGTTGCTGACCTGTGTGAGAAGCCTGCCTTGTGCACCTTGGTGCAGTCAATGGAGGAGGTGATCCTGCGCACCAACGTAGTGAGGTCCGCTTCGCATACTATGACCCACCACTACACCGGGGTGCACGGAGGGGATTACCAATGGTGGGGGCCATCTCCCTGCATCACAGGACGGATGATGTTGGGCTGGCCGGAAGCTCTGGAGGGTGAAGTCCCTGTACTATGCCGAACTTGTGTGGACTGAGCGCTGCAACTACATGCCTAAGGGAGCCCTGCTGCATCAACTGCATCGGGTGGTCCACCAGCGGACTACGTGGTGACTGCTGTACCCAGCCCAGTGAAAGCACACCTGGCTCAGACTCCTGCTGGCTGAGTCACAGATTTGGGGAGAGTGCAGTGGATTGCGCCACGGGGTCAATGTCCAGGTAAGGAGAAGGTGGGATGCGTAGGGCAGGCGGGCCGGGGGAGGACTCGCTCATGCCTATCACACGCAGATGACGCACCCCCAGTGGCGGCTCTACCGCCATGTTGGAAGAGCATTGCCCCACCACCTCAAGCAGTGCAGAAGAGGAACAATCATCACATGATGATAACTCAATCAACCAATCACTATGGGGAATTGTAAGCGCGCAACTCACCTGTGAGGGTCGCAAGGCACTGAGGGGTGGTGGGCCGCAGATCTGTTAGCCGAAGAGCCAGGTCTTGAGGGTCTTTCTGAAGATGTTCAGGGAGTGGGCACCTCTGATGTCTGCCGGTAGCTCGTTCCAGGTATTGGATGCAATGTGGGAGAAGGATCTTCCGCCTGCTCTGGCTCTGTGGATGCACTGGGTTTCGGACAGTGTGAGGTTGGAAGATCGGATGTCTCATTTGTGTACGTGGAAGTTGATTCTGTCGTTGAGGTATTTGGCTATGTTGTTGTGTAGGCATTTGTAGGCGTGAGTGATGATTTTGAAGGTGACTCTTTTCACCACGGGGAGACAGTGGAGTCTACGTAGGTGTTGGCTGATGTGTTAGTGCCGGGGATGCCGAGGACGAGTCTGACGGCGGTGTACTGTAATGTCGGTAGTTTGCGGAGTAGGGACTTGTAAATGGCGGCGTAGAGTGTGTTTCCATAGTCCAGTCTGCTGGTGATGAGTGCATGGGTGACTGTCTTCCTTGACTCTGGGGGTATCCATTTGAAGGTCCTGCGGAGGATGCGGAGGGTGTTGAAGCAGCTGGAGGTGACGGCGTAGACCTGTCTGTTCATGGTGAGGGAAGGGTCGAGTACGATGCCGAGGTTTCTGGCGTGGTCCGAGGGGGTAGGTGGGCTTCCGAGGGTGAAGGCCAACAGGTGTTGTCCCATGCTGAATGTGTGGTTCCAAGGACTTCTGTCTTCTCGGCGTTGAGTTTCAGGCAGCTGTTGGTCATCCAGACTGCGACGTCCTGCATTCCTTTCTGGAAGTTGAGTCTGGCGGTGGTGGGGTCTTTGGTGAGGGAGAGGATGAGCTGGGTGTCATCAGCGTAGGCTACGATGTTGAGGCCCTGTTGTTGGACGATGGCGTTGAGGGTGCCATGTAGATGTTGAAGAGGGTCGGGCTCAGAGATGAACCCTCTGGGACTCCGCAGGTGATTTACGTGGGATCGGAGAGGAAGGTTGGCAGTCTGATCCTTTGGCTTCTTCCGGGGAGGAATGATCGGATCCAGTTGAGGCCTGTTCCTTGTATGCCGGAATCGTGTAGTCTGGCGACTAGTGTGTGGTGGGAGACGGTGTCGAAGGCTGCTGAAAGGACGAGTATGATGAGGGCTGTGGGGTGGCCTTGGTCCAGGAGTGTGCGGATGTCGTCTGTGGCGGCGAGTAGGACGGCCTTGTTGCTGTGGTTGGTTCGCAATCCGGATTGGGACGGGTCGAGGATGTCGTTGTCATCAATGAATCGTGTCAGTTCCCTGTTGACTGTTTACTCTGCAACTTTGGCCGCAAAGGGGAGGAGCGAGATGGGCCGGTAGTTCTTGAGGTCCGTGGGGTCAGCTGTGGTCTTTTTGAGAAGGGGCCAGACTTCTGCACGCTTTCAGTCATCTGGGTAGGTGCCTGTTTTGAAGGTGGTGTTGATGGTGCGTTGCAGTTCATGTGTGATGGCGGCTGCGGCTCTGTGGTAGGGGTTGGTGGGGGCCCACAAGTGGATGCCTTTCATGGTTGAGGTTGTGTCATCAGCTGTGACTGGCGTCCAGGTGGAGATGGTGGGCTGGCTGGTGTGTCCGGGGCCTGGGGTGTTTGTAGACGAGGGTTCCTCGGAGTGTGGAGTTGTGGCTGGTCTGGATCTGGAAGTGCAGGTGTTCGCCGGAGGGGAAGGTTTCGCTGGAGGTGGTGAAGCGGAGGGTGCTCTTGTGGGCAATGGCGAGGCACCCTCCCGGGTGGTTGGTGCGGTCCTTCCTCTGGATCTTGTATCCGTCCGGGATGGCGGTGTTGATGTCGGGGGCGGAGGAGGCGTTGGTCCAGGTCCCCGTGAAGAAGGCGATGTCGGACGAGAGAGAGTCGAGTAGGTTCCAGATTTCCACTACGTGTTTGTGCACGGAGCGCCCATTGAGGAGGATGCATCCTAGGGTGTCGCCGGTGCTGGCATCGGCTGTGTTGGAGTCCGGGGTGGTGGTTAAGCTCTGGCGGCAGTGAAGGCAGGTGAACTGCCCGTGGGTCGTGTTTGCTGAGGCCTGTTGTCAGTCTCTGACTTTCCCGGGGTTGAGTGCGTGGAGGGTGGCTGTGCTGTAGCAGTGGGTGGCCCGTGATCCAGGCTTCCTGGCGCAGGTCGCGGTTGGGTCGCAGATGTGCGCAGACGGGCTTGTCTTAGGTGCGCCGTCTGCGCGCCAGCGGCGCGTGTCCGCTGCGCAATCGCGCAGCATCCGCAATTAAGTAGGGGAGGGTGGAGGAACGATCAGCTGGGAGGTGGGAATGTGCGAGGACAGGGGTGCGGGCCGCAGGGGCAGCAGCGGCGGGAAGCGGGTAGTGCAAGCTCAGGGAAGCAAAAAAAACAGTTAAAAAAGGGGAAAACAAGGGATAATTAACTTATTTAATCATGCTATGTATCCTCAGGGGGTGGGTGGGTGGGTAGGACTGCTCCAAACACGGAGCAGGGAATGTGCAGATTGGCATGCACACTCAAGTGCGCAATGACTGTTTGGTCGGCCCACTCAGGCCGCCCAATGCAGACATGCGCACTTCTCTGTTCGCAATGCAGGCTGCATTACAGCCTGCATGGAGAACATGCCCACCCCTCCGGCCCCTGGCTGCATGACTTGTCCCGTTGCCAATTAACAATCCCACTGCCGCATTGCAGCGCTTGTGATTGACTCAGGGGAGGGAGCCTGGCTGCCTACTTCCTTTTCCTGGAAGCAGACGCAGGAGAGCAGGAGCTACGAAGACACGGGACACGGCTTACAGGTAAGGCTTCCCTCAATACATTTTTAACAACACACGCTCACACACACATCCCTGCGTCCACGCACCATCCAGTGTTCTTTACGGGATTTACCACCTCACAGCAGTACAGACACCCCCCGCACTTCTCAATGGTGGCCGATGTGCGCCCATCCACAGCGGGCGTACCACTCATGTGCCAATGGCACATACGTAGTTGCGATGCATGCCATAACATCGCATTCCATTCCAATACAAACTAATACTAGGCACATTGCAACAGTATAGTAGGTGTTGCATAGCGGAGACATGAAGATCACTGTTCCCACTTCAGTGAGTGCAACCCAAAAATAACCTTTGCACAACAAACCCAAACGTGAACCCTCGAATTCCTTTCTGAACCCCCAAAAGACACACAAAAGATCACATTTGAGACAAATGCACCCCCAAATTTCTCTTTATTTTGGCGCAATACACACCCAAGATTTAGAAATTGGACCCCAAGAAAACACCCAAAAATTCCAAAATTTAGCCCAAAAAACTCCCCATTTTTCATATTTTACACCAAAAAACACCCCATTTTTCATATTTTACCCCATGAAACACCCCATTTTTCATATTTTACCCCATAAAACACCCCATTTTTCATATTTTACCCCAAGAAATAGTCCAATTTTCATTTTTTACATCCAAAACCCATACACACCTGAAAAAGTTTAAATTACCCCATTATTGACCTCACAATGCGTTGTAATCAAATGCGATGTTAAGGGACCCATGTTGTCGGAATTGCGTTGTTAACGATGTACTGCCTGCGTTGTAATGGTCGTCTCCCGTGGCAAAGGCAACACATGAGCTACGCCGTTTGCGTCCGTCTGCCCCTGGACCGTGCTCAGCACCAAGGTGCATTCCTCTTGGACACTCCACCGCTACGACACCAGCACCCTCCTCGCCATCAGCCCTGGACGCCACCTCGCCTGCCAGGGCATACCTCTGCTCCGTAACGGACATCGCCTTTGCCATCACTGACGGATGCAGTATCACCCGCAAGGAGCACCCCGACCATCAAGGATGAGGCATTGCCGTCAGCTACAGAGGCACACTCCTACTGACCACGCACTCTAATGTGCCAAGGGTGACCATGGACCACGTCAACTCCCAGATCCGGACCAAGCCCAAGAACATCCTCTGTGGCACCCTCATGTGCAGGCCCCCCAGGCCATGGCCCCACATTCTACAATTCCAGGGTCTCCCATCCCCCGACGACATACAACTCGGTGAACTCAAGTTCCACCTGGGCAACCCCAGTGACCAGAGCACCACCCCCTCCTGTCACCGACATCAGACGCAAGCAGCAAGTCACCTCAACAGGCCACATGGCAGGACACACGGTCGAGCACGTCACCTCTGCCAGCGGGTACTTCAACTACAGCCACAACACCGGACTCTCCTGGCACTACCATCATTGGATGAATGATGTCTTCACCTTGCCCACCGGACGCCAGCGCCGTCATCTCACCCCATCGCAGCTGGATCAAGGCCACCGCAGAACGTCTGGTCAACTGCCTCCGCACCAACACTCCACCAATGCTTCCAAACAATGACACCGCAGCGCGCAACCACCACCGATGGATCTCCAACATCGCCGACATTCGGGCACCCCTCATGAACGGCACTGCGTCAGTACCTTCCGCCTGCCTGATAACAGGCGTGAGGGTGAGGCGGTGCCATAGGGATTGGCTGGCCCCATGCATTGCTGGAGTTGTGTCATGGTTGTGACACAACTGCAGCAATGCGTGACTTTAGCGCAGACAGATACGTCAGGATTCCTGATGTATGTCATTACTTGCGTCATGGATCGCTGTCCAGTGAGTACAGCGCATCCATGCTGTTGCAAGGAGGGCGTAATGAGAAGTGTTGCTACGCTGTCTTGTCGCAGCGCAGCAACACTTTTCATGAGTGGGGCACAGGAATGTGCACTGACTCATTGATGGTGCGCATTCCTGCACTGTATTTTTGTCGCAGGGCAGTGCTGCAACATTGCTTGCAGCGCTGTCCAGCACCAAAAACATTCATACATGTGGGCCCAAGTCTTGTCCCCATTTTTAAGACCAGCTATTTTTTGGTCTTAAGTTCCTGCAGCTAACGGGCCTTAGCGCGACTTTTTTTATCGCTTCGCGGGTCCGGCCCATCCTTTTTAATAGGGCGCAGTGGTGTTAGCGTGTGTTTTCCTGAAATTTTGAGATGAAACGCCTACCTTGCATGTCATTAGCGATAAATATCGCTGGCATGCAAGGCGATAACAAAACCGGCTGCTATCGCCGGAAAGCTGTCGCTAACGCCTGTTAGCGACAGCTTGATAATAGGGCGTTAAAAAAAACGCGTTAGCGGCAAGAAAGTGCCGCTAACGCGGCGATAAATGGCTTGATAATATGCCCCTTAGAGTTTAGAAGAATCACAAATAGGGTGCATCTATTTTTAAGGTCCACTATACTATTCTACAGATCTGTTTTTAATGGAATGGTGTGCTGCCTAATTGATGTGTAAATTGTATTTTATTGCCACATAGTTTATTCGACCTTTTGCATAATTAGTTTCTCTTCTACCACATAATTTCAGTCGCCTTTAGGAAAGCTTGTACGCACATTTGAAAAAAAACGAAGAGCTGCTTAAATGTCATTTAGTTTTGGTATCAAAATACCTTACGATTTCTTTGATAACCGAGGAAAGGAGACCAGATTTTCAAGCGCAGTTAAGAGGGAGGCGTTTTTCCTGCCACCTATGTTTTACCGACTCTGCAATCCACGTATTTATTCTTTACATATCTGATTTAATCAAAGCAAATACAGCATTAAGCACCTCGATTACCCTTTGTGGATAATAGGGACGACCGCCCAGTCATAACATCAAAACTGTGCAAAATATTCAGCCCAGGGTGTCAACTTTTGATAATGTATCACGCTGGAACCATGAAAGTAGGCGGACGTAATTTAATGCCCACCCCCCCTCCCCTCCAAACTATGCTTTAAATTCAGAACATAGTCAATAGAGATAATTAGGTTCTGGGGCTAAAGTATTGTTGAAATAGTTTAATTAGGCCATGGTTTCGTGTGCTTTATGTGTAGGAAAATAGTTTTTCAATTGGTAGAATTTGAAATCAGCTGAGGACACTTCTGCAGGCGCTCCCTGGTCCCTCCCCCCAGGTCCACCCCCGCTTCGCGCCGCGTGATTAACTGTAGCGATTGGGGGGATGGACTACTTTCACAAAGTAAATTACCTCCGTCCCAAGTGAGTAATGATCAAAGCCTGCATCACATTGCATTTGAAATATTCCACAGGATGTTTGCTTTAATATTCTGAGGCTAACAGCCACATTGCCAAGGTTTTGCTAACAAGGAGAGAGTGGAGCGGGGAGGCTGTTTGAGGGGAGGGATGGAGGAGAAATGATAGCAATTGCCAATTTTCCATGTTGTTAAAATAGCAGTGCACTGTGTTGTGAAAGATGGAGGCCAAAAGGAGAGGCCCAATAGAGTTCCTTATTAATAGTCATCTGAAGAACTTGTAACTCCCATGTCTCTGTACAGTGTATCTCAATCCCCCACTGGGCAGTTCATACCTGCACCACGTGGCATATATCCAATTTTTAAAAAATAAGGAGAATTCCTTTGTGGACAATCCAGATGGCCAGCTGCAAATGGTTTGAAGTGGATCCATTTGCTGACATATTTTTTTACATCTAATGATCTATTATGACAAACACTCCAGTCAGTTTATTCAATGTTCAGCTTATCTCTGTTCATTAGAGAAAAAGATTCAATGTATACATAAAGCATTACAATTTTATATATCACACAAACTATTAAAAGGAACAGAAAGAATAAGTTTTACAATTATCCACTGCGTACAGTGGCACCGAGATCTCCGACGAGTGAATTAGCGACTTTTGGAGTATACTTGGGGCCAGATGAACAAAGGCATTTTGTGGCTACAAACACTGTAATTCGCAAAATCAATAGGTATGCAAAAGCTATTATGCCACAAAATGGTGGTTTTCCAAATATTAGACCCATTTTACAATTTGGATAGGCTTTCTGAATCATGAAATTGGTTTAATGACTCATTACGATTCGCAATTAGGAGGGGGCATGAAAGGGGTGTCCTCATAATTATGATCCGCAATGAAATGTGGCAACGGTTTGTTACTGAATCTGTGGCTTGCAAGCCATTGAAATGGTACGAACCCCTCAAAGGAGGTGGCAACCCACATGAAAAAGTGAAGCTGTCCCTGTTGGACAGATTCCTTTTTGAGAATTATGTTGAGCAGCCTGAGGGGGGGGCATAGAGTGGCCCTGAGGACCACTTCCTGCTCCCTCTGATGTCTCCTCAAATATGAAACATCTTTTTAAAGTAATGCTGGGTCCTTTAACTAACATGGACTGCTTTAAAAATATGTTTCCAGTTAGGGAACGTGAAGTCAGAGCTGGTGGTCTGCTGTCCCTTGCAGGCCTCCATCCATGTGTTTGTAGCCAATAACATGGCTTCACAAAAGGTGACCTCCCTAATTAATATTGATTAGGTAGGTGCTTCTGCAACCTCCAAATGTACAGATTTTGTGACACTACCGATTTGTGTATAGATCACATTGCAAAATTACAAAGAGGCTGCAAAACGCTAATGTTCAATTTGCACCCAGTACTTGTAACCTGTCTGTTTCTACATAAGGACCATGGTCCATAATAAAGACTTAGAGGTTGATTTAGTGTTTGGTGGAAAGAGTAGTGTCTGTCAAGAATATACCTTCTCCTTTATTTTGTGCATCTCCATGGATTTAAGCCAGTTTCCATGTTGCGTATTCCCATATTATCTGTACTTTCCTCTGATTAATATATTAATATTATCCTGCAAATCCTGATTTCTTGAAAATTGTGCCTCAGTAATTTCTTGCAAGTAGTTACCGATTAATGGAAGACAAATTTCTTTATGTATTTTGTGATAAACTTTTAAAGGAGGTGTTTATGCTTGCCCTGTTTAGGATTTTAACTCAAACTGAGGTCTAATCACATGAAGAGCTGATCTTCTATGTAGTGACCATGCTTGCTTCCAAAATCTTCCTCCTAACACATCAATGTCCAGATTATCCATTGTCTTTTTCAGGGGGATATCTGTCTACCACATGGTCTGTTAAACCTTTCCAAAGTCAATCAATCAATCAATCAATCAATCACGGCATTTATAGAGCGCTCTACTCACCCGGGAGGGTCTCAAGGCGCTGGGGGAGGGAGTAAGTTACTGCTCGAACAGCCAGGTCTTGAGCTGCTTCCTGAAGGAGAGATGGTCCTGGGTTCGCCGAAGGTGAGTGGGGAGGGAGTTCCAGGTCTTGGCTGCCAGGTAGGAGAAGGATCTTCCTCCGGCGGTGGTTCTGCGGATGCGTGGTACGGTGGCGAGGGCGTGGCTGGTTGATCGTAGCTGGCGTGTGGGCGTGTAGAAGGTCATGCGGTCGTTGAGGTACTTTGGGCCCAGGTCGTGGAGGGCCTTGTGTGCGTGGGTGAGGAGTCTGAACGTGATTCTCTTGCTGACGGGGAGCCAGTGCAGGTCTTTCAGGTGCACGGTGATGTGGCTGTGTCGGGGGATGTCCAGGATGAGTCGTGCGGAGGCGTTCTGGATGCGCTGGAGTCTCTTTTGAAGTTTGGCTGTGGTTCCGGCGTAGAGGGTGTTCCCATAGTCCAGTCGGCTGGTGACGAGTGCCTGGGTGACGGTCTTCCTGGTTTCAGTGGGGATCCATCTGAAGATCTTGCGGAGCATGCGCAGGGTGTTGAAGCATGAAGATGAGACGGCGTTGACTTGTCTGGTCATCGACAGGGAGGAGTCCAGGATGAAGCCCAGGTTGCGTGCGTGGTCCGTTGGCTTGGGCGCGGTGCCCAGGGCCGGGGGCCACCAGGAGTCGTCCCAGGCGGAGGGTGATGAGCCCAGGATGAGGACTTCCGTCTTGTCTGAGTTCAGTTTAAGGCGGCTGTTCCTCATCCAGTCGGCGACGTCTCTCATCCCGTCGTGTAGGTTGGCTCTGGCGGTGGTGGGGTCGTTGGTGAGGGAGAGGATCAGCTGGGTGTCGTCGGCGTAGGAGATGATGTTGAGGTTGTGTCGGCGTGCGATGGCTGCGAGGGGGCTCATGTAGACGTTGAAGAGGGTTGGGCTGAGTGAGGATCCTTGTGGAACGCCGCAGATGACTTCGGTGGCTTCGGATCTGAACGGGGGAGGCGGACTCTCTGGGTTCTTCCGGCGAGGAACGAGATGATCCATTCCAGTGCTTTCTCTCGGATTCCGATGTTGCTGAGGCGCTTCACTAGGGTGCGGTGGCAGACGGTGTCGAACGCCGCAGAGAGGTCCAAGAGGATGAGGGCAGCTGTTTCCCCGTTGTCGGTTAGGGTTCTGATGTCGTCGGTGGCTGCGATAAGGGCGGTCTCGGTGCTGTGGTTGGCCCGAAACCCGGACTGCGAGGGGTCGAGGGATCCATTCGTCTCGAGGAAGGCGGCAAGCTGTCTGTTGACGGTCTTCTCGATGACTTTGGCCGGAAACGGAAGGAGCGAGATGGGACGGTAGTTCTTGAGGTCGGTGGGGTCCGCCGTTGGTTTCTTCAGGAGGGCGGTAAGCTCGGCGTGCTTCCAGCTCTCCGGGAAGGTGGCGGTGTGGAAGGAGGAGTTGATGATGTCCCGGAGATGGGGTGCGATGGTGGCGTCGGCTTTGTTGAAGACGTGGTGTGGGCAGGGGTCGGTTGGTGATCCGGTATCCCTTGCCACTTAAGCACCATAGCATCCGCTCACCTTTAGGCCATCAATGATCAAGGTTGCACCGATTGTAGTCCAAAATACTCATATAGGGAATCTCTAGGTAGTGGTGCTGATAAATGGCTCCCTATAAAGGGTACTCACTCCCTTTCATCCAAAATGGAGAACTTGCTGTTGCATATATTGATGATGAAACCTGTCTGTCTTATGTTGGTGACCTCTTGTGGATAGGGCCAACAGGACTAAATCCTCCACAGACAGGAGTGCATTGACTGTGGATGAAAGCGCCCATGGTTGTATCCTCCGCTGGACACGATAGTTAGGCTCACTGACAGTGGATTCCAAAAATTGTAAAATCAATATTTATGAAGGAATAGTTAAAATATCCATATAGCTTATTCATTGCAAGACAAGTTTACTGAGAGTAGAAGGAGCCAGACCCAGAGGGCCAGACTAGTCAAGGGATTGCGTCGTCCTTGCATCAAGCAGGGTGTCATAAGAGCAACGCAATCCCTAAGTGAGATTTACCAATCAACGCAAAGCCACCGTGCATGGCCCTCAATAGCTTGGTAAATCTGGAGTAACGCAAGGCAGCTCTAGTCACAGCCTTGCGTTACTCTGCCCTGGGATGGGGTGCCTTGGGTGCAGCATGGATGCTCCCAGACATCCACCCAGAGATTTTGGCACATTCCCTGATTTACCAAGACTGGTAAACCTGGGAATGCATCACAATGCTCTTAGTCCCAGGGGAGGTGCGACGAGGAGAAATATCTTTTTTTTCTCCTCGTTGTTTCCTCTTTCTAAGAGTGCAGCACACTTAGAAAGAGGAAAAAGCCTCAGAAGGTTGTTTTTGTGCAGGAATATATATCCCTACTTGCACAAAAAAAATCCTTGGCACAAGGGTGTGTGCATTGCTGCTATGCAGCAGATTTTATGCCAGCGCGGACAGAGAGCAGGAGTGCATAATATATTGGTAATTATGATACATTCCAGCCCTTTCCCTTTCACTCAGCGCAGCAAGTTGCCTTACTGCATTGTGTGTCGTGAAAACTTGATAAATCTGGCCCTTCGTGCTTCAAAAGGAATAACGTATCCGACACTAATCTTTAGAAGAACTTTATGATCAACAAGTATTTCTATATTATCTAGTGCCCCCTTGACTGTGGACTGTCCACCGTATTTAGGAATCCCCACCTGCCTGGTGGCAGTCTTTGTGTGTACAGTGTCCATCAGTGTGGCAGATGTGATACTGATGCAGCTGAATGCTGAGTAGGTCCCATGTTTTTACTCCACAATTGGCATTTCATTTTGCCCTCATAAGGCACTGAGAGTGTCACCTGAGAGGCAGCCTGGCCAAGACTTGGTTTCTGCAAGGGACATGAAGTAAGGTAGGAAGATATGGATAGGTATGATAGTGGCAGTGGTTAGTGGCTGTAGGACATGTGAAAATATAGGTATGGGATTTCCCTTTTTATATGAGGGATACGAAATGGGGAGAATGAGAAAAGACAAAGGGGGCACTGTTTTTGGTAGGCAGTGGGAGCATCACCTATTTGCAAATAAAAAGTTAAATATAGATGAGGAACATAACAAATGGAAAACAAATCTGAAATGAATCATTAAAAACAAAAATAGAGATGTTAAAATACATAACTCCATTAGCGAAGTACATGAATCAGAAGTAAATGGGACCAACAGTATCACTTCAAACCCATTCCTAGTCTCTTTTACTCCATAATGACTAGGGTGGGCAAACATCCTGCATTTTACAGGTTTTCCCTACAATTGTGGTTACTGCCCCGCTACCTTCACAAAGGCAGTGTGGCATGCCAATTGTCCCGTATTTTGCTGCTTACAACTCCGGGTCCCCTCACAGGACAAACAAGTGTGAAGGAGTATTGCAGCCACCATGTGGGACACCTGAAGTGGCCTGGCACGGTATCCAACTCATATTTATTTGTTCAGCCCTCTATGAGCTGTAAGAGGGGTTGTGAGAAGCTGGCCTGGTATATGATATCCACTAATGTAAGTGGGCACCTTGCACCAGTCCAGACAACCCTTATGGTGATTTAAGAGGTCTTAGATAACCTTAGAAAGCTCTCTAAGTGGTAGCTGTGGAGAGCAGCCTTCAGGCTTAGTCCAGAAGGAGCGTAAAGCAGCTTGTTTTACCAGAAGGCAATCTTATAGTATAGATTAAGTAAAAAGAACCACACCAAGTATTTATAAAAATATGTATTTATTATATAATACTCTCTAGTACGTTCCAATATCTCCAACACGGAGATAAACACAATGCACACAATACTTTAGCAAAGTAACAGTAAATAGCACGAAATACACAGTGGACCCCGGAGGGGACACCAAACCATATGAGAACAACGACTCGGATCAAGACAGGGTGGAGAGGATGTAGATGTGCTGGGGACCCAAGGAACCACCCCAGGTGATTAGATAGGTACCCCACGGAGAGCGTGTGCAGTGTGGAAACACGACTGCGTGCTCCGTACAACTCTATGTGCAAGTCGCGGTTGGATTTTGAAAGATTAAGGACCCTTCCCAGTGGACCCGGAAGAAACCCCATGGAACACAGAAGGTTGGAGAGCCACCCCACCTGTTGATACCCTAGTACCCACGTTACCTACACCGGGGAAGCCGGGTGCATACATGTGAAGTGGTGTCGGAAACCGCAGTCAAACCCAATGGAGGACTTCAGTAAAGTGCCGCTGTGGGAGAAGGAAGAAGTGTTCGGTAGAATCCGAGGATGGATTCTTGATGAGAGTTACCTGCAAGCAGAGGGGACAGAGTCTATGTCACTTAGAAGGGACCAGGAGACTTGGAAGACGAATGCCCGCCGATGTTGGGTGTTGCAGGATGGGTGATGAGGATCTTGACTCTGCAGCTGTGAGGACCAGGCGATGCTGAGGAGGACCAGGAGCTGTGCACGAGCTCTCCCACGAAGGATGTCGACTGCTGAGGGGTCAGTATCCGGCGGGAGCACCAACAAGCCTTGGCAAAGGCAATCAATGCAGGAATCAAAGAAGGAGCAACGTCGGGACCAGCAAGGTCCAGGGGACTCACCAACAGCAGGGGAGTCAGGGCAGGCCCCGAGCAATCAAGGGGGCCCAAAAGAAACAAGTGTGACTCACAAGTGGACCCACAGGCAGGAGGCACTGGAGTCGTGAGAGGACCTCAAGCAGCTCATCAAACAATGCAGGCCACGATGCACACGATGTGGTGTGGCTGAAGATTCTGGTCAGTGGAGGTGCTCGAGGTTGGGGCTACTAGGAGCCCGAAGATCTCCTTGGAAAGAAGTCAACAAGCCTTTGCAACTGCAAGTTGACGCGGAGCACAGGGGTTCAGTTATTGCAACTCCCACGAGGGATACTGGCCTCAAACTTGGTGAGAGGGCTGGGCAACCCTCGGGAGTTATGGAAAACCACCACCCTGTGTTGTAGAGCCTTTGGAGTCTGGAGGAGCTCAGGATCAGCAGACCGGTCGACTTAGTTGCGGTGCCTGCGAATGCAGGGCAGTGACTCCTTAACTCCAAGGGAGATTCCTTCAAGTGTCTTTCATGCTTCACAGGCCTTGGGAGGTTCCTGTATGATGCACAGGCACAGACGATGCAGCAGACTGGAAGGGTGACGAAGTCAGGCCCAAACGAAGTCCATCAAAGTCCAGAGTGCCCAGACGGTAGAAGAAGAAGTGGTGTCTGATCTGAATCATATCCACGATGAATCTAGGGACCTCCACCTAGGTAAGCCCTTAAGGACCCTATGGAAAGGGTTGGGAAGATTCAGTGGGCCCTCCCAGGGGAAAGTCTGGACAGGGGGGAGGTTACTCCCATGTCCTTTGTCCAGAGCGGGAGCCAACAGGTCCCAGAACTGGTTTGAACTGGGCTATGCATGGGGACACCAAGTGTGCCCCTCATGCAGACTTTCTGGCACTGACAAGCGCACCCACCTGGTCCCAATACACTAAATCCTGTCTGGGAGATGGTCACACCTCCCTGTGACAGGATGCCTAATGTTCCACCATCCTCTGCTCGAGCTTGGCTCAGCAGCAGGAGGGCAGTAATGTGTCTCTGGTGGGCAGCAACCATTTTGTGCTGTCCGGGTCTAGAAGGTTGGCACCGGGAACACTGAGAGCCTAATGGAGGGCTCTTCCAGTGCTTGAAATCATACCTCCCACACCGTTTACGGTGTAGGGCGTATGATTTCAACATGTTTGATACCAAACATGATAGGATTCGTTGCAGCCGTTTTCGAGATGGTCATCGCATAATTGCGCGGTGCCCCTCTATATAGTATATGGCTGCTTCACTGACAACCCGGGAGAATGGACTCCGTATGCTGCAGGGGTGTCCTGTTCATGCAGGGGCACCCTCTCACTTAGAACCAAGCATCCTGCCTTCAGGATTGCAAAGTCCTGCTATAGGGGTGACTTATAGGTTTTAAGTGCAGTGACCCTTAGATATAGGAAACCTATATCTTAAGTAAGTGATGCAAGCACCGACTTACACTGGCTGCAATGGCAGGCCTGTAGATCCATTTTGCATGGTCTCTCATGGGTGGCATAATGCATGCTTCAGTCCATGGGAGACCTCTGGGGTACCTATGCCCTGGGTACCTTAGTACCATATACTAGGGACTGATAAGGGCACCCCAGAATCCAATCTGGAATGTACCTAAGTACTCAACACAACAATTTAGGGAGAAAGCAGATTGACTGGGGTCCTGATTAGCAGGATCCCAGTCAGACTAGTCAAAACAGCATCACATCAAGCAAAAAGTGGGGGTAACCATAGAAGCAGACACTACTTTCCTACAGGGATGCTGTCTTCGCGAGGTAATCAGACACAGCACTCCATGATGCGTAAAAGGGCATTTATTAGAACAGGATTGCATACATTTAAACGTAAACCCTTTCTTCCCACCATTCTCTCTTCAACCCCAGCTTTCACCTCAGCATCCCAGCATCCCATCTTGCTTCACTCCTCCTTTCACCTTTCTCTCAATAACCTCCTTCCATTCCCAGTCTCTTTCTCACTTCTTTTACCCAAGCATCCTCCAATGAAGCCTCCTTGTCCTGTTCCACACCGTCTTCCTTCGCATATACTCCCCCACCCCCGAGGGGTGGATACGCCCGCATCAGACACTCCACCCCTCCAACTACTGCCTCCGCCCTTGCAACCTGTCCTACCATGGCAACCTGTCAGCACACAATCAAACCAGGTCCCAAACCCCAATAAAACTTGTAGCGTGGGTGGGTGGCCAAACATTTTGCCCCCTGGTAGCGCAAGGAGTCAGAAAGAGGCTACAACCCCCTTTCCTGACTCCTTATATTGAGAACCCCCAATCTTCACCCCCGCCCACGACCCACCTTTCCTGTCCGGCTCTGTCATCAAACCTCGCAAACCCTCCCGGGGGAAGACTAGGCTGCACCTTTTGCTTCCCCTGGGACCCTCAGTGGCTGAGAGGGAGGAACTGCTGCACTGGAGAGCTCTGCACAATGCATCTTCAGAGTCATGTTCAGCTTTAGAGCTGTAAATACAGAATGTGGCCACCTGCTGTGAAGCAGTCCTGAATGTGTGAATGAAGATCATGCAGGGCTCCTGTACTGGGAATATGACGTGTGTGTTTCCATTAGGCCTGAGTCAGAGTGTTCAAATATTGCCAGAGTAGGGGACAGAGGCACAGTTAGAGTAAGGTTTGTTAGTGGGTGATCTGAGGCTGCATCACATTGCTACTTGTTCCAAAGGCTACACATTTATATCCACATTTTAATGAATATACCATAAGACTAGGTATAGTCCCCCAACCCCCAGTGTGGTTTGGTTAACCACTAGTAGCTTTTACATTGATGTGAAATATTCCCACATTTTCCAAAAAGGGAGTAGAGGAATAAGTTGAAAAAGTATCTGCCCGAAAGCACACAGTTTGGCCTCATGGGGAAGATAGGATTAGCGTGATCAGATGCTAGTTATCCTAGCTCAACAGCTAAAGCATACCTTGGACTACATCTTTCTGTTGTGGTCCCACCCTAGTGACTTGCCCACCTTGTTGGGGGCCCTGTAAAGGCATTTTATAGCACTCACTACTTGTATCACATGTGGTTCTAAGCTCCCACAATATTTTCACATCATTGCAAAAAGGCATGCGTAGATTCTGAGATATTTTATTTGGGTCCTGTGGCAGTAGTCAGTTACTGGGGAGCCAGTTTCAGTTTCATAACGCTTTATTCGGCACATAAAAATGACCATAAAAGGTACACAAATAAAACACATGCATATTATACATACAAGAAAAATGAATTGCAGTAGCAAATCAGCTTTAAAAACAACAATGAGAATTCATCAACTGTACTAAGCGGTTAAATCTCCTACAAAAATCCCCCAAAATAAACATAGTCATCTTTGAGTACCTCCCACAATCGATGTTATTAAAAAATTCATGTTGCACATAACCATCCGTCAATTTCCTGCAACTCACCCCTGCCTTAAACAAGCATTTGCAATGCAATCGGTCTCGCCTTTGGGACCTTATATGTATTTAGCTGGATGTATGACGTTACAACGCAGTCTTTACACCGCGATACGTTTACAATGCAGTCATTACAACGCAAGTCATTACAACGACTTGCGCTGGAGGGCACTGGATTTGGGAATAGTATGATTTATTATTCCAACTCCAGCCTACGTAACAGTAGGGAAGGTGTTGGAATAGTAAATCATACTATTCCTTAGTGTATAGCGCCATCCTGCGCAAGTCGTTGTAACGACTTGCGTTGTAATGGCCATGTAGTAAACGTATTGCGGTGTAAAGACCGTGTTGTAATGGATGTCTCCCATTTAGCTATGCAGCACATTAGCCTGGGTGCTGAAACATCTACTGTTCTTTAACATGGAGGGAAAGTAAACACCAAACTGCGTGACAGGGCAGGTATGGGAACACATTGAGAGAAATAATGCCTTTCAGCGGAAAATGGTGTAGTCCAAAGCTCTGTTTTTAAAATAAAAGCAGGGCCTTCGGTGGTCATATCACTGAAAATACAAGATTTGAAAAAAAATATTATTGTCTATGGGTGCTCGTGAAAGACAATTTCTATGGACTGGAATCTAGAGAATGTTAAAGTGATTCTGGTATTTTACTGACTTCTGCTGGTCGTTTTCTATCAAGAAAGTTAAATAGAGGCAGTTGCCAGAAAAATAAAAAAAGAAAGTCCCTCAGCAGAAAGCAATTCTGGTATTTTACTGACCTCTGCTGGTCGTTTTCTATCAAGACAGTTAAATAGAGGCAGTTGAACAGAAAAAAGTCCCTAAGCGGAAGCAGACAAGTCCTAGGGCTGATCGCCAGAGCCCACAAAGTACACACACATATAAGTATATACTAAAGTATATACAAGAGGTCTCGAATGCTCGACCTAAAAAGGCACAAACACTATAACAGACAACGTAACCATTTAAAAGCAGAAGAAAAAAGGGCATCCCTGCACTTACTAAACCTCAGAGACTTTAAAATTGGCTTGATAAATAGGATAAAATACATTTTATAAAATTTGCAAAAAAACATAAAGTGCATCAAAGTCTTCTCAGATAATCTGTCGCATGGACAAGCCAGTACCGGCAACCCCAAGGAGCCACTTGTGCTTGAGAAGTTCAAAAGCTGGTCCACCGTACCGGCCCTAGAGTGAAACAGTAAAAATCTCACCCATCCAGAGAACAGGATTACAAAGCACTGTACAGGCTCCTCAGGTACAAAGAAGGTGAGATACACCTTGACAGTGCTATTTCTTGATTCATTGTGTAATCTCTGGGAGTGACACAACTCTAAGAAGCAACTGTTCACCATCATCTTATCACATTTCTTTAAAATGAGAGGTGCCTCACAAAGAACTTGTAGGTTTAGTATGTTAAACTTTTTATGTACAAAAGCCAACAAAGGAATTGAGAGGCCCTTCTCCAGTTTGAGGCAGTCTGTGATGATGTCTCTATTCAGGCCAGCCTCAGCATTGGGCCACACACTGACCCAAAGTAAGAGGGGCGCTATCTTAACTTTATCAGATATATGCTGGAGGTTAAGCTCTGAGTCCATAATAAATTGTGAGCTTGTGGGGGGCACACACAGGAGTTGCCTGCAGATTCGATTTTCCTCAGTTTGCAAGGTGCTAACATCCCTGATAACCCCAAATCCCAGCACCATATAGTGCCACAGATACACACTACACGTTATAAATATTCAAAAAAGGAGAAACTGTCCCCCTACCTGCTGCCTGTGGTAAGTTATATAAAGCTCCCGCCGCCCTACTAAGTTTCTGTTGTGAACAGTTAATCTGCGGCTGTCTGGAACCAGAATGGCGAAAATCGCCACATAGTTAAAATCATTCACACAATGGAGTGAGCGTCCCCTCACGCTTAAAGTGGATAGGTTTTCTTCTCTGTTCCACACACCATTATATGTGATTTCCCATAGTTTGTGGCCAGGTCCAGGTCACTCATGTGAGAAGTTGGCCTGGTATATGCTGTTCACTAATTAAAGTGGACACCTTGCACCAGTCCAATTCGACTCTTATGGTAGGTAGGTTTAAGACAACCTTTATAGAAAGCTATCCTAGTGGTAGCTGTGGAGAGCAGCCTTCAGGCTAAGTCTTGGAGGAATGTAAAGCAGCTTGTTTTACCACACAATCTCTTGAATCACCAAATGAAAAGACACCACACAGGTATATATATCAAATATATATGTATTTATTAATAAACAACTCTCTACTAATCTCTTTATGAGATTAGAAGCCAGGAACATATGTACAAGTCAATGTTTTATCAAAATAAGTTAGCACAAGTAAATATCACAATCTTATCTTGGCTAGACCGTGGTCTAGAGCATTTAGAATCGAGGGACCCCAACGAACCACCCCAGGTAGTTGTAGGGGACCCACAGGGGACGGACGCGGTGTTTAGACACTGGTGCGAGTCCTGTACGAGTCTATGCGAGAGAACGCGATTGAGTTATCAATGTTACAGGTCCCTGGTGTGTTCGAGGCGAACATACCGATCGGTCAGTACGAGTCGAAGGACGCGGATACTGATAGAGTTACAAGGGAGTTGGACGCAATGTGTCTAACACAGACGCGAGGCCTGTACGAGCCAGTGCGATAATCGCACGGGGAAAATAGGAGTTTTAGCGCACTTCTAGGGTAGCTACAAGCAAGCCACTTACAGGGTAAGTAGTTCTAGGGCCCACACCCACAGGAGCACCGTAGTGCTGAAGTTACCTCACCCAGGGGAGCCGGGTGCATAGGTGTCCTTTGGTGTCGGGTCGCGGCGTCGTTTTCAATGGGAGCCAGTGAAGACTTGCTGCTTGCGACGACAGAAGAAGTGTCCGTTGGAATCCAAGCCTGGATTCGGAAGGAGGAAGACCTGAAAGCAGAGGGGACAGTGTTCACAGTCACTTGGCAGTGACTCTGGGCAAGGAAGATGAATGCCCACCGTCGTCGACAGCTTCGGGTTGTTCACGGGTGTCTTGACTCTTCGACCACGTGGTCCAGGCAGCGTCGATGATGACCAGGAGCTGGATTCGGTGTGTCCCACGATGTCTGCAGCTTACTGAGGTGTCGGCGACTCGATTGGAGCCAACAAGCTTTGGTAGCAGCAAGTCTCATGGTGATGAGGAAAAGTCAAAGGTGCAGACCCGCAAGGTCTGGGGGACTTACCCAGCAAGGGTAGGTCAGGGCAGGCCTGGAGCAACCAGGGGAGCCCTTTGGTTTCATTTGAAAGTCTTCTGGGGACCCACAAGCCAGCTGGCAAGGGATCGCAAAGACACCTCGGGAGGATCCACTCAACAGGGGCCCACGGTCACTCGGGACGGTGTAGGCCTCTGAATTCGGGAGGGATCTCTGCGAGAGGCTGGGACCACACGTGGTCTAAAGCACAAGTTCGTAGAACGTCGTGATGGGGTTGCACTCGACAATAGTGCACGGTACCCAGGGGCTACGGTTCCTCGTCGCTCGGGGGGTACACTTGCCTCAGCTTCACTGGGGACTCACGACGGCCTTGGAGAAGTCAGGAAATCCTCTTCCTGGGCTGCAGGGACTTCGGGCTCCGGCGGGAGTGGCGTAGTTTGCGACCGTTGTTGTAGTCTTTGGTGCCTGCCAAGCAGGGGAGTCACTCCTTGACTCCAAGGGAGATTCTTCAGTCTTCCAAAGGTAGTGGAACGTCGAAGGTCCAGGATTCTTCTGTAGAGCATCATCCAGGGAGATCTAAAGTCCTAAGGACTGGGGTCCCATACTTATACCAAGTTAGGGGGTTGGACATACTCTGGGGACCCACCTATGGGAGGGTCAGGGCAGAGGGGTGGTTACACCCTTTCCCTTTGTCCAGTTTCGCGCCAGAGCAGGGGCTGGAAGCCCCTGAGCCGGTTTGAACTGGGGTATGCACAGGGACACCAAATGTGCCCCCAGTGCTGGACTTCAAAGCACTTTGAGAGTGCACCCACCCAGCCCCAATACACATCAGCCTGTCTGGGAGGTGGTTACACCTCCCTGCAACAGGAAACCTATTGTCCAGGCCTCCCCTGCTGGAGTTTCGGTCAGCAGCAGGAGGCCAGACCCGTGTCTGTGGCTGCAGCATCCATTTTGTGATGCCAGGGCTCTGTAAAGTTAATACCGGGTATGCCGGTTGGCACATGTCTCTCCCTCTAGAAGGGTGGGATGCTACCCCGCCGCCAGAACTGGCGTGGGGGGGGGGGTAGTATTCCAAGATGTTTGACACCAAACACGACATGTTTCCGTGCAGCCATCCCAAAGTTAGCATTTAACGCGAGGTTATAATGCACTTAAGAGTATATGGTCAGGCTGCACTGCAAACAGCATCAGAGGAGGTACTCCGAATGCTGCAGAGGGGCTCTGCTCATGCAGGGGCACCCTCTCACGTGAAAACCAAGCACTCTGCCTTCAGGATTGTCAAGGCCTGCCATAGGAGTGACTTATAGGTTTATATGTGTGTATCTATGTGGTGATATAGGTAGCCTATATCACAGTAAGGGGTGCATGCACCACCTTACCCAGGCTGCAGTAGCAGACCTGTGGTGTCATTTTGGATGGCCTTCCAGGGGTGGCACAATACATGCTGCAGCCCCTGGTAGGCCTCTGAGGTACCTATGCCCTGGGTACATAGTATACCATATACTAGGGACTTATAAGGGCACTCCAGATTCCAATCAGAGATGTGCCTAAGGCACATGGAAACCATTTTATAGAAGAAGCAGATAGACTGGGGCCCTGAATAGCAGGATCCCAGTCCAACTAAGTCATAAACCAGCAAAACACCAGGAAAAAAAGTGGGGGCAACCATATAGTCAGATTCCACCTTCCTACAACTCATAAAAGATATAAAAGATTCCACCAACAGACGTAGAGCGACTGCAGTTCGTGCCATAAGTACTGCATCATCTGCGTAAAGCAGCACTGGTATTGGTACTTGGGAAATCATCGGGATGTCTCTAGTGGCTTTAAACAAAGTGGGACACAAGTTGTTAATATATATAATATAAAGCAAAGGGGCCAGAATACATCCTTGGCGTACCACACATGCTAAGGTAATAGTATCCGACAATTCTCCCGCCAGGCCGTACTGAACCTTCGCTTCCAGGTTCTCATGTAAAGTATGCAGGAAATAAACCAGTGACATCTCCACACCTAAATCCAGCAGCATCAACCAGAGTTTGGATCTGTTGAGCCAATCGAAGGCTGTTGACAAATCCATAAAGGATAGGTACAGCGAACAGCGCTTAGCAAACGTATATTAACAGATGATCAAATTCAAATTTAAGCGCTATTCCACTGTACCCAGCCCCTGTCGAAAGCCAAATTGGAGGGGACACAGGATGTCATTAGAGCTTGCCCATGACTTTAAGCGATTAAATAACACCTGCTCAATGACAACCATGCTGTCAATAAGAGAGATAGGGTAGTAACATTTTGATGACATACATACCCCCTTTTTAGGTCGAGCCTAGCGCAGCGCGCATGCGCTGCTCTATGGGAGGCTTCTTCTGAGCACTCCAAACTTCCCCTAAACTTGTCCATGTGATTTTGGTAACTCCCACACATTTCATTGGCCATTGCGTGTGTCTTTCAAAAATGAAAGCACGCAAATGGCCAAAGGCGTGTGTTTGTCCCACCTTTTGTCTAAATGTTCACTCCCATAGCGTTTTGGTGTCGGGAGCAAGCAGCGGCGCGCATTGTGGCATCTGCATTCTTCCCTTGGATCATGTTGCCGTGCTTGTGCGTACGTCTGTCTCAAGGACCACTTGTCACTGTGTGCTCCCCTCTTCCTCTTGAGCCTGCGCGCGCCTCTGCCCATCCTCTCTGGATGCGACGACAACTCCCGAATCGGAACCAGCACCGCCGTCCGGACTCCGCGGTGCCGCGCACCGAAGCCCAGCCTGCAGTATGCGCCTCTGCCCATCCTCTCTGGATGCGACGACAACTCCCGAATCGGAACCAGCACCGCCGTCCGGACTCCGCGGTGCCGCGCACCGAAGCCCAGGCTGCAGTATGATTAGGAAACCCGATTCCGTGGCAGCTGCCATCGTGGTGAGTGTGGGGGTGTGTGGGACAGGCGGGCGGATCTAGGCGGGGTTGGGCCACCGCCACTCCGGCGCTACGAGCTCTCTATTCAAACCTCCCCTCACGGCGCTGTAACTGTGCCTCTGATGATCTTTAACTGTACGTTTTCCTCTCCCCGCACTATCTAAGCAGGCCGTCCTGTCCGGCAGCGTTGTCCATTTCCCATCTGTCAATACCTACCCTTTCACACCCATGCTATCCATTCAGACACGCCCCCTCCGTGGGATATCAATGCACGATCGCTCGTATCAGTTGTGATCCATACTGTTGATTTATCGAGACCACATCTCCACCGACCTATCTATCCTGCAAGTTCTATTCTGCTTCGCTAGTTCACATTCATATCTCGCGGTCTATTCTAACCCCTCTACTTCCTTCCGCTCTCCCGATTCTCTCTGCCCAGGCCTGTCTTCTCTTTGTTGGACTGACGTGACCTTTTGCCCTGTGCTCTGTTTATCTTCTTTGCCCTTCTGGGCGCTCCCACCATACATGATGACCGTATCCGGTGACCTGGTTTCTTTAACCAGACATGCCGTTCTGCCACTAACTTGAAGCTCTAACCCGACATGCCCCTCTTCTGTTAGATACTGCCTCCGCTACCCTAACTTGCCCCTCTTCTGTTAGATACTGCCTCCGCTACCCTAACTTGCCCCTCTTCTATTAGCTACTGCCTCCGCTACCCTAACTTGCCCCTCTTCTGTTAGCTTCTGCCTCCTTTACCACCCTATCTGCCCCTCTTGGGTGCTCTATCCTGAACTGTTTTCTTTGTGATTCATTGCTGTACCCACAAATGTTCTTCTGCTGCTCCTTCGTTCCTGCTATATCAAGACCTGCCACTCTACTTACCTCTCAGAGCTCTATCCAGATTCGCTTTCTTAGGGCTTGATTCTGACCTGCCCCATCCACACATTTTGCCCCTCTGGGGGGCCATGTAGGCATAAGTTGCCATTTGTTTATCTATAGGTATATTTCGAGTGACTGTTTCTCCAAGAAATGTTGTACCTAGTATTAACAAGCATATATTAGAACACCCTAAGAACAACATAGGAACATGCGTTCATCTAAGTAGTTTGCATTCAGATACACCTATGCCCGAGGGCTCCTCTATCTATCTGGTCAGCAAGCTGACCATCTGAGATATCTCGCGATCACTCTCAAGTGCACACTCTTTCCTCTTGGAAAGACCAACCTTGCAGAAGACAAGAACTCTAAAATCATGTTTTCAGGGAGTGGACCCAGTTTGAGGCTCCGTACCCCCGTATTAGGCAATTTCGTTCAAAACAGACCTACAAACACTGCTCTTCCAAAGACATTTCCAGTTGCGAATGTTGCAAGGGTACACTATCACATCTTCAATGAAGGAAAAACTCTTCAGTTTCCGATAAATCTTTTGAGGATCAATATGTTGTGCTGCTTCAAGTTGAGACCTTCAATGTAATGGAAGTCACTCTCTTGTCTTATTCTTCAAAGGGCATCCAAGGTTGCTTGGGAACAGATACCTGTATTATTGCTTCTGGAGACTTGCCCTCTATGGGACATACATTCTTGATCTAACTATATACTTTTGCTCTCCATAAAATGCTCTGCCACCCTGGTGTGTCTGGTATGTGCTGCACAAAATAACATCTGATTTGGTTTCCACATTTCCACGGTTTGGACTGGTTCTGAGTAAGTATTGAGTAAATTCAAATAAATTATTGGGGGAGATGTTAGCTAAGGGTTCGCCACACTAGAGTTAATCACAGAGCATGCTTTTGGAATTACAGCTGGTTTGTTTTGTATGGCAGTGGCAAATAGTTTTGTAGCATGTGTGATCATACAAAGTAATGTGTGCTAATATGTTTTCTTTGGAGTATTTAGAACTAATGGCAATGAACTATTTTGCAATCCTATGTGATTTGCTAGTATTTGTCTGAAAATCCTATTTAGTAGTTTGGCTTGTCTGGGTTTGTGGAGGAATTTTGGGGTTTCACTTACAAAAACCAAAACATGTATGGTGGGATGCTTTTATAATCGCAGTCACAGGGAATTTCTGAGGGCCAAACTTTAGTTCATTGTTTTTTTTGCCCACTGTACTGCTCCAGATTGACCCCAGCCATGTGCAAATCCGACTAGAGCAGGACCAAGTCTGATCAGTCCAACTGCCAGGCCCGTTCCCTTCCACAAGGAATCACAAGCTGCAGCAGACTGGTTTTGGTCTTGTTAGGCCACAACAGTGAAGCACAGGCCTTATCCGCAGCGTCAGGGCGTGTTATTACTTTAGGGTGTAATGCCGAGAAAGAAATCATGCCTAGTAGGCTAAAACTGAAGATTTTTGATTGTCTGTTTCTCCCTCCCTGCCCCCGGTCGCCACTCCCACCCAATCGCCAAAGGCAAAAGCTCGCCTATGGGCGAGACCTATTGGCTTTGCCAATGCTTGTTAAAAATAGGAACTATTATGGAAAGAGACCAGGAGGTAGAGATCTTACTTCTTAAAGAGTTATTAAATACATTTGTTATCAAGGGCCCCCAAAGGCCTGTATTGAACTTGTAGATCTATGGGGACCCCGTCCGGCCCCTGGGCTTTGCCAATCAGACTTTGCCTAATAGCTATCATAACTTCATGCAGAGTGACAAGCAAAACTGGTGAGTGAGATAGTTTACCCCTCAACTGTTCCTTCAAACACCCATCTTCCACTAAGTGATAAATAGCACTGAAGTACGTTGACCCAATCTGAGCCTGGGACACTGCAATTTAAAAGGGCGTTAGGTGGAGATTCCCTTTGTTTGATCTTATTAACCATGTCCCAGAAGATCTTACTATTCTTGGTAATCTACGCACATTTCCAGGATCTCTCAATCCCTATTATTCAGCGCCTTCTTCCTGGATTTCAGTGTATATTTATAGGTCTTGTGGGTCTCACACACCGAGATGCGATCCTTCGGAATAGTAGAAAGGACCTTCCTTAACCTGCGATGAGCTAAGGCGTAGTGGGTGTCGAACCAAAGTGGGTTTGCCTGCCTACTCTTAATCGGCTGTAATAGTAGCTGGATAATTCTCAGATTTATGGAGTCTAAGTAAACTAGCATTTCATCCCCCTACACATCGGAGAGGCAGTGCAAAAATATCATAAGATGGGACTTTAACAACGTGGCATGGGTAGCCCCTGGGTCTTTCAAACGCCAGACAAGTCTGAATCCATCACTGGAGTGCTGAGCGATAGGTATTGTTGCCTCAGAGGAGATGGTTTTAACCACTGGACATTATCCCACTGCATACAAAGGATTATGATCACCTCAATCTGTCACTAATATGGCTCCAGGCAAGAATCATGTTGAGACTTTCTGGTTATAAATATATAATCAATAATTGAGGCTATGCCATGGCCTTTAGAGGCCATCATTGCCCCTTCTAAACTAAACAAATCAACGAGATCAACTAGGTCATGCTCAGCTAGATTCCTATTTACTTCTGCCCCCGCTATCAGATTTCAGCCAGGGGAATACAGCGCGGGGAGGGGGGGGGTTAATTTAAAAACAAAAAATTAAAACTTACCTTCGCCTCAGGTCCCGCGTCGCGTCTCCTTCTCTCTCTGCTCCGAGTCCCAGGAAGCAGGCAGCCTCCCTCCCCTCCCCTAAGCCAATCACAAAGCTGCAATGGCAGCATTGTGATTGGCTGGGATGCTGACCACACAGGCGTCTATGGGGAGGCCGTTTTCTCCATGCAGCCAGCCTGCATGAAGAAAACAGGAGAGTGCGTATGACTGGTTTGGTAGGCCTTGGGGCCGACCAAACAGTCAGCGTCCACAACAGTGGGCAAGCCACTCCTCCCCTGCCCTGCAGCAGGACCGCCCACCCACCCGCCCCCAACCAAACCCTTCTGCTTTCTCGCAGTGCGAGAAGCAGAAACATAAAATGGTATTCATAATACCATTTTATGTTTCTGCTTCTCGCACTGCGAGAAAGCAGTGGGGCGACGCTCCTCCTCCCACATGGAGGAACCATCCCTGTGGTTAATAGCCGCATCTTTTAAACCAGAAATGTTCCAGCTCAACAAAGTAAAATAACCCCCTGTATTAACATTCAGAGGGCCCTTCGTACGATCCCTGTCGCCCAACCTATTAGCTGTCTCAAAAAGAGTAGGAGAAAGAGCTGAGTTGCCCTTTTGAGTTTCATCTGGAAGTCAATCCACACTGGAAAGGACATCACAACGATTCGAGAGAGGTAAAGGACCATGAACCCCCATAATATGACGACGGTCAGGCTCCAGCTCAACTGAATGTGGTATATTGATGGTACAGGGGGAAACCTTCCTGGGTGTTCTCATATGTTTTTGATAGCATGAGAACCGAGTGATGGCTTTGTGGCTGCTGTGACAGAATGCGTGGTGTATAGAAAAAGCCAAGTGGGACCAGAGTTATATTTCCCCTCACCCCTTACCGCTCAAAGACCCAAACAGAAGGCTTTTTATTAAAGAAGGAGATCTAAAATTAACGTTAACACAAACCCCTGATACAACTGGGCCGGGCCCTATCTATCCAACTCTACGATCATAAGCAAATAAAAAAGGGAACCCTCTATGGCGTACAAGCAAGTCCAGGGATTTGTTACTTAACTCCTCATTAGACTCGGTCTGCCCAGTGCGGAAAGCAGGTACTCCTATCAAGATGGCCACGTATGGACACGTGGGTGGCGGTAGGTTAATTTTAGGCTGGTTTACATTTGAGTGTGACTCACTTCGGGGTTCCCCCCATACACAAGTTTACCGGGGAGCCACTTCCCCTCAAATTCAGTCTATTCTCACCAGATGAAAGATTGCCCTTTGGCTTTGAAGCTGGAAGACTGTTATTTGGCCAGCTGCATGAGGTCCCTTCAAGTGCTCTTGAGGTGGCCAAGGACATAGAGACTGTTAAGTAGGGTATGGTGGCAGGCTTGTGGGCATTTACCCTTTGACTGCCAGACTCTGCTTAACTATGTTTGTCTGACAATGACACCATTTTCAGCTCAACAGCTTTAAGCAGCTCAATAAGAGGGGAAAGTTCAGCATGGAGAAGCTCCTTCATTTTACTGCAACAAATATCCATGATTCTGTGGACACAAAGTTGATCCAGAGCTGTAATCCCCGAAACCCCTGTCAAAGGTGACAGAGAGGTAGAATGCACATTGCCAATGAGGGCTGACTCCACACTCTCAGTTTAACTGGCCTGGGTTGTAGTATCAGGAGTTATCTTTTGTTTGCAGTGAGTTCCTCGCTTTGTTTTCCTGTTGACTAAGAGAGGGGAACCAGGCGCTTGACATGAGCCTAAAGTAGATGAATCTAAGGTGCCTACAGAGACAGAAACTGCCTTGGTGCCATTTGTGCCATTTACGAGTGGGCTATTCCTGGATGCCACACCAGAGGAGTCTCCTATGTTCGCCTCATTGATGCTAACAGGGGGCATTGTACCCATATTCAGCGAAACCCTCCTCTCTCTAAGTGTGATTTCGGTGCTAATAACCCCCCTGGCCCTTTCCAGCATACGGTCAGTTGAGGTTTTTTTCACTGGTGGGGTAGATCCATTTGCCCCCAATGGTTTTTTTTCTTTATTATCGCGACAAGTGAGAGAACAGCCAAACTAACCAATCCAAAGTGAGCAAACGAGGATTAGGTTAGAGTTAGAGTAAGGACCGAGATGACAATAATCCAATATCAAATAACGACCTAACCAAAACACAACCAGTACCTTAATGAAGGGGCCAAGAGAGGTGCCCAGCCTCCTCCAGGCTCCAACGGGCGTGGACGGTCCCGCCCTTGGTCTGGGCTTCGCTCGGGCACGCTCCCAGGCGCGTCGCGCACCACGGGATTGAACAAGCACTTTAAAGCGCAAAATGCCCCTCCTCCTTCTCCTGATGGAGGCTGTTGGGGGCCATAGTCTCACCCCAGCAGCGATGAAAACAACAGAGTCTGCCGGGCAGTCTTACTTATCATTGGTGTTTCAGTGCTGAAGACTTTTTCATTCAATTTGGACTACGGAATAGATTATTGTGGAATCTTGTCTCTCCTAAGTGGTGCTAGTCATGGCTTAATGAAGAAGGTGGTAAAGAAATTGGAACTCAAATACAACATTAATAGTAGTCAGATGTGATAAGCTCCATGCCCAGCTCAACAATATCAGTCAAAATGGCCTGATGTAGAGGGTCGGGACAAAGAATGAAACCGCAAAATGGTGCTACCGTATTCATAATCCCACTCTCTCCACCAAACTTCTTGTGATCTCTCAGAGTGTGCAACGTGCCCTTCAAAGTGATAAGAGAAGGCGGCTGTCCACCCTATTGACACCCCGAGTGCCCATTTCCCACTTGTACTTGTTTGTGTGCATGTTGTTTCTTCATTTCTTCCATCTCACAGCGAGTGGCAGAAGCGCACACAATACAACTGAGCTTTGTGGTGCATGTAATGTGCACACAGATACGCTACACCGGTTAACTCACCACAAGTCCGTGACTCATGAGAAGCAGGGGTTGGACAAAGCGTCCCGGGTGTGTTTCTTCCACTAAAGAGGTTCAAACAATGTTTAAGATGTTTAAAAAGAGTCGGCCGCCCATCCAGACATTTTTGTGAGCTTAGTGGAAAAATACCGTGCAGTTAAAATTTCATTGAAATCCGAAGCCCCGGAAAACAAGCAGCAGACGTGTTGGGAAAGCGCTGGCAGGGAGCGGGGCCTGCTGTTCCCCACTGCTCTTCCTGGCAGGGGCTGGAGAGCACTGCTCTCCCAGTCGGGGGAGCGCTCGGGGGCTGTTCGGATTCGTGGGAACAATTTATGCTTAGCATCCGCGCCGTAGGTACAACACTGACGTACCCCAGACTCCGCCAGGCAAGTTTGGAAACTCTACAGGAATGTCCTGTGCTCCAGCGGACTCTGAGAGCGTGAAATTCAAAACAGACTTGTGTGTGAAAACATGTCATCATAGCTTGGGCAGACCCGAGGAAGTTCCCAATTAGATCATTATAGTTTTATGAGGGCATCATTAACCATAGGACAGAATTTTACTAGTTGTCTACAAAGTTGATTGTGTGTAACTTTGAGTCATTTTTACTTTGTGAAGTTTGCAGAATAAAATAAAAGAGGCGCAGTTGTAGTGGCTCTTGGAAAAGTCCTAAACCAGTCCCACAGATGCCCAGGGCTGCAAGCGCCGGAGGTGGGAATGGTGGTGCTTGGCGGCGGTCAACCACCTGGAGTCCTCTGCCCTCCAATCTACCCTCTTTTTCGGATGGATTCTGACCGGCGCTATTTTTCTTTCCTTGTAGACTCATTATGTCAGTTTCAGGAGGTGCCTGGCTCCTACATGGGTGCCATATTGCAAGGATGTAAGCCCTTTTGTACTGTTTGAGTTTTATTTTCACACTGTTTCTGTAGTTTGCTTTTATTTCCAGCAGACTCCTCCCACAGGGGAGCCTGTGCAAAGGAGCAGGAGTCCTGGACTCCAGTTTGCTTTTAATTTGGCCACTCATTCTTTCTTTCCTTTCTGACACGCCGAGACACGTTCAGCTTCCTAACCATGCCCCCCAGTCATGCCCCTTGGATGGCGGGCTTTTCAAACAACCTCAGAGCATGTCTGCGCCACTGGCACGCCAAAGACGCGCAAAATGCAAGCCCATCTGCGCCGGTCTGCACTTGGACCACACCTATCGATCAATCAAGCAATCAGTCAGGATTTATAAAGCGTGGCTAATCACCCGGTGGAGTACAAGGTGCTTGCGGGCACCAGAGGCATATTTGAACAGCCAGGTCTTGAGGGCCATTCGGAATTCCGGAAGTGAGGTGATGGTCCAGAGGTGCGTGGGGAGGCTGTTCCAGGTCTTTGCTGCGATGTGGGAGAAGGAGCGTCCTCCAGTTCTGCTTCGGTAGATGCGGGGTGGATGGGCAAGTGAAAGGGAAGCAGACCATAGTCTTCTCGATGCTTGGTGGAAGTTCAGGCGGTGGTTAATGTAGGTGGGTCCTTGGTTGTGTAGAGCCTTGAATGCATGGGTCAGCAGCTTGAATTGGCATCTCTTCTGTATGGGGAGCCAGTGGAGTTTCCTGAGGTGGGGTGTATTATGGGTTCGTAGGGGAAGGCCGAGGATGAGCCTGGCTGCAGCGTTCTGTATGGTCTGAAGTCTCTGTAGAAGATGTGCTGCAATTCCTATGTAGAGGGCATTGCCGTAGTCCAGTCGGCTATTGATGAGGGCTTGTGCCACAGTGTGTCTCGTGTGTAGGGGTAGCCACTTGAAGATCTAACGTAACATGCGCAGAGTGAGGAAGCAGGCAGAGGAGATGGAGTTGATCTGTGATTTCATGGTGAGCTTCTTGTCAATGATGATTCAGAGGTTTCTGGCGTGGTTGGAGGGAGTGGGTGTGGGTCCTAGGTCTGATGGCCACCAGGAATCGTTCCATGTGTTGATGCTGTTGCCAAAGATCAGTACTTCTGTCTTGTCTGTGTTCAGCTGCAGGCAGTCGTTCTTCATCCAGTCGGTGATATTTGTCATGCATCTGTGGAAGTTGGTTCTGGTGGTGGTGGGGCAGTTGGTGAGTGAGAGGATGAGTTGGGTGTCGCCGGAGTAGGAAATTATGTTGAGACCTTGGGCTCTGACGATGCTGGTTAGCATAGTCATATATGCGTTGAATAGCATTGGGCTGAGGGATGAGCCCTGGGGGACACCACAGGTGATCTCCTTGGGTTCAGGGGTGAAAGGTAGGAGGTGAATCCTCTGGGATCTTCCCGTGAGGAAGGAGGTGATCCATCTGAGTGCGTCCCATTGGATGCTGATGTGGTGGAGTCTTTTGATCAGTGTGTGGTGGGATATGGTGCTGAAGTGCGCCAAGAGATAAAGGAGGATCAGAGCTGCTGTTTCTCCTCATTCGAGGAGGGTTTGGATGTCATCGGTGGCTGCGATCAGGGCAGTTTCGGTGCTGTGATTGCTGCAGAAGCCAGATTGGGAGGCGTCGAGTAGCTGGTTCTGCTCCAAGTGTGTCATGAGTTGATTGTTGATGATTTTTTCCAGTACCTTAACTGGAAATGGGCGCAGGGAGATTGGCAGTACGTTTTTGAGTTAGCTGGAGTCGGCACAGGGTTTTTTGAGTAGTGGTCGGACTTTGGTGTGTTTCCGGGCATCGGGAAATGTTTCGGTAGTGATAGAGGTGTTGAGTAGGGTGGTGAGTTCCTGGCTGATCTTTTGGTTTCCGAGGTTGAAGATGTGGTGTGGGCATGGGTTTGTGGAAGGTCCCGAGGTGATGGATTTCATGGTGGAGGTGGTGTCCTGGGTAGAGAGGATGTTCCAGGTGGTCAATGTGTGGTTTGTGTCAGTTACGGTGGTGGCATATCTGTTGAGGAGGTCCGTGGGTGTTGGTTGGGGTTCAAAGTTTGCCTAGAGTCAGAACCCCTGGCCTTTCTGCCACCTAGCCATGCCAAATTTCTGTGCTACTTGAAGAATGAGCTTCTTGCCCTTAATAAATCTGATAAGAAACATTCCTGCACCACGTTTGATTTTTATACTGTCGCAAGGACTGATCACCATTTAAGTAAGGGTTGCAACTTCTCATTAGTCAAAACCAGGGTTGAGAAATATCCTACTACAACTCTTAGAGCTGAGACTACTGTTTGCCCTAGAGAGACACAAACAGAAGGTAAAATAATATGTGCGCTCATCAATGCGAGTCGTTTACCGCAACCACAGGGAAGCTACATGTCAGCCTGTGTCCTCCATAGACTGCAAAGCACTTACCTTCAAAACTGAGTTATCCAAGAATCACGTTTTCATGGAATGTTAATATATCATCTTCCTGAACCTAGGGCTACATTTGTGCAATCAGTGAGTACACTTATGGATTCTTGTCTGCATCTATCTAATTTTACCTTACTAGGGGAATTCTAACTTTCATTTAGAAGCCTCGGCTGAGAGAGAGATACTGAATATTTAGTTGATAATATGTTAAGTCTTGGCCTCGCCCAATTAGTCCATGCTTTTATACACTCAGCTGGTCACACTCTAGATGGGATTATCTCAAATAATCCTCAATTAACAGTTACGTCCACGTTACTGCTGACCTGGTCAGATCGCAAGGTAGTCATGTTTATGCTGAGGCTACCGAACAAACTACCACCTCGAGCACTCTGGGACAAATTATTAAATCAAATGCCTGGCATAAAATTGAAGCAGTTAAGCTTACCCAGATCCTATCAGACACCCAAGAGGCTCCCACTAATGACTTGGATTTAGCAACACTAAAATATACTAACTGGATTGGCGATGTGCTGGATCGATTAGCTCCTCTAAAATATCGCAAGTATCATAGAAGCAAACTTGGTACTCTGACAAATTAAGATCCCAAAAACAACTCTGTCGATGACAGAAACGAAAATGGAGGAAAAATTATAACACTTGTGAGAGAGATTAATACAGAAAGTGTATCAGGGATTATAAAGCCATGATCCAGACTGACGAATCGATCTACTAAATCGATAGAATATAATCAGCAAACAATTCTGCCAAAGCACTTTTTCAGATGGTTAACACACTTGCCAATTTCAAACAACAAAAACACTTCAGGTATGAGTTAATCTTTTTGTGATAAAATTGCTAATCACTTTCAATCAAAAGTTAAAAGGTCTATCAGGAATTCTCCTTGAACATGCAAGTCAATCTACCTATCACTAAACATGTTAGACCTCTCACAAAAGCTGAGACCTTCAATGAATTTACCCCTTTAACAGCTGAGCAAGTAAAGAAAACTGATGGAATCAATTAAATCTGGTTCTGCATCTGATCCCTGTCCTCCTACAATAATACATCTGGCTCCAGATACGGTAGCTCCACATCTTACCAACCTTTTCAATAGTATGTTTAGATCAGGATATTTCCCTAAATCCTGTAAAAAGGCCTTTGTCTTACCTTTAATAAAGAAACCCACACTCAGTCCTCACGAACTCAGTTGCAACCGCCCCATCTCTTGCCTTCCGGTGCCAGCTATAATAGTTGAGAAGGCTATGAACATGGAACTATTCTCCTTCTTAAACAGCAACTAACTGCTAGATTCTTCCCAGTTTGGCTTTAGAGGCAATCACAGTACCGAATTGGCTCTGATTGTGGAATCGGATGAAATCAGAGCAATAGTGGACAATGGTTGTAAGGCAGCACATATTCTTAGATCTGCCGGCTGTGTTCGACACAGTTAATCATACAGTGCTTCTTAACCATCTCAAGGTCACAAGGGTTAAGGATTCTGCTTTGGCCATTTTAAGTTCTTTCCTCCCAGACAGAAAACAATCTGCCCTTTTTCACTCTGCCCTTTTTCACAATAGCCCTTTTTTACTCCCTTGTGGGGTCCCTATGGGGGTGTCATTAAGCCCCTACGCATTCAAATGAGTATGTTACATCCCTGGCTAATTTGATTTACACATTTGGGTTCTCCATAGTATCTTATGCAGGAAACACTCAGATTGTTGTCTCCATTTCAAGTGACTATCATGATGCAGCAATCAGGCTCCATGACTTTATGATGGAAGATGGTAGATGGATGAAAAACATTTGCCTCAAACTTAACTCTGGAAAGACTGAGGTCCTTTTATTTGGCAATGATACCTCCTTCAGGTCCCCCATCTGGTGGCCACAGGACTTAGGAGCAATCTCTCGCCAGAAAAGTTAAGAATTTAGGAGTTATGTTTGATAAAAAGATGACCTGCTCAGACCAGATCAATCTAGTCACTTCATCCTGTTTCCATACTCTGAGAATAGTAAAACAAATTCTTGCTTGTATCCTGTTCGAACTTCAGAAAACAGTAATAGTGACCTTTATGCTATCGAAAACTGATTACTGCAATACACTATATGTTACTAATCAACAGCGAATATTAAACAAACTTCAGACCCTTTAAAACACAGCAGCTCACCTGCTCTTAGGTATCACTAAGTTCCAGTCAGCTTCCCATGTATTATCTAATCTTCACTGGTTAACGATCAGGAAACGGATTGCTTTTAAAGGGATTGGGAAAGTGCTAGGAGGATCATTGACAAAAGAGTCAGAACTAGTCATAACCACAACAAAATGAAGTGTCCTCAGTTTATCACAGGGAATTAGTTAAAATCAATGAGCACAGATTTGTAAAAAAGGGTTTGTCAAAGTGTCATCATCCTGTGCATATTGTGGCAGCAATTCTAGGGGGATGGAGGGCAGTGGTGGCATTTTGGAAGGGTGGCTAAGTCTCAATGGGTCAGTCGCTGACTAGCTAAGATGCAGTCAAATGTTTCATTTTGTAGAGGACAAAGTGCTCCTTCTATTACGCAAGACTTTTCTTCAGATTTTCCCTCAAAGTTGGATCATTGTGTTTCTCCTTCCTCACAGAGGGCTTTTAGCGAGCTGGGTCCAGTCGGTGCTGAGTACGGGCAGTTCTAAAAACCAAGGTGCATATTTACGAGAAAACTTTGTAGCGCAGAGCTGCGCCAAATTTAGCAGCGCCACGCTCCAACAATTTCAAAATGCAGGGATGCACCGTATTCACCAGAATACAGTGCACCCCTGTGTTTTCCCTAGTGATGGTGCTAAATGTAGCTGCCTAGCACCAACGCAGGCACCCTTGCACTATAGTGCAAGAGTGCCTGCGTTTCATGAGAATGATTGTTTATATGCATGAAGGTGTCCCTTCATGCACATAAACAATCACTAATGGCGATTTGTTACTTCTATGTGTGCTGTAGAATGCAGCACATATAGAAGTAGCAAATCGTCATTATTTAATAACTGTTTATGTGCAGGAAGGTACACCTTACTACACATAAACAATCATTATCAGCATTTTGCTCTTTCTATGTGTGCTGCAGAATGCAGCACATATAGAAAATGCAAAGATGAGGAGAAATAAATGTATTTCTCCTTGTTTTGTCATTCAAACGCCTGCTCTAGCATCTCCTTGTAAATCTGGGGCAGCGCCAAAAGCAATGGGTGTTGCGGTGGAACGCCCACAGTAACACCCATTGCACGTCCCTTTCATGCTAAGTGATGCGTGTAAAGGGACCTTATTTACAAGGCAGCGTTAGGCCACAAAAAGTGGCTTAACACCACTTTGTAAATATGGAGAAGGGCATATCGCCACCAGAACGTTGCTAAAAGTGACGTTCTGGTGGTGATATCCCCTTGCAAATATGCCCATAGATGCTGAGACGGGTCCCTATCTGGCTCTCCATTTTCATCCTCAGTGTCAAAAAATTGTCTTAAATCGGCAGCAGAATATCACCCGTCACCGGCCTTTGATGTAACTTTGAAGAGACCCTTTTGATATGTATACTGCCATGATCAGAGCTAATCGGAAGATATGATCACCTGACATTGATCCGAAAGTGTATGCCATGGGAATCGCCAGCGGTGCACGAAGGGTGGTGGGCAGAGCTCAGGCTCTAAATGTAGTTTTACAGTGATAAGCCGCTGCATGGGCTGCTGCAGCCCAATATTAGCAGCTTGTAGACATTAAAGTCCACAATAAATGAAAGTAACTAATTTACAGTTTGATCTAACATTCCTAATGGAGCGTTGTTATTTCAGTCACATAATTTCAAAATTGAAGCATTTTCAATATTAATTGCAACTAAGTTGCTCATTTATCTTATGCAGCTAACAACCATTGACAAAGCCAATAGGGCTGGGTAGTTTTAGGTGTAATGTCAGTTGTTGTATTATATATGTGGATGCAATAATAGAAAGCTGTAACAAAACAGTCAGACAGCACGCTATGGTAAGCACAGATCTTCAGCATACATGTTTAAGCCACATCCTTGATCACATATGACACGCCCCTTTGAGAGAATCCCCCGAATTCAGTATCTTCCCAGCACCATGTTGAGCATCTGGATATGTAGTCCAACTCGAGGTTTCAGGGGCTAGAGACGATCTACCTGTCTCTTGGTAGCATTTCAAATATTATATCACTTTTAATGCTTTTTTTGACTGGCCCGGTCTGCACCATTTTGAATTATGGTAATGTCATAATTTCATCTTTGTTTTTTTATGTTGTTGTTTGTCTTTCATGAATATTTGTTTGCACAGAAGGGGGATGTGCAGTGACTGGTGTAAAACTATCTGATTGTTCTGTGTGTTGAACACCATGATGTCATTACGGTACATGGAGCACTGTGATGTCACTGCAAACCAGAGGCCAATTGAAGATCGTCTTTGAAATCATTGTAACTCTTTCCCTGCTGGGCCTTATTAAACCTGGAAGTCACTGGCAGCTCACTTTTGATCAGGTGCAGCACAGAGGCTGGGATTGCACAGAGCCTTTTGCGTTTAAAATCTTTTCAAAGAGTCTGGCACCTGTGAGGCTGTCTAGAGCATAGTTACTTAGAATGGGGCTGGGCTGCTCCAAGTAATGATTTATTAGGTAATGGCTATCTCTCAATATGTGGAAAACCAAAGAATTAACACAAACAGCAGGTCTCTGAGCGACAGCAGCAAGGTCATCAGAATACTGATGAGGAATATTCAGCTACACCATCAGGATGCAGACTTGGAATATCACCTAAGTGAGAATGGTGTCATAACTTGCATATTCATTCATTCATCCAGCTATACTTTCCTCTCAGTAAGTTTAGCACCCACTCCAAAGATCTTTCTGTAAACTACATGTCACTCATGTCTTGACTGTACATGTTCTGTGAGCGATGAAAGCTTGTAATAGTATGCCCTAGTGACACTGTTTTGCAGGGAATGGAAGATTACGTTTGCTGCGTTCTTTGAGAAAGGAATAAAGCATTACCCTCGTGCTGTACCTACTGTGTGAAGAAGCAAAGCTTGCACAGGTGCAGCATTATTTGTAAGTGTTCTGGGCTGGGAAAAGCTTATGTTGCTGATGCCGTTGCTTTACCTGTCCTCCGATGAAGGGACTCTTACACTGTTTCTGCCCAAGGTGTCACTGTTCTATGAAAAAGGGGTGTTTCTACTGCTGTTGCCCCAGTTAATGAAAAAAAAGGATGTGCTGAATGCACTTGCATAACATTCCCTATGATACAGTGAATGTTTCATAATAATGTCAAATACTGAGACTTATAGTCCTGAAGACGGTGCCTGTCCATATTTCAAGAGCTGAAACATGTCAAAAGAAAGGAGAAGCAGTGCCTATTGCTCTACCCTCCTGAGACACCAGTAAAAAACATTTTAGCTCACCCATACACAATTTTAAAATAGGTCTGATAGTTTAACAAAAGGAGATCATAAATGGCGACATAAGGGGCGGCATAACCTCACTCAATGAGGGAACTCCCATAACTAGGAGATTGTACGACCAATGAACATAAGTGCTTCTGGGTGCCTCACAGTGCTAGATGTGGATCCCATTGTTGAGGCACACCACACTAGGTATGTGAAGGGTTCATCTCCTATGTGAGTACTTTTATGTATGGTAATTCCATTCCAGTGCTTCTCTAATGTGGTTATTTCTTTCAGGAATTTGTGACTTCTTGTATGTTTGTGTCTGTTTACAGAGAGCGTACAACAGTCCTTTAACTCCTCTTGCTCCCTCTTTAGTGTGTTAATGACCTTTGTTGAACCTGCTCTGTATGTGTGAGAGAACTATGTGATGTTCCTCTTGCTACTGTTGCCTGTCCCTTATTCTCTGTGTTAGTTTAGATGGCACTGCTGCTGTCCATATTCTACCTTTGCTATGGTTTGAAGCTTGATATAATACTTTCCACTATAAAAAATACAAAAAGATTGACATTGCCAACGCTCCTTTTAATGCAAATGAAAGATGGATTTACACATAAACAAGGAATTTTTTTAATGGACTACTCTTTGTAAATTTTTAAAGCATAGCTGAGAAGTGGCTCCATGTCATGTATAACATTTTGGGCTCATTCTGGAATGTTAGCTGTTAGACCTGGCATCCTGGGAGTGGTTTTCCCCTAATTTTTGCCTTCAACCTTGGCATTTACTTGTCCTAACCATTTGGTGCATGCTTGATCTTGGGTCACATGACTAGGTATAGCTGGCAGTTGGTCTTTGGTACTGCTGCAAGACAGTGAGACAAAGAGAAGATAGGTGTTGGCAGGATGGGCGACTATGAGCGAACGAGGGGGAAGAGCGGTCAACTATCACACTTGCACATCACAAAGGTCCGGCCTGAGCACTCTCACTAAGGATTTGTCACTAGTCTTTTGTGACCTCAGATAAGCTGGGGCCAAGACAGGGAGGAATGGGATGCCTGACACCTCAGGGGAAGTGGGATGGAAACCTATAGAAGCTTCATCAAAGTGGGCACCAGGAATAAATATTGAACCCCTAGACCCAACTCAAAGTGGGCACCAGGAATAAATATTGATCCCCTAGACCCAATTCTTCAGTACACTTCTAGACCTGTGGACTCTGTCAGGAAGAAGAGCTGCTGTGCTGTTGAAAGGACTGCTGACCTGCTGTGCTGACCTTCTACCCTGGTGCCCTCTTTCCTGGGTGAGAATGACTGAACCTGCATCTCCAAACCTGGGACCCCAGAATGACTCCAAGAGCTAGTTGGTTGGCCTCCTGTTCAGAAGCCTCAGGGACATAACAGGCTTCCAAGAAACATGAACCCAGCACCTGGGCTCTGCCATCTGTGAGTCCTGACTTCCCAAGTGGTGCCACCCCAGTCCTGGACCCTTGGGAGTGGGCCTGACAGTGTTCTGCCAGCCCATCGGTGGATCCAGCAGAACCAACGCACCTTCTCTGCAACGTGACACATCTCCCACAGAACAGACATAGTGCTTCTGCTGCTCGATGCATCGCCATCGGCACTGACACATCACCTCTGCTGCACAGCCTTCCCAGAGGCAAGGATTTTGCAACGCCCATCACAGCCCATCAGACCAGACCCATCTCCACGTAAGGACATTGTTTCATACTTCGCAGCTCCCCAGAACCGCCGCTGCACGGCGCAGCTCCAGGCAAGGACATTACCTCACACTGCGCAGTTCCCTGGTACCGCCGCTGTGAGACGCATCTCCTCGCCTGGACCTCATATGGCCTCTGCTGCGCGACACATCGCTGACACGAGACTCCGCATCTCTTTGCAATCAGGATTTAGGGTCCTCTGGTTCAGCAGGCCTAACTAGATCCCTGTAATTGGCATGCTCTATTGTGGTTGGCCTGAACTTGTGACTTTGTCGCAGTCCAGCGCGACCAGATAACCATCGTTGGCGCTTGTGCTTTTTGGCTGTATTTTCACAGAAATCTTTAAAATTGCATATCTCCAGTCCTACTGATTATTGCTGTTTATGGGCTACATAGATACTTTACACATTGCCTCTAAGCTAAGTCTGACTGCTCTGTGCGAAGCTGCCAGAGGGTTGAGCACAGGTTAATTAGGGTTTGCTTGTGACTTCACCCTGACAAGGATTGTTGTTACTGCTTGAGTAGGGTTTCACCCGCCTCAACCAGTAATCCAATTTCTTTCATTAGCCAACAGCACTTTTCATGCTGGAGTTTTGAACCCATAATTACAGTGTTAAAAGCAAAATTACAGGCCCCACAATAAAACATGCTGTTGGCTATGAAGCCAGTAAGGTGATTCTATCATAGGTACTCGTACCACTTGGCAGACTTGTAAAATACCAAAATAAAATGTAGCTCCTGACTGCCTGTGTTTTTATTTGTAGACAATCAAAGGTTAAACGGCCAATGGCTGAGAAGGCCGAGATAGCCTTTCAGATCCAGATGCACACATGGCACTGCTAATGTCTCACATTAACACTCCAGTAAACCTGCATGCTAAAAAAAGCCATGATTTACCATAACAATACGACCAACAGCCTGAAAAGCCACTGAAAAAAACATAAAACAATGTGCTGCCGATTGTCTTTCTGGGCCCATCCTTGAACCACAGGTTGATTTAAGTAGAGCAGCTGCAATGCCATGCATCTGTGCCCTGTCATGCACTGGTGCAGCACGTGCTGCAGCTGCTGCCCCGCGAGGGCCGCCAGGGCTGGAAGTCACACATCTATCACTTGAGCTGGACAGTTATTCATTTCACAAGACCATTGTTAACCATTGTTATCACTGAACACAACATGAAGATGTATTGCCTGCCTTTGGTAGACAAGAGTATATTCTTGTTCATCTGCATACATTATTTTAGAAAAGGTTTGTAGACTTGCAGAATGAATGAATCAATCAATCAAACAGCTTTTATAAAGCGCAACACTGTCACCCCTAGGGGTATCTGGGCGCTGTGTCTCTGTCGAAGAGCCAGGTCTTGAGTCTCTTTCTGAAGTGTGCCAGCGAGGAGGCTGTAAGGAGCTGGAGGGGAAGGTTGTTCCGTGGTCTTGGCAGCGATGTAGGCGAAGGAGTGGCCACCGCTGCGGCTGCGACGGATGCAGGGGGTGTGCACGAGGGGGAGTGAAGAGGAGCGCAGTTGTCTAGTGGGTTGGTGGAAGATCGTTCAATGGTTGATGTAGGCAGATCCTAGGTCATGCAGGGCTTTGTAGGCGTGCGTGGGGTTTTGAACTAGCAGGGGCGGTTTCTTGAAGTTTTCTAAATTCAGCGCAATACAAGTATTTATAAGCACAGGGCAAGCACCTACATATGCTGTAGAAAGGCAGGAGCCTTATAATGCTACCGCTAGGTGGTGCCACATTACAGGAAAGGGGCATTTTATTAGTGGATAGCGTGCGCTCCCACAGCACCATTCAATTTTGTTTGCCGCGTCGAAAATCCTTGCACTGTTCCTGTACTTGCAAGAGTTTAAAAAGTAATATTTGGAGACGTAGGGATGGTATTAATGCAGCATAGTTCTGTGTTTCTGATTCCCCTGTCAGAACCACACTGGTAATGGATAAAGTCTCTGGCCACTTAAGCAAATATAAAAAAAAAAGAATATTATATTATAGACAATTGTATCAATCCTGCGAAAATATGCAAGGATCACAACGTACGAATTTTATTTAATGGTGCACTTAAACACATTTCAAGAGATTTCAAGAGCGTTTTCTTTTTCTGCAGTTCTCCCTCGTAGGAATACCACCTCACAATACACAGAGCTCTCTGCGCCATCTCGTAAGATCTGGAATGTTCTGTGTAGCCGCTTCATGATTGGTCGACAGCTGTCTTCTTTCATTGTAACGTGCTTTAAATACATTCACATGTGAACTTTGTAGTCTCCCAGGAAAAAGCCCACGTTTCATAACTGTCTGGCGAACGTAATTGCAATAATATTGCAACAACATTTAGCAAATTATATCTCAACGTCAACGGTCATTAATTCAATGCAGCTGCACTATGAAAACGAAAATTCTTGCTTATAATATGTCGCCTTATTTCAGTCTCATTTCAGGGCATATTAAAAGTTTTTAATTGTTTCTATTCTTTTTAGAATTGTTTTTTTTAATCTTTTCATTTTATTTGTTAATCTTTTATACACCTCCCTCATCGAAAAGTTTAATGGAGGGTCCGTTTTATCTTATTTGAAAGACACTGTACAAGATCCCATTTAAATGTATGTTTTAATTTTTTTACATTTTGTATTTTGAATAGGTTTACGACGGATGATGGTTTTCGGATCTTCATCACTGGACAAAAACAGACATCGCATCCAGGCTGATATTGACATCTTTCTCTGCACCACTTCCTACCATATTATTGATGTTCTGTGATTGTCACAACTTACCCTTCTCATTGAGAAGACAGTGAATTTATTGAGAAGGATGATAAGCTGACTGGTCCCTGCCGGGTTTTCGAATTCAGGATTTTCCTCACAGATCTCAGCACTGTTGGTGAAGGGGGAAGAGAATTTAATGAGCTCCTGGGATCAAATTACTGATAGTGTCCATGGGGTGCAAAGGGTATGTGCGGCTGCCTCTTGCACCTCCAGGGCACGTTTGTATTATAGAGGGGGTGTGGATGTTAGTGCAGTGCTTGTCCAATAAGGATTGCCCTCGTGCACATTTTCATGAGAGGGTGTTTCCTCATTTGCATGCATATATCGGGCAGGATGGGGTAAAAATCAAAGATGCATCTCAGCTTTTTGGCTGCTGCAGACTGCACTGTGTGGAGTTAGGTATATAACATCTAGACTTACCTGTGGCTGCTTTTTTGTTCAATATTCTGTCCTCGATATTGTGCCCCATCGATATTGTGGTTTCGCTATTCTGAAAGGCACATCCTGTTACCTGCTGTACAATCAATCAATCAATCAGGGATTTTTGAAGCGCACTACTCACCCGTGAGGGTCTCAAGGTGCTGGCGAAAGGGTACGAGCAGCTCCGTAGGTCATCCGAAGAGCCAGGTCTTGAGATCCTTTCTGAAATGGTGCAGTGTCGGGCTTCGTCTGATGCGGAGGGGGAGTTCGTTCCAGGTCTTGGCCGCGAAGTAGGAGAAGGATCTGCCACCTGCTCTGGCCGTATGGATGCGGGGGACCGTGGCTAGGGCTAAGTCGGCAGAGCAGAGGTTTCTCTTGGGGGTGTAGAAGGAGATTAGTTAGTTGAGGTATTGGGGTCCAGTGTTATGGAGGGCTTTGTAGGAGTGTGTGAGCAGTTTAAAGGTTATTCTTTTTCGACGGGGAGCCAGTGGAGGTCGCTGCGGTGTTGGGTGATGTGGTCATGTCGCAGGATGTCGAGGACGAGTCAGGCTGCGGCGTTCTGGATGGTCTGGAGTTTGCGGAGGAGTTTTTTGTTGATTCCGGCATAGAGAGCGTTCCCTTAGTCCAGTCTGCTGGTGATGAGTGTGTGGGTGACAGTCTTCCTGGAGCCGGGGGAGGGATCCATTTGAAGGTCTTGCGGTATATGCGGAGGGTGGTGAAGCATGTGGAGGACACAGCGTTGATCTGTCGGTTCATGGTGAGTGAGGAGTCAAGTATGATGCCGAGGTTGCGAGGGTGGTTTGTAGGGGTGGGTGGGTTTCCGAGGGAGGGAGGCCACTAGGTGTTGTCCCATGTGGAGGGGGTGGAGTCAAGGATGAGGACTTCTATTTTCTAAGAGTTGAGCTTCAGGCAGCTGCTGCTCATCCAGTTGCGACGTTCTTCATCCCTTCTTGGAACCTGTGCCTGGTGATGTCGGGTTCCTTGGTGAGAGAGAGGATGAACTTGGTGTCGTCAGCGTATGAGACTATGTTGAGTCCGTGTTTTCTGATGATCGTTGCAAGGGGGGCCATGTAGACGTTGAAAAGCGCCGGGCTGAGGGAGGATCCTTGGGATACTCTGCATCTGATCTCTGTAGGTTCGGAGAGGAAGGGCGGGAGTCTTATTCTTTGTGTTTTGCCTGAGAGGAAAGATCGAATGTAGTATAAGGCTGTTCCCTGGATGCCAGCGTCATGGAGTCTGGCGGCTAGTGTGCAGTGGGAGACGGTGTCTAAGCCTGCTGAGAGGTCAAGGAGGATGAGGGCTGCTGTGTGGCCTTGGTCGAGGAGGGAGCGGATGTCGTCAATGGCGGCTATGAGAACAGTCTCAGTGCTGTGGTTGCTGCGGAATCCGGATTGAGAGGTGTCGAGGATGTTGTTGGTTTCTATGAAGTGCGCTAGCTGTTTGTTGGTGACTTTCTCGATGACTTTGGTGGGGAAGAAGAGTGATGGATCTGAAATTCTTGAGGTCAGTCGGGTCTGAGGAGGGCTTTTTGAGGAGGGGTTTGACTTCGGTGCGTTTCCAGTCATCGGGGAATGTGGCGGTCTTGAGGGAGCAATTGATCATTCGTTGTAGTTTGGGTGCGATGGCTGTGGCGGCCTTGTGGAAGATGTGCGGTGGGCAGGGGTCAGTAGGTGCTCCGGAGTGGATCCTTTTCATAGTCTATGCGGTGTCTTCTGTGGTGAGAGGGGTCCAGGTGAGGAGGGTCTGCTGGATGGCGTCACTGGTGGGGGGTGTTGGGTCAGTACCGTGGTCTTGGTCGTCAAAGTTGTCGTAGAGCGTCTTGATCTTGTAGTGGAAGAAGGAGCTGAGTTTGTTGGAGAGGTCTTGGGAGGGAGGGACATCGGTAGTTTCGCTGTTAGGTGTGGTGAATTCTTGGATGATGGCGAAGAGTTCCTTGGAGTTGTGGGAGTTGGAGAGGATTCTGTTTTGGATGAAGTTTCTCTTTGATGATTTGATGAGTTGGTAGTGTGCCGTGGTGGCGGCCTTGTAGGCGGAGGGTGCTTCCGGTGTTTTGCTGTTTCTCCACGTTTTCTCCAGTCTGCAAGAGCACTTGGATTGTCAGAGGTCTGTGGTGAACCAGGTGGCTTTCGCGTTGTGTCGTCTGGTGGAGTTCTGGAGGGGGTGAGAGTGTTGGCACAGTTGGCGATCCATTGTTGGAGGTTGTTTGCTGCTGTGTTGGCGTCTGTTGTAGCAGGGGGAGGAGTGCAGCCGAGGGTGGAGGTGAGGTGTTCTTCCGTGATTTTGTTCCAGTTTCTGCGTGGGAGGCATGGCATGCGCTTGTGGGCGGTGGGTTTCGAGAAGGAGAAATGGACAAAGTGGTGGTCCGTCCAGAGCGGTTCCAGGGTGTGGCTGAAGCGAATGTTGTTTCCTCCGGCGAAGATGGGGTCGAGAGTGTGTCCTGCCATGTGTATGGAGGTGGAGATAAGTTGCTTCAGTCCAACGTTGGTGAGATTCTCCAGGAGGGCGGTGGTGTTGGGATCGCTGAGGTAGTCTAGGTGGAAGTTCAGGTCTCCGAGCAGTATGTAGTCCGTGGAGGCGAGGGCGTGGGGAGCGATGTAGTCTGCAATGGCGTTGGTGAAAGGGAAACGGGGTCCGGGCGGTCTGTAAGTGAGTGTTCCGCGGAGCGTCGTTCTGAGGTTGGGCTAGATCTGGAAGTGGATGTGTTCCATGAGGGCCAAAGCGTTGTCCGAGTTGGTGGTTGATAGTCGCAGGTAGCTTTTGTGGATGATGGCAAGGCCTACTCCTGGGCAGTTGGGGCGGTCTTTCCTCATGATCTTGTATCCGTCTGGGATGGTGGCTGCGATGCCTTGGGTGGAGCTGGTGTTGGTCGAGGTCTCTGTGAGGAAGGCGACGTCGGGCGAGTGAGTGTTGAGGAGGTCCCAGATTTCTACAGCGTGTTTGTGCAGAGAGTGTACGTTTAGGAGGAAGCAGCTCAGAGGCTTGTGTACGGTGGCGTCCGGTGGGTTGGGGTGGCTGGCTGGGTCCGGAGGTGGGTGAAGGTGCGGCGGCAATGTCGGCAGGAGAACGGGCCTTGAGAGTTGCTCTGCGCCGAGAGCTGGCAGTTGTTGTTGCGTCCAGGGTTGAGTGCATGGAGAGTGCTGGGGTCGTAGCGGTGGAGGGTCAAGGGACCAGGGCCCTGGCGCTGGTCGCGGTCGGGCTGCGGGCAGGCACAGACGGGCTTGCCTTTGGCACATTAAGTAGGGGTCAGGGGGAGGGTGAGCAGCTGGGAGGTGGGAACACGCTGGGGGGAGGGGCTGGGGGGCATCAGCAGCAGGGAAAAAGGCAACGCAAAACAGGAAAATAGAAAGAAAAAGACAGAAAAACAGGAAAATAACAGGAAAGCCACAGAGAGGCAAAAACAGAAAGAGGAAGACACACACAGAGCGGACTAGCAGAAGAGCAGGCTCTTCCACGGCCCCACAAGGGATGAGGCGCAGGCAGGAGCCTGCGGGTGGAGGAGGACCTCGAACACCTTACTTGGATGACCAGAAGGCGCTGAGTGCAGTGCTTTAATGGTGGAGCTGCGCGAGGGGGGAGCAGTTACCCTCACCAGGAGGTCTTGCTCCTGAACCAATCCAATGGGCTCTGGAGAGACACTCTGTGATTGTGTTGAAGGTTTCTGTGAGGTACAAAGCAACAGAAACAGCTCTTTGACCTTTGTCTGTTGATCTGAAATGGTCATCCACAATACAGAAGGCCAAAGCCCCTTTCCCCTGACCGACCGAAACATGTGTGGTAAGAAAGAAGTCAGGTGCTCAACTCATCTTATCAACTTCATGGTGACCCGGCTTGCTAATATTATGATGCTATGCAGGACGCTGTCACACAGTAAGTAAACAAATGTGAAGGAAGGTGCTTAACAACCTGATCAAGGTCACAACTGCTTCACACCACATGAATCAACCACATAATTCGAAAAAGTAGTTGAAGAATTTCCGATTCTTCTTCTAAAAAAATCAGCTTTTGGTGATATATACCTTTAATAGTCTATAATTCTGAGCTGATCTCCCAGCCCGAAAAAGACTGGGAGAGACTTTGTTTCTGTACACAAATTCAAAACTATACAAATAGAAACCAAAATAGTGCAAAACCACAATACAAAACCAACCAGTACAATACCATGCCAATTAAAACATACACTAATACAGAAACGAACAAATACAAAATCATATACAAGCACAGAACCACATCAGTACAAACATACTCAAATACAAAAGCACATGTGATCCCTAATACAAACCAAAATCAACACAACGCAACACAACACCAACACATGTTCACAACACAACACATCGCCAACACATTTTCACACAAATATCAACACACATTTACACCACACTGTTAAACAACCACAGCAATACAAAATCTTGTTAATAGAAAACCAAGCATATAAAAAAACACACCAACAAAGAACCACCAGTTACAAAACAATAGCAAATCAAAATTACAGTAATTCGGAAGCAAAGAACTACATAGTGACACATGAAAACAAACTACTCACAATACAAACCTACCTCACTGAAAAGGTACACATAACCACCCCAATGCAAACACAAATGCACAAAAATACAATGCCACACACAACAAATACAATGAAAAAAGACCACTAGAAACCACATAAATACAAAACCACACTAATACATCACCACGCCAATAGAACATAACACCAATCCAAAATAGCAGAGAGACACACCAATATAAACCTATAAAATAAGACCTGCCATGAATTAAAAAAGCACACCACAGCAAAAGACGACTTGCCTAACAGTTCGATGACTGGTTACTAATTGTATGGGCTGAATGGCTCTTGAGACGCTTGCCACGTCTTCAGCAAAAGAGGAGTGTTGTGATACTTAGGGTGACTGGTGCCAAATAGTGTCAGATATAACAGCGGCGATTAGCTGCGTTTTGTATCACTTGGAAGACACACCAAGAATAAAATGCAAAGTCAGAACCAAATTGCTGATGTGCTAATTCCAAGGCAAGGAATGCAAGTTGTGGGTTGAGACATTTACTAGGAGAATATGACACTCTCCGGCTGTTTGACAATGAACCAGACATTCGCCTCCCCTTCTGCTTTGTGAAACATGACAAATATGTGCAGATTCTCATCCAAAAGAAATGCAAATTGCTGAAACCGACTCATGCACACTAGCTGCGTTCTACGGGGATAACGCACACCTTTTAAAATAATTACCCAGCTGTCAAGGACTCTGTATTTCACTATCCTGAGGTTTCAAGGTAAACATTTTCTTGGGTGGTCCCTGCTGCCTGGAAATACAGTATGAAGCCTCGTCGCTCGTGCTGCTGCTCACTGGGAGCATTTCTGACTCCAAGGCCTCGGGCCCTCAGCTAGAAGAGAGAGGCTCTTATACACCCAACGAAAAGGTTTATGTGACTTTCTGAGGGTGTTATACACCTAACGAAAAGTTTAAATTGTAGTGAGCCACCCGGCCACTGCATTCTATTGTTGCAAATGCAACTCCCTGGGCCGGGCTCGGGCCAGGGGGTATAAAATAAAGGACGACGTCAGCGCACGTTGCTGACGGCGTGAACTGAGCATCCTAGTGTGTGTGTCCTTATTACTGCTCCGCCGTTCTAAGTTAGGCCTATCCCCCGCTCTTGTACCCGAGAAGACGGTTGATGCCCCGACCGCATCCCCAGGGTTAACCCCGTGACCCGAGTGAAGGTCACGACATTACATAAATGACCCTCAGCTAGAAGAGAGAGGCTGTTATACACCGAACTAAACGTTTATGTGACCCTCATCCATAGGCGACTCCTCCACAAGAGCAGAAGAGCGTTGCCCCGCCTGCTGCGAACGCAGCAGGAAAACACACATAAATAAAATGACATAATAATGACATTTTATTTTGTCACCAGCTCGCGCTGTGTACAGCGCAAGCGTGAGGCAGGGGGCGGGGCTGAATCCTGCTATTGCAGGATTACTGCTGCCCCGGTCAGTGCACGTGGGGTTGGCTGGCTGGCTACGTACGGCCAGCCCACACATGCACACTGTAGACCCAGCAGGCCCCCGGTTGTAAAACAGCTGGGGCATTGCTGGCACAGGCCCCCAGCCTCAAAATGAGCGCTGGGTTAGACTGCTTCCACCAAATTCTGGAGCTTCTCTCACACTCATGAGAGCAGCTCCAGGATTGGTTGGATTTGTGTTCCAATGAGCAGGTAGGAAGTCATTTCATTCCTGCTCGTGGAACGCCGGGGAGAAGGGCAGCATTTATGGTGAGTTTGACGCCATCGCGCCCCATCATATTTTTTTAACGGGTAGCCTCCACTGCCCTCATCTCAAAAAGAGAGGCTGTTATACACCCAATGAAAGGTTTATGTGACCCTCAGCTGGACGAGAGAGGCTGTTATACACCCAACCCAGACAAATGTACATGAGTGGATCAATCTGGGTTCAGAAATGATGAATGGTCCGGTTTGTGGGCAAGTCTCACCTATACAATTTCCTAGTCAGGAGCCATGTCCTCAAAATTATTCCACAGATTGTAATTAGGGAATCTCTGCCTCTGCAGCAGAGCACATGAGCCCCTCCCCCCCCCCCCCATTTGTTTTAAATAGCTGCCAAAATGCACTTGCTGGCTATCTGTTTTTGCTGGCAGGAAGTGAGGACAGAGTTTACCCGGCCACTAGTTGGGTCACTGTTATGTGTACGCTTGAGCACAGGACATGGGTGATTATGGCCAGGGTTCACCATGCCTCCCCACCCAGAAAGCTGCCAATTGTGAAGAAATGTGACCATGCAGGTAGTAGAATACAGCCTAACCTCGCCTTCATGGGACAAGCCGGCTCTGTCACGTTAGTGTATCCAAGTTGTCAGTGTGGCTGTTACTTGCCTTGCTGTTGGATAGTTCTGGCAGGGCTTGGAATACAGAAGCAGGCATTTCCACCCAGCCATTCTGGTCTGCACAGAGAGAAGAGGTTGAGTGCTTAACCATTTAAACTGCATCTTGATCAGGACCTCAGTTACAGGTGAGAATGGCTGGGTTCAGTCTTGAATATGTGTGGATGAGACAGAAGGAGTTGAGGGCAATTAGACTGAACCATTTTGTGAATTGCGTATATGCACGTGGATGTGTCAAAAAACTTAGGCATTTGATGAGACTATCTCCCCAATGGTGGAAGAGTCCCCTAGATATTAGGCATTGTCAACAGATGGCCATGTGGCCATACCATCATAGCAGTATGTGATGAAATACAGTAGGTGAAACTGAAAGCGCAATATGAAAATTCACAAATTGATGTGGATACACAATAGTGATTTTCTGAGTCCATTGTGGGAACATACAGATGAATATGGAAACTGACTTTGCAATGTGTAACTCTTGTGAGTTGGAATGCTTAATTAATGCAATGTGAAAATCAACAAGGCAATTTATGGGGTCAAAGTAAAAACTGCATTGCAGTTTAAAATATGGCATGGACATGTTTTGGTGCACTATAGAAAGTGGCATGAGATTGTGTACCTATCTGTGGCAATGTGATACAAGGCCCAGCAGTTTTCTCGGGAAACATAAAAGCTAGCATGGCAATTTGTGCACAAGAGGGGCAATGTAAGAACTGGCACAGGCAATATGGAAACTTCCATTTCAATCTACAACTGGACATTGCAATAGTCTGGGTACAATGTGAAAATGGCATAGCAATGAAACTGGCAGGACAACTGTATGAAATTGGGTTATTAGATGTGATGGATTTAAGTACCCAATTGTAGCCCTTGACTCTTACAGGTTAGCAAAGCAGAGCAGAGCAGAGGCTCTCTCAGGGGAGGTGGTGTGGACTAGTAATCTTAATTAGCTGGTACACAACAACAACTCTCAATAAATTGTTGTCCAGTCAATTCTTTTTCTTTTAGAAATTAAAAGTATGTTTATTACACTACGCATTAAATTACAAATATATGCATTTGGGTAGATGGATATACCTTTGGTGACACCCTTGCATCACATTACAATCCTAGTGGGTCTTGAACCCTATACCAAGAATACCCCCACCTATACTAGATGCGACACGACAACATAAGGAGGTGTCACTATAAAAAAGGCAGGCCTACTGGCATTGTCAGGTTGTCACCACCTCTGTAAAATCAGCCACATGCTATTGATGAAGCGAGTACAATGAAAACTATTCTCCTCCCAGGTTACTTATAGGTCATCCAGGGGTAAACTATATTTCTCATATCCTCATGACGATGGGGCCCATAAACATCGCCTAACACACACACACACACACCTGGATTTCCTTTTACACCTGTATGAAATTCTGTACTCCTAGGAGAAGTATGAGAACTAAATGGAGAACACCATTTTGTGTACCGCTGGAAGAGCAAGGATATCTATTTACCTTAATTTGTCACTTTCTTTTAGTTATTTCTTAAGATATTCCTGCTCATTGTTTTGTCGATGAATCATTCATTTAAGAAATTAGTTCATAGTGATTAAGACCAGCTGAATCACAATCAACCAATTACTCATGTCACAATCATTTAGGAAAATAACCACTGAGTCATTTTGGGTTTAAAGAATCTTAAATTTTATATAATTTTAAAAGCATGGAAAGAATTTAATACTTTATTCAATTATTCATTTTTAAATTCACAATTTTATTAAGCATAACCAATTTATTGCAGAAAAGGAAATTTTGTCATGAAGCCAAAAACCCTAGTTACCTGCCTAGCTTCCTAATTTAGCCTAATGATTTCTAACCTAACTTTGGGATTAGAAATAGCCTGATTCTCATACTCAACTGTAAAGTTAAGACAGCAACAGCAACTTCAGCTCGTCAGCATCAGCTACCTGCAACCCGTCTCCTCTACTCCAACCACGACTCTCGAACTGCTTGGAACTCTGACTGGAACTCTCTGGAACTGCCCCCTCCCACTAAGAGTAGGCCCTCTTATACCCTAATTCTAACTTTGCTCACTAACTGTTGCAACATTAATATCACGCTTTTCTTTCATTGGTCCATGCATGTCAGCTTATTCATTCTTTAATCAAGTTCTCTTGGATTCAAGGGTCCTTGGATCATTTCCTTTCCCATACGCTTAAACATTTCCATCCGATTCGATCAGTCCATTTGTATCTTCTTTTGACACATTCAAGAACTCCGCAGTCATTGTCCTTTCTCTTGGGCTCCTTTCCCACGGACTCTCTCCTGATCATCACGGCACACTATCAGTTCAATTAGGTCACACCAGCCTTGACCATTTCTTGCATCCTAGCCTCTCAGAGACATCACGAGGTTCCAGATTTCTTCAATCTCATCCCGTACCACGTGTCCCCTTGCGCCTGCGCACATCTTCCCACTGGCGGCCATTTTATCTCGCCACTCGGTTCTACTTTAGAAGCACTAATTTGAGGCAAATAAAACATAATTAAAATAGAGAAAAATATCCCTTTCGTTTCCCTCCCGTCTACGTACCCCAATTAGTTGTTACCTAGCAAAAAGCGACATTTAAGCTGCTCCTTACTTACCATCACTATTGTTTTTGCAACGACACATTTTATTTCTATGAAGCATAAACATGCATTTATTTTATTTAGTACGCTTTTTATTCTTACGTTATGATTAGACACACGGACATTCATTAATAGATTATTTAGCACATACATTGGCATATTACCATTCCCACATATACAATGTTGATTAATACATTTAAACGAACATTTTTAATTAATTAATTATATAATTTGTTAGGGGTTAAATTTTTTTATTTTCCCTGCTCCATCAACTCCCCCTTTGGTGATTTTTAAATCACCACATAAAACCCAAGTCATACTTCTTTTCAGGCAGCATGTCTTTCATCCTTTACTTTCTGTTATTCATATCTCTGTCTCTTCTTCATCTTGCCTTTTAGTCTCTTTATACATGCTTTCTTTCATTTTCTCCAACTCAATTTCACCCATTTCTCTCTCTCTTTCTCTCATTATTCTGTTATTTCTTCTTATCTTATTCTGTCTTACTTTTCTCTTTATACATGTTATTACTATTTTCAATGTCATGGCTAACAATATCACTATAGTTGCTACTATTATAACTTTCCCTATTACTAGTTTACTCATCCTAGTTAACCAATTTGCTACTGAGGAAAACCCTCTACCAAGTTTTCCCAAAACACTTTCAACCTCCAGTGGAACTAATTCTTTGTGCAGACTTGTAATATTTGTAATATACTTCTGTATATTTTCACTGTTATCCGGAATGTAAGTACAACAATGTTGGACTTTCAACATTCCACAGACTCCACCCTCTTTTGCCAAAAGAATATCAAGGGCAAGCCGATTTTGCATCACCATAGCTCTCATGGCAACCATTTCGGTATTTACCATTAAGAACCCTCCCGCAGTATCTGTAGACAAACGATCTACTACTGTGGATAACTTCCGAATTTTAAATGCATTCAAAGATATTCCCACTGCTGGTATTAATGCTCCAAAATATCACCTTCAATTTCTGAAAAACTTTCCCTTTTTCTACGTGTAAATCTATTAATCATCTTGTATGTTCCCTTTTCTTCTCTGTCCATGTGAAATTTTTTTGGAAAGACCAGGCCTACATAGCAAGTTCCATACCAATGGTCCGGTAACCTGTAATAAGCTCTATTCCCACAAATATAATAGATACCTGGAAATATTGGGTCCTTTCCACCTTTGAATCCCCAACCTCCCAGAATTTGATAATTGTCATGGCAGATACTGGAACCTACAAAGTAATTGTCATAGACTGTCTTATTTCTCTTAATGCACAACTTTCCTGTTTGTGGCCAATCTAAGTTGCTGCATTTATCCTTTTCCCTTCATGATTTCCTTCCTCAAACGTCCATAAACGTTTTCCTTCCTCCTTTATTGCTTCTTTTTGAAATTTCATTCTTCTTTCTTCAACCATATCCAAAAATACTTTTTCTTCTTTCTTTAACTCACAGGTAAGGTTGTTACTAACTATTTCTTCTAACGTTAATTTTCTATGTTCTAAAAAGAATTCTCCTAAAACTTTTGCTGGTTTTACTTTGTTAAGTTCTGGTACTACTGGAATGTTTGCAAATATCTTATCTATATCAGTATAATAAGATTCTAATCTACCTGTTTTATAAAATAAACTTGCTATTACACTACATGTTATTCCATAAGTCAAAGGTAAGTGATGATAAGTCACACCTTCCGATACTGATGCAGGCAACTGCATACAAACATAACAATCTCTTACTTCCATTGTTTTTACGTACTCATACAACAACTTTGTAAAAACATTCTTTGAGAAATCTGTTACTGACCTATCCTTATGCAACTCTGCACTACTTCTTAAAACAACTTGTTCTTTAATATTAGTTTCTTTTTCTTGTTTAGTATCATTCTTTGCTTCTATCACAGCTACACTAATAGGAATTGTGATTGCTAAAACTATCCATATGGTCATTAATAACCCTGTACAAAAGCAGCACATTTTGCACCATCTCTTTATAAATTCACATTTATCTCTTCTATCGCTATTATTTTCCATTTTGCTTTTTCTATTTGTTAAGTTTCAGAAAATTGTGTCACTACACCTCAAGATGACTTAGACGCCACTCTGCTTTCAAAAAGTCTTTGCTTGGTACTTTCTTTAATTCTCTCCAGAATTCTTTCGTTGTCACATCCGGAGATTTGTCACGTCCAGTAAATTTGTCACGTCCGGCAGAAGCACTATAAGTCTTCACTTCAGTTTCGTTGCATCTCACCTTTTCCCATCCGACTTCTCAGTCTCTGGTTTCCGTGAGTGTTTTCTTCTTCTTCTTTGTAATCAGTTAATGCAATATACAGCCACTCAGGTGACTTAAATTTTGAATTCACTTTCTTTGTCCTTTTGGACTTTTGTAATCTTTTTCCACTGGGTTTTTCTTGTCCCTTTTGACTTGTCACCTCATTTACTTGTTCAGCATCTTCATCTTCTGCTCTTATTATTCTATATCTCAATTTTCTTACATAGCTGTTGGGCCAATTATCTCCTTTTCTTGGCCTTTTGGCTTCACCTTCTCTTTCTTCTCTTTCTGATTTCCAATTTCTTTTTCTTGATTCAGTCTTTGCTTTTTCCTCTCCTCCACTTTCTTCTGTTTCTGTTTCAACTGTCTCACTATTGTCTCTTATTTTGAAACTTATAATCTCGTCATCTCCTACTGGTGGATCTGTCTTCTCCTTTTTGTTTTCCCTTATCACTGTCCCTCCTCGGGGTTCTTCCGATTTGGTGTTTTCCTCCTTATCTGTTTCTGAATTTCCCTGTTCTCCTGTTTCTCTATCTATCCCTATTGCTCCTCTGGGTTCTTCTCGATTTTCTAACTTTTTGTGTACTTCTTTCCCTACTTCATCTATTAATATTGTTTCTGAAGGATTTCCACCATAACTTGTACTTGGTTGTTCATCTAACTCAATTTCTTGCTCAGTTTCTTCTCTAATTGGTTTATAACCCCAAGTTCTCTTTCGGAATTCTTCCCAATTTGCAGCTGAATCATCAGATCCTGAAGTTGTGTCAGATATTTCCAGATGTCGACTTACAGGTCGATCTTCAAGTTCTGGAACTTCTGAATTTCTTTCTTCTTCTTCTTCTTGTTCCTCTTCTTCTATAGAGGTGTTTTCCGTTGGGGTCTCCAGATGTCGACTTTCAGGTCGATCTTCAAGTTCTGGCACCCTTTCTTTTATCTTGGTTGTTCCAGCCGTTAAACTTTTCTCCCACACTTCCAGACGCCGACTCACATGTCGATCTGTAGGTTCTGGAATTCTGATTGTGTGGCTGGCATGAACCCAGTTCTTCACTCCTGCACACTTGACAGCAGTCGTTGTTACTAGGATTACCTGTCTTGGCTCATCCCAACGCGGAACTAGACAGTTTCTTCTCCTGTGGACTTTAATACGGACCCAGTCTCCTGGATTCAAGTCGTGGGCTGGTTTTCTTTCAAGAGTGGTCGCATCCGGTCCAACCTGATGAAACACAGAACGCACCACATCAGCCAGTCCTTTGCAATAATCCAGTATTAGATCATCAGTTATTGTTAATAACTTGTTGACTGGTACGTGGGCTTGTCTCATTGCTCGTCCCATGATCATTTCATGAGGACTGAGTCCCGTTTTCTTTTCAGGGATGCTTCTGATGGTCATCAGAACAAGAGGCAGTGCATCTGGCCATTTGAGTCCTGTAGCTTGACACATTTTCCCCAATCTGTTTTTAATTGTTCCATTTATCTGCTCTACTACCCCAGAAGCCTCTGGTCTGTAAGCACAATGTAATTTTTGTTTAATACTCAGTGCTTCACAAATCAATTGGATCAACTCATTTTGAAAATGTGTTCCTCTATCTGTCTCAACTGTGACTGGAAAACCATACCTCGGAATGAACTCTCGTAGCATAAGTTTTGCCACTGTTGTTCCATCATTCCTTCTTGTGGGGTATGCCTCCACCCAACGAGAGAACAAACAGACGACCACCAGAACATATCTTAATCTGTTACTAGGGGGCATCTCAATGAAATCCATCTGTATCCTTGTGAATGGACCTCCTTCTCGTCCTATTGTTCCTAGACTCACTACGGTTTTCCTTCCTGGGTTAAACTGTTGACAAATAAGACATCTTTGACAAAGACTTTCAGCAATGGCTCTGAATTTTGGGTTATACCAGGTCTGTCTAAAAAGTCTGATCATTGCATCTCTCCCAATATGAGCTTGTCCATGGTACATCCGTGCCATGTCTGCAATCATGCTATCAGGCATAACTGGTCTTTCATCTCTGTATACCCACACTCCATTATCTTCCTGTCTTCTACATCCTGCTTTAATCCAGTAATCCTTTTCCTCATCTCTTGCTGTTTCTTGTAACTGCCTTACTTCATCCCATGTTTCGACTGCGTTAGTGAAAAGCAAAGGACAAGAGACATGCTCCCTTTCTCTATTTTTGTTCAGGGACGCCATGTTTTCCGCACAATATCTAGCGATCTCATCAGCATAATTATTGCCGACCGCTATGTAGTCTTCGTTTTTCTTATGCGCCTTGCACTTCACTACAGCTATTTGTTTAGGCAGCTGTATCGCCTCAAGCAGTTTTTTAACATAATCTCCATTTCTGATAGGTGTTCCTGCAGATGTCAAAAATCCTCTTTGTGACCAAATCTGGCCAAAATCATGTACGATGCCGAAACCATATTGGCTATCGGTCACAATCGTGATTCGTACATTTTTTCCCAATTTACATGCTTGAATCAAAGCAATTAGTTCCGCAACTTGGGCTGACCTAACTCCTTTCAGACAAGACGCTTCCATCACAGTTGCCACTGTGCATACTGCATAAGCTGCGCTTAACACTCCTTCCTTTGTGCGTAAACATGAACCATCTACAAACATGACATAATCGGATTCCTTTAACGGTTCATCTTTTATGTCAGCTCTTGGTTTTGTGCAATATTCCAGCACATTCAGACAATCATGATCTACTTCATCTTGTTCAATTATACTCTCTTCATCTGGCAATGATGTCGAAGGATTTACATTTATGCATCTATCTATGGTCACATTTTCTGCACTCAAGATGACTTTTTCGTACTTAGTCAGCCGACTATGTGTCATGTACTGTGTTTTTGTTCTTGTCAAAAGAATTTCTATTGAATGGGGAACATATACTCTCAGTGGATACCCCATCACTATACCTTCACTTTGTTCCAGACTTACACAAGTAGCAGCAACTGCTTTCAAACATCCAGGCAATGCTTTTGCTATAGGATCTAAAACAGCTGAAAAGTAAGCTATAGGCCTCTTCATGGTGCCGTGTTTTTGTACCAGTACTGAAAATGCACATCCATCTCTTTCACTGCAGTATAACTCAAAATCCTTCTCATAATCAGGCATGCCTAATGCAGGGGCCTCACACAGTTTCTTTTTCAATTCTTTGAAAGATTTCATTTCTTCTTTGTTTAACTCAAAAGGGTCTTTTACATCTTTCTTTGTCAGTTTTTGTAATGGTTTTGCAATCAAAGAAAATCCACTTATCCATTGTCGACAATATCCAACCATTCCCAAAAACATTCTTACCTCTCTTTGAGTCATTGGTGCTCTCATTCCTTGAATCATTCTTACTCTTTCTGTCGCTATTTTCCGCACTCCTTTCTCAATTTTATGCCCTAAATACTGGACTTCTTTCTGACAAAACTGTAATTTTGAAGGGGACACCTTATGTCCTCTTTTCTCCAAATGGTTCAGTAAAGCAATTGTGTCACTTACACATGCCTCTTTGGTTTTCGATGCTACCAATAGGTCATCGATATACTGCACCATCACTGATTTTTCTGGCATTTTTAAATCTTCCAGAGATCTCTTTAGAATCTGATTAAAAATTGAGGGGCTTTCTGTATACCCCTGTGGAATTCGGCACCATGCCAAAATACGCTCTCCGAAACGGAATGCAAATAATGGCTGGCTATCTGGATGCAAAGGAATAGAGAAAAATGCATGACACAAATCTATCACAGTGTACCACTCAGCTTCATGCGGAATTTGATATAGAATCACTGCAGGGTTTGGCACTATTGGACAGCATGGTACAACTATTTTGTTGATCTTTCTCAAATCCTGTACTATTCTGTATGTTCCATTTGGCTTTTTCAGTCCCATAATAGGTGAATTACATGGACTGCTCATGATTTCTTTCAGAATTCCCTGTTCAATCATCTTATTTATCACAGGAGTTATTCCTTCAATTATTTCTGGAGTTAATTTGTACTGTGGCGTGTTTGGATAACTTATCCCTTCTTTCACTGTCACTTTTACGGGATCAACTTCTCTCATTAATCCAATGTCCTCTCCTGTAAAATCCCACACACTTTCTTTTACTGCACCTTTTAGTTCTTCTGGAAGTTTTTCTGCATCAAATGCAGGAAATAAACCATTCGTTTCAGGTTCTTGATTCATCAAAGTTACTTTATACAAAACATCTTCATCCGAAGTCTGAAAACCTATTCCTTCTGGTGTACAATAAATCGTGCAATTCATTTTACACAAAAGGTCACGACCTAGAAGATTTACAGGACTACAATCGCACACTACAAATTTATGCATTTTTCTAAAAGAACCAATTTTTACTTCTACCAATTCAGTAAGTGGGGTTTTAATCTGCTGATTGGCTACTCCTACCACTTGGATGCATTCACCTGAGAGAGGAAGGTTCGGAATTTCCACTGACCTAACAGTAGAACGGGTAGCTCCAGTATCGACAAGGAATGTTACGTTTGCTCCATTCACTTCTCCATCCACAAAGGGACCAGACTGATCTACCTCTAGAGTTGCGCCAAGCACGCACTCTTTCCCCTCTCTTGCGCACCGTCAGAAACTTTCATCCGGGTCATCCTCACTCTGATGCAACCAATACTGGGAAATGTTAGCTGCTCTCGGCAACTGTGTTACCTGCTCTCCTCCGTAGAATCCTGTTTCTGTACTGTATCTTTGCTGGTTAACAGTGTTGGGAAGTGGTGGTTGTGGCACCTGACTTTGTTGAACAACTACCTCATTCTGCACCTGTGGAGTTAATGATTGATGTTCCGGATTAGGTTTAGGTGGGAACTTACACTCATTTCTCCAATGCCCTAATTTTCCGCAATTATGACATGGCCATTTCTTCTTTGCCTCTTCTAGACTCACTTGTCCTTTTCCTTTACCTATATTTGGTCGCATCTTATTCTGTCCTGATTCGTTTCCATTATTATTATCCAATTGGGCTTCTTGTTTTTCTGCCACTTTCACTTGTGCCCACATTGCTTTTTCTTTCAACTTACGCTGTTTACTCTCTATTTCATCACTACAATACTTAGCATACCTCAGCACCTCATCTACACTTGCATTCTGCCAGTTTATCATATGTTGCTTAATCATATCGCTTATTTCTTGTTTCAAGCCAAATACAAATCGGTATACAAAATGACTCATATCCTTCTCACTTAATTCCTCATAACCACTATACTGTTTGAAAACCAACAACAATCGCTCATAATATGCATGTACACTCTCCTTATTTTCCTGTGTAGTTCTATCAATCTTAACCCAATCTGTCTCTTTTGGAGGAATCTTATTTTTCAAAAAGGTAATCACCTTGTCGTATTTCTTCATCACATCTGGTCCTGGAGCTCCTGTCTTAGGATCTCTTGGATATTCTGTAGTTGGCCAGTCAACTGTAATCTTACATTCTGACCACAGATCCGTTGGTACCACTATGTCAAACAATCCATCCAAATCTATCCACAACACTTTCGAGACCTTTACAAACCTTTCTACCTGTCGGTACCACTCAACTGGCTTTTCTCTTAACTTTGGAAAGTCATTTGTAAATGACAGGATGTCCTGCCTAGTCCAGGGAACATGCACATAACTACCACCTGGAGTTTCTCTCATAGGGTACTCTTTAACAACATGTTCCTTTTCTGTTATCATAAAAGCCAATGAACCTTTGTCTACGCTTTTCTCATTCTTCTTTGTCCATCTAACCTTCCATCTGTCTACATCACCCCATTTTCTCAACAAAACAATCAACTCTTTTATCTGTGTCAACCTTCCTGCTGTATTCAAATTTTCAATATCTTTTTCACAAAAATCTACTCTGTATGGTTTCTGCAACGTTTTTACTTTTGCAAAATCTATTCCAATCTCACCGGCCACTTCTTCTAGTTTGTCATGTAAATTCTTTGCCCTCCATGTTATACTTTTGCACAGAAACATTATTTCATCATCCTGATAATTCTTTATCTTTTCTGTACCAATCGTTCCTAGAATTAATTCTTCCATGTCAATTTTCAATCTGATCACATCTAATGGTTTTTCTTCTGTTTCTTTTATTTTAAAAGCTTTTATCCACTCATTTAACTCATCAGGAGTCGGACCTATAGGAGTACTATTTATTTCTGTCCAATTTCCACTCTTTTCAGGTGTCACTGTTGCAGATTCAGTTACCATAGGCATTTTCCTACCGCTACACTCATTCACTGTCAAATTTTCAGGTGGACTTGGTCTGTAAGCACTAGTCAAATTGCTCGTACCTGGACTTGTTTCCATTCTTTCCTTTTCTCTTTGGAATTGCGAACTCAAGGGAATCACCAAAGATCGTTCATCAATTTTCTGATTCTCGAAAACTGGTATTACTGGACCTATTGTTACGGGTACGGTAACTGCTTCCATATTCTTGGTTAATTCTCTAATTTTCTCAGTTAATTCTTTTGTTGTCCTTGCCAATTCTCTTGCACTATCATTTTCTATTCCCTCATTTTGGGAAGTTCTTATTTGTTCTTGTGACCTATTTATTTCTTGTCTTTTTTCTGGACTTTTATTTCGCATAGTTTCTATTGGTGGCGCATTTGGTGTCACCACTGTAGAATTCTGCTGATACGGAGGTGGATTTTTATTTAATATATCTTCCAGCAACTCGTCATCCGTTTCGCTCTCATGCATATACTTTTCTCTCTCTAAATGTTTCTTTTTCTCAGTCCGTTTTTTCTTAGTCCCTTCCTCAACTGTAAAAGCTGGAAACAAACCTCCTGTCATGTTAGCACATCTCCATCGTTTTATTCTGTCCTCATGATTCATTCCCCACAATCTTCCGGGCACGAACTCATAACCTTTCATACCTCTGAATCTTTCTTTCTCGTACATCTCATCTTCCCATTCTGTTAAAGCCTCAAACTGTGTCGGTCTAGGTCTAGGTTCCAATTTAAGCATCTTTTCTTTTAAATTCCGTAAAATCGCTACATTAAAAGAACCATTTTCAGGAAAAGCCAATGCTCCATCATTCTTTGTATATTTTACCCAATTATCCAACCATATGCACGTATGATATCCATATTTCAGCATCATATGTGAAGCTGCTGATTTCGGCGGAGGAATTACTTGTCCCTCTCTAGTCACAACCTTTTTGTCTTTCTTAAAGAAATTCTTTAATTTCGTTGTCCATGACGTTCTCTCCCTTTCATACTCGTAATACGGCATGTTTTCTATTTGTTTTCTCTTTACTCTAACGCTGTTTCTGTGTACGGAACTTCGTCCAATTACAGCGCGATTCACACTAACGTACCAATCAGAACAATTTCCACCGTCCGCGAACCAACCAATCCTAGCGCGGCACTTTTTCTACGTCACTCCTGCTCTGTATTCACGTGACTAGTGCACTAACCAATCCTAGCGCTGCACTTTTCCACGTCACTTCTACTCTTTACCCCTCCTTTACAAAATTTATCGGCAATTTTTCTTTTTACTGTTTTTCTTCGTTAGTTACAACAAATAAACAATTCCACAGTCTGATTCGCTAAACAAAGTGACAGCCTTGTCCTTTTACACAAGAATCCTGTTTTTCCAGTAGGCAGCGCTTACCTCTACCCTACCACAGAATTATTTACTATCGCCGATAAAGTAGCACTTCCCTCTACCTTACCCTTCTTTCAAACAAACAATTTACTCGTTTCTCTGGGGATAAGACACATGTGGAGACTAGGCTCCTGAGAATTAAGGCCAAAGTTTCACAAGTAAACGTGATTTGCTATTTCATTTACACACTTTTCACACCGAAATCCCTAACATAACACAACCTGCGTTATAACCAAAATGAATTCAGACCATGTACCAAATTCCATGTGACTTCTCTTGCCACACGTGTTCCACTTCCTACATCCCAGAAGTGTGAAAACTTACATATAACATAACGCGACTCAACATATAGTGTTAGTCATCAAATAATCAATAATCAATAAACAATAATCACTAAACTAATCTATAGAAAACCATAACTCTGCTACCAAGAAATCTGATGCAGCAAGTACAATGAAAACTATTCTCCTCCCAGGTTACTTATAAGTCATCCAGGGGTAAACTATATTTCTCATATCCTCATGACGATGGGGCCCATAAACATCGCCTAACACACACACACACACACCTGGATTTCCTTTTACACCTGTATGAAATTCTGTACTCCTAGGAGAAGCATGAGAACTAAATGGAGAACACCATTTTGTGTACCGCTGGAAGAGCAAGGATATCTATTTACCTTAATTTGTCACTTTCTTTTAGTTATTTCTTAAGATATTCCTGCTCATTGTTTTGTCGATGAATCATTCATTTAAGAAATTAGTTCATAGTGATTAAGACCAGCTGAATCACAATCAACCAATTACTCATGTCACAATCATTTAGGAAAATAACCACTGAGTCATTTTGGGTTTAAAGAATCTTAAATTTTATATAATTTTAAAAGCATGGAAAGAATTTAATACTTTATTCAATTATTCATTTTTAAATTCACAATTTTATTAAGCATAACCAATTTATTGCAGAAAAGGAAATTTTGTCATGAAGCCAAAAACCCTAGTTACCTGCCTAGCTTCCTAATTTAGCCTAATGATTTCTAACCTAACTTTGGGATTAGAAATAGCCTGATTCTCATACTCAACTGTAAAGTTAAGACAGCAACAGCAACTTCAGCTCGTCAGCATCAGCTACCTGCAACCCGTCTCCTCTACTCCAACCACGACTCTCGAACTGCTTGGAACTCTGACTGGAACTCTCTGGAACTGCCCCTCCCACTAAGAGTAGGCCCTCTTATACCCTAATTCTAACTTTGCTCACTAACTGTTGCAACATTAATATCACGCTTTTCTTTCATTGGTCCATGCATGTCAGCTTATTCATTCTTTAATCAAGTTCTCTTGGATTCAAGGGTCCTTGGATCATTTCCTTTCCCATACGCTTAAACATTTCCATCCGATTCGATCAGTCCATTTGTATCTTCTTTTGACACATTCAAGAACTCCGCAGTCATTGTCCTTTCTCTTGGGCTCCTTTCCCACGGACTCTCTCCTGATCATCACGGCACACTATCAGTTCAATTAGGTCACACCAGCCTTGACCATTTCTTGCATCCTAGCCTCTCAGAGACATCACGAGGTTCCAGATTTCTTCAATCTCATCCCGTACCACGTGTCCCCTTGCGCCTGCGCACATCTTCCCACTGGCGGCCATTTTATCTCGCCACTCGGTTCTACTTTAGAAGCACTAATTTGAGGCAAATAAAACATAATTAAAATAGAGAAAAATATCCCTTTCGTTTCCCTCCCGTCTACGTACCCCAATTAGTTGTTACCTAGCAAAAAGCGACATTTAAGCTGCTCCTTACTTACCATCACTATTGTTTTTGCAACGACACATTTTATTTCTATGAAGCATAAACATGCATTTATTTTATTTAGTACGCTTTTTATTCTTACGTTATGATTAGACACACGGACATTCATTAATAGATTATTTAGCACATACATTGGCATATTACCATTCCCACATATACAATGTTGATTAATACATTTAAACGAACATTTTTAATTAATTAATTATATAATTTGTTAGGGGTTAAATTTTTTTATTTTCCCTGCTCCATCACTATAAAATAACATCACAACACCATTTAAATTAGTGGGAGCAGCATCAATTTATTATAATGGTAAAACATGACCTTGTCCTTGTCAACATTTTAAATAAAGCATCATGATTCAAAACATGTCACAGTCTTTGTTTTATGATTACTAAATTGCTACTGCAGTAATAGGACCCATTGAAAGGAGTTTCCCCACTCCAGATTCCAAGAGCCCCATCTCCAACTCCAGAAATGCTTGGAAATGCAGACAACCCTCCCCCAGGGTCAGGGATTCATTTCCTTGGAATAGGTAGGGTAACTTTTGTAAAAACAAATCCTGGAGGCTTGCTCACCCCTATAGCCCCCAGAAGACATTGTGGTAGTGCCCCTGTCCCTCCATGGGGCACCACAAAGAGAGATATGTATATTTTATCTCCCTTGTGGGCTATTATGGGGTACTTCAGGGCCTGCTCCATGCATATTACCTGAGCGGGTTCGCCCGTTCTCCTCTCTTTGTTTTGCAGCCTCACAACATATTCTTTCATTTGCGTTTTTACGTTTTTCACGTTTTTCCAGGTGGCCATGCTGAACTGGGTCATGCCTATCTTGGGGGGCTGCACGGGGAGCCCCAGGGCCCCATCAGCCACTGCTGACTCCCCGTGCACAGTGCACTCCGTGTGCAGTGCCTGGGAGCCAGACAAACTGTTATGGGCTCCCGCACAGGTGGGAGCCACAACTTCTTCCTTAATTTCCACCTGCAGGTGGGAGCAAGCCACTCTCCCCTGCCTGTGCTGGCCTCAGTCGGGGAGATACCAGGCCAGCATGCTCCATCCCCCTAGACACAGACATGGGGGTGGGTATCGTGCCTTGCCAAGATGGCACTTCGTTCCAGGTGGATAGAGTCTCCGAGACCCTTTAATATGTGCTAGACCCTGGAGAGATGGAAGGCTGGGCAAAAACTGTGCTTGCGTGGGGCCTCATGCACACGCTTCGGCATGAATAATAAAGCAATGTTGTTGCACGGACCATGGGTGCTTGGTTCCCCGGGAGAGAATTATAGAATTAGCAGCAAAGCACCACTTGCTTAGTTTTCTCATTGTTTTCAGCAGGGGGCCAGACTTCTCAGGCCTGCACCTCTGGCCTCGTAGGGCAGATTTTCATAATCTTTGAATCATTTTACTCCTGTGGCCAGCCCAAAACACTGGGTGCTTTTTTTCAGGCCTCCTGATCTCTAAAGGGTCACATTTTAGGGGAAATCTGCACTATAGCCATAGTCCATAAGGACTCCATCAAGGTCACTACACTAGAACAACGTAGTGACAACAAACTAGAAATTCTTGTGTTCAGAATTGACTCCCAACCTCACTTTTGCTGGAAAGGTGCACTTGTTTATCGACCGCCAGGCCCCCTTCAGGATTTTTCACTACAACTCATGGAATTAATTGCTCCCCACATTATCTCCACTAAACATTTCATATTACTGGGCAATTTTAACGTACATAGCGAAATCCCCTCTGATGTGGACGCCTCAACACTTTTGGCGGACCTAGCCACTATGGGACTGGAGAAGATCAACACGGCCCCCACACATCTTGCAGGACACACTCTAGATCTTGTCATGACCACCTCTCCCAATATCTGCTGTGAGGCTCCTTGCCCACTCACTTGGTCAGACCACTCTCTACTTCGATTTCAAATAAAAGAAGTAGGGGCTTCTCCCGCTTCTGCTAAAGCCTCCCATAGTTTGTGAAGAAAATGGCATAAAATTACGCCCGACTGCTTTGCGAACATTTTCCTAATCAATGCCAATTTGGCCTTAGATAATATCGAAGATTGTTTAGCCAGCTACAACAATATAGTAGGTTCCACCCTAGATCAACTGGCCCCTTTAAAATCCTATCCTATTAAGACTGGACGTACGCAGGCGGCATGGTTCTCCCCTGATCTACTGAAGGAAAAAAGTCAATGCAAAAAATTGGAAAGATGTTGGCGTCTCTCCCATGACACAAATGATAAAGAAATTTACAAAAATTCTCTTGCCCTATATCATAAGAACCTAAAGAAAGCACCCAAAACTCATATTGAGGCACAACTTAATCAAGGCAGGAAAATCCTCTAAGGAACTCTACCACATTCTAGACTCTTTTACGAATCCCAAGGCTTGTAACAATGAGTTAACTCCTTCACAAGAACTCTGTGATAAGTTAGCTAACCATTTTATCCAGAAAATTGAGAGCATATATGACAAAATTACTAGAGAGAGGGACCCTTTATCCGACCTCTCTACCCTCAAACCCTCACGCTCTCTCACTTCTCATTCCTTGGATTGTTTTCCTTCACTCTCAATTGATACTGTGGAATCTCTTATGAAAACAGTTAAATCAGGCTCCCCTCAGGATATTTAACCTGCTAAGGTATCCTCACAACGTTATAAACAGTTGGCACCCGCTGTTTGCTCTATTCTTAATTCTTCCATGAGCAAGGGTTACCTTCCATCCGAATGGAAGGCTGCTCAGGTGATTCCCATTCGGTAGAAACCTAATGCACCTCAAGATGATTTGTCCAACTATCGTCCTATATCCTTGTTACCTTATTTGTGCAAACTTCTGGAAAACACATCAATAAGTACCTTTCAGAATACACTGAAGCAACAGGTTGCCTTGACCCCTCTCAGTCCGGGTTCCGACCTAAGTTTAGTACAGAGTCAGCACTGATTGCAGTTACAGACAACCTCAGGCACTCCCTGGATAATGGACAAGCAGCCTTACTAGTGCTGTTGGATCTGTCATCTGCATTCGACACGATATCCCACTCCATTCTTCTAAATAGATTACGAAATGTGGGAGTCCACGGCCTTGCCTTCCAGTGGCTGTCCAGTTTCCTAACTCACCGCACCCAATCCATCAACCTTGGTACCTTCCGCTCTCAAACATCTGAGCTGACGAAAGGTGTGCCTCAGGGATCCTGCCTCAGTCCCACTCTATTTAAAATTTATGTGGCTCCCTTAGCAAATTTACTAAGGGAACTGGGTTTCATCCCAATTTCATATGCTGACGATACCCAGCTCCTAATGGCGTTTGATAAAAACTCTCCCAATACCCAGTCAACCTTCTCCGAAGGCATGACAGCCATAGCAGCTTGGATGAGGAATAATTTCTTACAGCTTAATGCCAGCAAAACAGAGATTACGCTATTTGGAGGGGCTCCCCTACTCTAGTCCCCAGATTGGTGGCCCACTGACCTGGGTGCGGCCCCAATCCCGAAAATAGTGGTAAAAAATCTAAGAGTACACCTGGACCAGAAACTAACGATGAAGGAGCAAGTTAAGACCACCGTGGGTTCCTGCTTCCGCGCATTAAGCCTCCTAAGAAGGGTTTTCCCTTTTCTTCCCATGACAGTTCGCAAAACTCTCCTACAGGCTTTAGTAATAAGTCACTTAGACTATTGTAACGCTCTCCTGATCTCAGCCAATGAATCTTCCCTTAACATACTTCAGGTGGTTCAAAACACTGCGGCCCGCTTAGTTTCCAACTCTCCTGCCAGGTCTGCCTCATTGCTGCTTCTCCATGGACTACACTGGCTGCCTATCCGCAAGCGGATCCGATTCAAGATCTGCTGCATAGTACACAAGGCAATATATGGCAATGGCCCTAGCTATTTAGCCGACAGACTTATCCGATATCAGCCTTCTAGAACTCTTCTGTCAGGCTCCAAATCACTTCTCGTGATGCCCCGTGTTAAGAAATCCTGCACAGGCGGGAAAGCTTTCTACCAACTGGCTCCCTCTTATCTCCTTCCTGGCCACCTTCGGAAATGTACCGACTATCTCCGATTCCGCAAGCTCTTGAAAACTGAGCTCTCTTGAACTCCTCTTCCTGCCCTCTAAAGCACTTCCGCAGCACGGAGATACCCTTTAGGGGGTGATTCGGGCGCTATACAAGACTATAAAATAAAAAAAATAAAGTACAGTTTCATGCCACTTAGACATTCAGGGTCCAATATGGGGATAAACTTGCACCTGAGTGTGCATTTACAGTCCCTAATTACCCATAAACACACCTTAGAGCACTTTGAGGTTTGTCATATTTCTCAGGCTCGTCTCCGAATCAGGGTCTAAGCCTTTGCCCCCACTACTGGGACAAGTTAATTACTCTGCTCCCAAGAAGAGGGATCAAAGGTATTCCCAAATAATGGAGCAATTAATAGTGCTTGACCCTGTTACTGGGAATGGAAGAGGTGGGGAGGAAATCTGCATCTGTTAATTAGCTGTCACACTGCACCTGGACTGGGGCAGCCCAGGCCTAATGGAGCAAAGGAGGAGGGCCAAACCTTTTTTGAGAGACAACTTCAAGTTGTCATATTGGTTTGTCCTCGAATCTTGTACAGGAAGGTTGGGACAGAGGGTTGAGTGATGAGCAAGTTTATCCTCATATTGGACCCTGTATGTCTAAGTGGCATGAAACTGTACTTTAGTGCAGATTTACCCTAAAATGTGCCATACATTGTCCGCACCACAGATCTTTAGTAAGCACCAGAGACCAGCACCATGTTATAAGGCCTATCTCAGATCAGTACTAATCCCTGAAGCGTCCCCTCTGTAACAAGCTACCAGTACAAAGATACCAGGCTGCACAAGACAGTAGCCTCACACTCACACCCTGCACATGTGCGCACACATGGGTGCACCTTTTCACTTGTAACCATCCCATAGCCTCTTACCCTAGGTGCACAGCAGTGGCGTTATCTTAAAAGGTAAACACTGGTGGTTAACACGCTCAGACCATTTAGGGTGAATTTACCTTCAGTGACACACAGGTTGGGAGACTCACTCACAGTAAACGCCAAAAAAACAGGTTTTCAAATGTGAAAAATTCTCCTGGTGTACTAAAGGGGCAGAACTCATTTGCTACAACAATTTTCTGTGAGCAATATGGAATTCAGCATGACTGTTCGTGCTAATGTTCTGTGTGTGGCGAACAAGATCAACGTGGCAACTGTCTTGAAAATTGTTAGCGATCAATATCAGAAAAGGCATTGCAGTGTATGAACTGGAATGGACATTTTGGGGCCAATTTACAAATTGGGAAGCTAATGGCTTCTTCAATGGGACAACATGGAAATTAGCATATCAATTTACTGGGCACCTGTAAAATCAGGGATGGTAACATGCACTTAACTGTGGCAATGCAGAAGCTGAGAAAGCAATCTACCATGTAAAAAGTTTGGAATGGCATGGCAATGTGAATTCAGAAATACAAATTTCCTAGGGCATTGTAAACATGACATGGCAATGTGGAAAACTGATATGGCAATGTTCGAGTGGCAGTATAGAAACTGTCCTACTAACAAGGGAGTACTTGAAAGTTAAAATTCCCTCCCCATTGGACCATTCCTCTAGGACACCTTCTGATCAGGAGAGGAGGGTTCTCTTCCTGGAACCTTTGTTATAAAAATATGCTGCATTGTACTGAACAATAGTTGAAGGATTATAACCGAAAGCATTTTCAGCCAGTTATGAAGGGGCACCCATAAAATATGGAGAGTGACAATCCCCGCATTGCTGGTGGTTAACTTATCAAGAACAGTTTGAAAAAATGGGGCAAATTTGTTCTTGTTGCATCACAATTTCAAAAAAGCATTTTAAACCTGTAGGTTTTTACAAGCAGTTTGAAAAATATGGGTATTAGCATTGACATGAGCTTCCATCATTTTTAAAGAACCATATATCATTTCTTCATTAGTACTTTCCATCTCCTTTAATTACCCATCCAGCCACTTCCAATACTATTTTCAGTCATGCATTATAATTGAAAGCCACCTTGCGCCTGGATACCCTCACAGGTGACAAGAAGCGCTCTACAAATCTACTGATTGATTGATTGACGTGGAGCAGTCACAATGGAAAGCTTAGGTGACATACAGCTGGTAGAGAGCAGGACTATCCCTCAGGTCAGACAGACCATACCCAGTCACTGGTCAGTTTACAGAGACCTCACAGATTCAGACAGTAGACATATCAGTAGGATCATAGCAGTCCTACAGGTTCTCACCTCAGAGATCAGCACAGGGAATGACTGAAAGAGCTTTGTAAATATGGATGCTGAGATGCTGCCACACACATCATGACATAAACCTAAAGTAGCAAATATTCTCTAGCACCAAGGATACGGTACATGCAATACATGTCCTCAACTCACCAAAGACTTCCATTCACATAGCACCCTTAAATATATATTGGAAACACAATTATATTTCTTCCAAATGCCGGCTTGATTGGTCCTGGAAAGCACACAGACTTTATTTCCAAAAGCCTGCTTTTCACTTTGGGTAAATAACACAAGTGTGCAACTATAAAATAACACGTGTCACTACCGTTTCATATGTTGTTGAGCCATGTGCTTAGTTCCCAAATACTGATCCGTAATTGTGTTCAAGGTCACACAAGCACTACTGCTCCGCATATACCACACCTACTTCACATGTCCCTGTTTCACAATCACAACCCAGAGATGCCCCCCATATTTTTCACCAGTTTCAGGGATGCCCATATTATACTCGGATGCCCATCGAGTGTTGTGATACTGCCGGTGACTGGTGCCAAATAGCAGAACTGGCTTTAGCGCTGGTGGCGCCCGGTGCGACAATGTTCGTTGGCGCCCTTCTCCCCACCATTTGACCACCTCTGCCATGGATTCCCTCATTATCACTCTTTTACAGTGCCCCTCAAGTCTCCATAACCGCTCCCTCTCAGATGCATTTAATTAGTTTTATAGCACACTTATACCAGTGTAGGGTGTTAAAGCACTTTACATCACACACATATTGCACAGAGACAATCAATCACACATGCGTAAGTCAGTGTATAGTAAACGTTACATAAAATAGAGGACTACAAGGTGTAGGAGTCACATGTCAGCCATACTGGTAGGCAGGATAGTTTAAGAGCGATTGGTCTGGAGAAGCACAAACTTAGAATTTTTTAACATAACACCATGGATGGGGGTTCTCTTTAATAATAAGAATTGATTTCTAATCAAATGAACTGTACTTGCAGGCTATCTGTTTTTGCTGGCAGGAAGTGAGGACAGAGTTTACCCGGCCACTAGTTGGGTCACTGTTATGTGTACGCTTGAGAACAGGATGTATGGAAGAAGTCAGAGACATGGGTGATTATGGCCAGGGTTCACCATGTGTGAGAAGTTGGCCTGGTATATGCTGTTCACTAATTAAAGTGGACACCTTGCACCATAACAATTCGACTCTTATGGTAGATAGGTTTAAGACAACCTTTATAGAAAGCTATCCTAGTGGTAGCTGTGGAGAGCAGCCTTCAGGCTAAGTCTTGAAGGAATGTAAAGCAGCTTGTTTTACCACACAATCTCTTGAATCACCAAATGAAAAGACACCACCTAGGTATATATATCAAATATATATGTATTTATTAATAAACACTCTCTACTAATCTCTTTATGAGATTAGAAGTCAGGAACATATGTACAAATCAAATGTTATCAAAATAAGTTTAGCACAATCGAATATCACAATCTTAGTTTGGCTAGACCTAGGTCTAGGGCATCTAGAATCGAGGGACCCCCAAGAACCACCCCAGGTAGTTGTAGGAGACCCACAGGGGACGGACGCGGTGTCCTGGCACCGGTGCGAGTCCTGTACGAGTCTATGCGAACAGACGCGATTGAGATTTCAATGTTAAAGGTCCCTTGCGTGTTCGAGGCGAACACACCGATCGGTCCTTGTACGAGTCGAAGGACGCGGTTACAGATAGAGTTGCAAGGGAGATGGACGCGCTGTGTCCAACACAGACGCGAACCTTGTGCGAGTCAGTGCAATGGAGATCTCAATGTTACAGGCCCCTTGTGTGTTCGAGGCGAACACCGATCGGACTCAGTACGAGTCGAAGGACACAGTTCTAGATAGTGTTACAAAGGAGATGGACGCGGTGTGTCTAACACAGACGCGAACCCTGTACGAGTCAGCGTAATTGTCGCACTTAGAAAAGAAGAGTTTTAGGACACTTCTAGGGAAGCTACAAGCAAGTCACTTACAGGGTAAGCAGTTCTAGGGCCCACACCCACAATAGCACCGTAGTGCTGAAGTTACCTCACCCAGGGGAGCCGGGTGCATAGGTGTCCTTTGGTGTCGCGTCGCGGCGTCGTTTTCAATGGGAGCCAGTGAAGACTTGCTGCTTGCGGCGACAGGAGAAGTGTCCGGAGGAATCCAAGCCTGGATTCAGAAGATGGAAGACCTGAAAGCAGAGGGGACAGTGTTCAAAGTCACTTGGCAGTGACTCGGGGCAAGGAAGATGGATGCCCATCGTCGTCGCAAGATTCAGGTCGTTCGCGGGTGTCTTGACTCTTCAGCCACGAGGTCCAGGAGGTGTCGACGATGACCAGGAGCTAGATTCGGCGTGTCCCACAAAGTTTGCAGCTTACTGCGGTGTCGGCGACTCGATTGGAGCCAACAAGCCTTGGTAACAGCAAGTCTTGGGGAAAGTGTGAAGAGGCAATGGCGCAGACCAGCAAGGTCTGGGGGACTCACCCAGCGAGGGTAAGTCAGGGCAGGCCTGGAGCAACCAGGGGAGCTCTTTGGTTTCTTTAGAAAGTCTTCTGGGGACCCACAAGCCGGCTGGCAAGGGATCGCAAAGACGCCTCGGGAGGATTCGCTCAACAGGGGCCCACGGTCACTCGGGACATGGTAGGCCTCTGGTCTTCGGTGGGATTCCTGCTGGAGGCTAGGACCACACGTGGCCCAAAGCACAAGTTCGTGGAACGTTGTAAAGGGGTTGCACACGACAATAGAGCACGATACCCAGGGGTCGCAGTTCCTCGTCACTCTTGGGTTCCACTGGCCTCAGCTTCGCTGGGGACTCACGATGGCCTTTGAGAAGTCAGGAAATCCACTTCTTGGGCTGCAGGGACTTTGGACTCCGGCGGGAGCGACGTAGTTTGCGACTGTCGTTTGTAGTTTTTGGTGCCTGCCAAGCAGGGGAGTCACTCCTTGACTCCAAGGGAGATTCTTCAGTCTTCCAAAGGTAGTGGAACGTCGAAGGTCCGGGATTCTTCTTCAGAGCGTCATCCAGGGAAATCTAGTTTGCAATGCACAGGTTCCCCCTCTTATACTAAAAGAAAGGGAGGGACTAGCTCTATGACCCTACCTATGGGAGGGTCAGGGGAGTGGGTGGCTACACCCACTTCCCTTTGTCCAGTTTCGCGCCAGAGCAGGGGCAGGTAGCCCCTGAGCCGGTTTGAACTGGGGTATGCAAAGAGGAGCCTTCTGCTCCCCCAGTGCAGGACTTTAAAGCACTCTAAGAGTGCACCCACCCAGCCCCAATACACTAAACCCTGTCTGGAAGGTGGTCACACCCCCTTGGGACAGGATATCTATTGTTGGGCTTCCTCCACTGCGAGTGTTGGTCATCAGCAGGAGGGCAGCCCAGTGTCTGTGACTGGTGGCATCCATTTTGTGATGCCAGGGCTCTGCAGGATTCTACCGCGTTTCCACAGTAGATACATGTCTATCCCTCTAGAAGGGTGGAATGCTACCCCCGCCGCCAGGACTGGCGGGTGGGTAGTATTCCAAGATGTTTGACACCAAACACGACATGTTTCGATGCAGCCATTCCAAAGTTAGCATTTTACCGCGAGGATATAATGCACTTAAAAGTATATGGTTTAACCGCATCCACAAACAGCACCAGAGAATGGACTCTGAGAGCTGCAGAGGGGCCCTGCTCAGGCAGAGGCACCCCCTCACATAGAAGCCAAGCACCCTGCCCTCAGGATTGATAGGGCCTGCCTTAGGGGTGATTGATAGGTTTATCTGTGTGTGTAGGAGAGATATAGGGGACCTATATCTCAGTGAGGGGTGCGAGCACTTCCTCACCCAGGCTGCAGTAGCAGGCCTGTGGTGTCAGATTTAGTCTGCTTCCCAGGGGTGGCATAATACATGCTGCAGCCCCTGGTAGGCCTGTGAAGTACCTATGCCCTTAGCACCTAAGGTACCATATACTAGGGACTCATAAGGAACCACAGCATCCAATCACTAGTGCACCTAGAGTGCACTCCAAGTCGTTTAGAGAGAACAGAGAGGCTGGGGCCCTGATTAGCAGGGACCCAGCCAGACTATAGCCAGAAACCAGTGTAAACATCAGAAAAAAAGTGGGGGCAACATAAGAGGCAGATCCTACTCTCCTACACAACCCCCCACCAAACGCAGGGACACTAAACTAACCTTGACCAGTTGAGTCTTCGTGTTCAAAGTGGAAATACCTTGAGAGTCCATCTGAATTGGCATGTTGGGTCCCAGGTCTATGTTCCACGGTATAGTCCATCCCCTGTAGGGAAATGGACCACCTCAAAAGTTTTGGGTTTTCACCTTTCATCTGTTTAAGCCATAGGAGGGGCTTGTGGTCAGTCTGAACTATGAAGTGAGTGCCAAACAAGTATGGCCTCAGCTTCTGCAGGGCCCACACCACAGCAAAGGCCTCCCTCTCTATAGCTGACCAACGTTTCTCTCTAGGGGTCAGCCTTCTGCTAATAAAAGCTACTGGCTGGTCTTGACCTTCATCATTCAGTTGAGACAGTACAGCTCCCACACCCAGCTCAGAAGCATCTGTTTGGACAATGAACTTTTTGGTGTAGTCTGGACTCTGTAAGATGGGGGCAGTGCACATGGCCTGCTTTAGGTCTTCAAATGCCTTCTGACAGCTAGCTGTCCACTGAACCTTTTTGGCATTTTCTTTGAGGTCAGATCATTCAAGGGGGTCACTATAGATCCATATCCCTTGACAAACCTCCTATAGTACCCAGTCAGGCCTAAGAAGGCTCTCACCTGTGTCTGGGTGGTTGGAGCACCCCATTCCATTATGGTTTGGATTTTGCTCTTTAAAGGCTGAACCTGGCCTCCACCCACAATGTGGCCCAGGTACACAACCTGACTCTGCCCTATCTGGCACTTAGTGGCCTTGATAGTGAGGCCTGCTTTCTGCAGGGCCTCCAAAACATTCCTGAGGTGGACCAGGTGATCCTGCCAGGAGGAACTAAAGACAGCAATATCATCTAGATAAGCTGAGCAATAAGTTTCCATCCCTGCCAGAACTTTATTCACCAACCTCTGAAAAGTGGCAGGTGCATTTTTCAATCCAAAGGGCATCACCACAAAGTGGTAGTGCCCACCAGGGGTCGAAAATGCTGTTTTGGCTTTTGCATCATCAGCTAACCTGATCTGCCAGTAGCCAGCTGTCAGGTCAAACGTGCTTAGATACTTGGCTGAGGCCAAAGTATCAATCAGCTCATCTGCCCTTGGTATGGGATAGGCATCAGTCCTAGTGACTGCATTGAGGCCTCTGTAGTCTACCCAAAACCTCATTTCTTTCTTACCACCCTGGGTATGAGGCTTGGGTACCAGGACTACTGGGCTAGCCCAAGGGCTATCTGAAGGCTCAATTACACCTAGCTCCAACATTTTCTGGACTTCAGTCCTGATACAGTCCCTGACATGGTCAGGTTGCCTGTAGATTTTATTCTTGACAGGCAGACTGTCTCCAGTGTCCACCTCATGGGTGCACCAGGAAGTCTGACTAGGGGTCAGGCTAAACATATGTCTATACTGTTGCAGAACTTGTCTGCACTCAGTTTGCTGATGGTCAGTGAGGCTGCTTGCCAAAGCAACACCATCTACTGACCCATCATCAGGGTTCTGAGAGAGCAGGTCAGGGAGAGGGTCACTCTCCTCCTCCTGGTCCTCATCAGTTGCCATGAGCAAGCCCATATCAGCCCTGTCAACATATGGCTTTAATCTGTTGACATGGAGCACCCTCAGGGGGCTCCTGGGAGTTACAAGATTCACCAGATAGGTGACTTCTCCCTTCTGTTCAACTATTGTATGGGGGCCACTCCACTTGTCCTGGAGGGCTTCTGGGGCCACAGGCTCCAATACCCACACCTTCTGTCCTGGCTGGTATACAGTCAGTACAGCCTTTTGGTCATGCCAAGCTTTTTGTAATTCTTGGCTGGCCTCCAGGTTTTTGGTTGCCTTTTTCATGTACTCAGCCATCCGGGAGCGGAGACCAAGTACATAGTCCATCACATCCTGTTTGGGGGCTTGAGAGGTAACTCCCAGCCCTCTTTTACCAAACACAATGGACCTCTCACAGGATGCCCAAACAGAAGCTCAAATGGGCTGTAACCAACCCCCTTCTGAGGAACCTCTCTGTATGCAAACAACAGGCAAGGAAGAAAAAGGTCCCATTTCCGCCTAAGCTTCTCTGGGAGTCCTTTAATCATTCCTTTCAAGGTTTTGTTGAAACGTTCAACTAAACCATTGCATTGTGGGTGATAGGGGTGGTGAACTTATAAGTCACACCACACTCCTTCCACATTGCTTTCAGATATCCTGACATGAAGTTGGTACCTCTGTCAGAAATGACCTCCTTTGGAAAACCCACTCTGGAGAAAACTCCAATGAGGGCTCTTGCCACCACAGGGGCTGTGGTGGTCCTCAGGGAATTGCTTCTGGGTACCTGGTGGCATGATCCACTACCACCAGGATAAACCTGTGCCCAGATGAAGTTTGAGGATCAAGGGGACCAACAATGTCAATCCCTACCCTTTCAAAGGGTACCCCCACCACAGGTAGTGGTATCAGGGGGGCCTTTGTTGTGCCACCTGCCTTACCACTGGCTTGGCATGTGACACAGGAGCGACAAAACTCCTTTGTGTCCTCTGACATATGTGGCGAATGAAAATGTGGAACAAGCCTGTCCCAGATCTTGTTTTGGCCCAAGTGTCCTGCTAAAGGGATGTCATGTGCTAGGGTCAAGAGGAACCCCCTAAACTTCTGAGGTATTACCGTCCTCCTGGTGGCTCCAGGGGCTGGATCTCTACCCTCAGAATATAGGAGTCCCTCATCCCAATAAACTTTATGGGACCCACTAGCACTCCCAGCAGCCTCAGCAGCAGCCTGCTGTCTGAGGGGTTCAAGGGAGGGGCAGCACTGTTGCTCCTTACTCAGATCTTCCCTAGAAGGGCCCCCTGCCCCCAAGAACTCAACCTGATCAGGCTCAAGTCCCTCTGGGGCAGTTCCTTCTTCAGGATCTGCTTCACCTCCCTCTGGGGGTGAATCTGTGATCTGAGACAGAGGGGAAGGCACGGCCTTTACCCTACTGCTCCTCCTCTTGGGAAGCATCTGGTCCATTGTTCCAGGATCCAGAGCTTGTTCAGTGTTATGCATTCTTGCTTGTGACCTGGTCACAGCAAATACCTCTGCAGGGATGCCCAACATCTCAGCATGAGTCCATAACTCTACTTCAGACCAGGCTGAAGTCTCTAGATCATTGCCCAATAGACATTCGACAGGGAGGTCTGCACTGACTACAACCTTTTTGAGGCCAGTTACCCCTCCCCAGGAGAAATTCACAACTGCCAGACTATGGTTGGTCTTGACATTGCTTGCATTGGTCACCTGGTTCATTTCGCCCAGGATGATCTGTCCAGGGTCCACAAGATCCTCTGCCACCATGGTGACCCTAGCACCTGTGTCCCTAAATGCCAAAGCCTGTTTGCCATTTATTACAGGCTGCTGTTTGTATTTGCCCAGATTACTGGGACTTACTAGGAAGGACATATTAAGGTCTCCCTCACAAATCAGCATTGCCTGAGTGGGCACTCTGACTAGGTCAGAGTCCACTTCAGAACCCAGGGTCAACCCTACTACACCCTTATTCTGAGTACTACCTCCACCAGTAGCTGAGCTAGGGGGAACAGTTGCCTTAGGGGCAGGAGTGGTGGAGGTTTGGTCTTTGGACTTGTTACAATCAGAAGTCCAGTGCCCTTTCTGTTTACAGAATTTGCACCAGGGCTTCTTTTGGCCTTTCCCCTTGTTGGATTGTGACTCCCCACCAGATGCAGATTTTTGGGGCCCTTGTGAAGACTTCTGGTCTTTTGACTTATCCCCACCTTTCTCAGAGCCCTTAGGATCTTGCTTCTTGGTGTCACCCCCTTGGTTCTGGGGTTTCTGCCTCACCCTGGTTCTGACCCATTTGTCTACCTTCTTTCCCAATTCTTGGGGAGAGGTCAGATCTGAGTCCACCAGGTATTGATGCAACAACTGGTTCTGGCAATTATTAAGGATCTGTTCTCTCATCATCAGATTATACAATCCCTTGAAATCAGTAACCCTACTGCCAACCAGCCAACCCTCCAGAGCCTTGGTTGCACAATCTACAAAGTCAGTCCAGTCCTGAGTCTGTGCCTTCTGGGTGTCTCTGAACTTCAACCTGTACTGCTCAGTGGTTAAGCCAAACCCATCTATCAGTGCACTCTTCAGGACTTCATAATCATCAGCATCCTCTTCTCTAACAGTGAGGAGCTTGTCTCTACCTTTGTCTGAAAAGGAGAGCCACAAGATTGCTGCCCACTGCTTTTGGGGGACCTGCTGTACTCTACAGGCCCTCTCCATAGCAGTTATCCACTTGTGGATATCATCCCCACTCTGGTAGGGAGGAACAACCTTGCTCAAGTTCCTATGGTCTGGAATAGATTCTCTGCCTCTAGGGACACTGTTGCTGCCACCAAGGGGTTCTAACCCCTCTCTTCTAGAAGCTCTCTGGATCTCCAGGGCTTCTCTATCCAGTGCCAACTGCTTGGTTCTGAGGGCAACTCTTGCTTCCTCATACTGCAGCAGTTTGCACATTCTTTCAGAGGAGGTCTCTCTTATGGGAAAGTATGAGTTCCTCTGGTGGACAAATTCTCTGCCAGAGTGATAAGAGTGGTCAGATTCCCTGGAAGGGGACCTATGCCTCTCCTCCACTCTGTCAGCTCTCTTAGGGAGAATTCCTCTGTCCTTTTCAGGCCCCTTGGAGCCTGGCCCTTCAATCACAGAGTCTTGGTCATTCTGATTTTCATCATCTGACCCAGATACTGTAATTGACCCACCCCCTGATTCAGACCCATTAGCTCCTAGAGCCAATCTAAGATCATCTGCTGTCAGCAGATCTATCAGGTGTAGTGTGGAGGGACTCTGTCCTAGCTTCAGGTGTCTTTCAACACACATGGCTCTCAAGTCAGAGAAAGCCATGTCCTTATACTGAGGCTGAGTGGATCCACTGGTTCCACCCTTTACGGACATTATAGTGTTGTGCAGTGTTGTACTACCTACACTAGTTTGTGGCCTACTGATACTAGCTTGAGCTGTAGAAAGGGTGTGCTATCCCTTGGCACACAGCTCTAAGTTCAGTAGAACTTATTGATACTAACCTTGACTTTATATGTACCTTGAGTACCTATAGTGGTTTTCAGTTAGTAATTCAAATAGAGATTTTTCTGGTAAAACAATAGCAAGCTGGAATCCCACACGCTGCCCACCAATGTGAGAAGTTTGCCTGGTATATGCTGTTCACTAATTAAAGTGGACACCTTGCACCAGAACAATTCGACTCTTATGGTAGATAGGTTTAAGACAACCTTTATAGAAAGCTATCCTAGTGGTAGCTGTGGAGAGCAGCCTTCAGGCTAAGTCTTGAAGGAATGTAAAGCAGCTTGTTTTACCACACAATCTCTTGAATCACCAAATGAAAAGACACCACACAGGTATATATATCAAATATATATGTATTTATTAATAAACACTCTCTACTAATCTCTTTATGAGATTAGAAGTCAGGAACATATGTACAAATCAAATGTTATCAAAATAAGTTTAGCACAATCGAATATCACAATCTTAGTTTGGCTAGACCTAGGTCTAGGGCATCTAGAATCGAGGGACCCCCAAGAACCACCCCAGGTAGTTGTAGGATACCCACAGGGGACGGACGCGGTGTCCTGGCACCGGTGCGAGTCCTGTACGAGTCTATGCGAACAGACGCGATTGAGATTTCAATGTTAAAGGTCCCTTGCGTGTTCGAGGCGAACACACCGATCGGTCCTTGTACGAGTCGAAGGACGTGGTTACAGATAGAGTTGCAAGGGAGATGGACGCGCTGTGTCCAACACAGACGCGAACCTTGTGCGAGTCAGTGCAATGGAGATCTCAATGTTACAGGCCCCTTGTGTGTTCGAGGCGAACACCGATCGGACTCAGTACGAGTCGAAGGACACAGTTCTAGATAGTGTTACAAAGGAGATGGACGCGGTGTGTCTAACACAGACGCGAACCCTGTACGAGTCAGCACAATTGTCGCACTTAGAAAAGAAGAGTTTTAGGACACTTCTAGGGAAGCTACAAGCAAGTCACTTACAGGGTAAGTAGTTCTAGGGCCCACACCCACAGGAGCACCGTAGTGCTGAAGTTACCTCACCCAGGGGAGCCGGGTGCATAGGTGTCCTTTGGTGTCGGGTCGCGGCGTCGTTTTCAATGGGAGCCAGTGAAGACTTGCTGCTTGCGGCGACAGGAGAAGTGTCCGGAGGAATCCAAGCCTGGATTCAGAAAATGGAAGACCTGAAAGCAGAGGGGACAGTGTTCAAAGTCACTTGGCAGTGACTCGGGGCAAGGAAGATGGATGCCCACCGTCATCGCAAGATTCAGGTCGTTCGCGGGTGCCTTGACTCTTCAGCCACGAGGTCCAGGAGGCGTCGACAACGACCAGGAGCTGGATTCGGCGTGTCCCACGATGTCTGCAGCTTACTGCGGTGTCGGCGACTCGATTGGAGCCAACAAGCCTTGGTAACAGCAAGTCTCGGGGAAAGTGTGAAGGGTCTGGGGGACTCACCCAGCGAGGGTAAGTCAGGGCAGGCCTGGAGCAACCAGGGGAGCCCTTTGGTTTCTTTAGAAAGTCTTCTGGGGACCCACAAGCCGGCTGGCAAGGGATCGCGAAGACGCCTTGGGAGGATTCGCTCAACAGGAGCCCACGGTCACTTGGGACATGGTAGGCCTCTGGTCTTCGGAGGGATTCCTGCTGGAGGCTAGGACCACACGTGGTCCAAAGCACAAGTTCGTGGAACGTTGTGAAGGGGTTGCACTTGACAATAGTGCACGGTACCCAGGGGTCGCAGTTCCTCGTCACTCTTGGGGTCCACTGGCCTCAGCTTTGCTGGGGACTCACGATGGCCTTTGAGAAGTCAGGAAATCTACTTCTTGGGCTGCAGGGACTTCGGAATTTGGCGGGAGCGGCGTAGTTTGCGACCGTCGTTTGTAGTTTTTGGTGCCTGCCAAGCAGGGGAGTCACTCCTTGACTCCAAGGGAGATTCTTCAGTCTTCCAAAGGTAGTGGAACGTCGAAGGTCCGGGATTCTTCTTCAGAGCGTCATCCAGGGAAATCTAGTTTGCAATGCACAGGTTCCCCCTCTTATACTAAAAGAAAGGGAGGGACTAGCTCTATGACCCTACCTATGGGAGGGTCAGGGGAGTGGGTGGCTACACCCACTTCCCTTTGTCCAGTTTCGCGCCAGAGCAGGGGCAGGTAGCCCCTGAGCCGGTTTGAACTGGGGTATGCACAGAGGAGCCTTCTGCTCCTCCAGTGCAGGACTTCAAAGCACTCTAAGAGTGCACCCACCCAGCCCCAATACACTAAACCCTGTCTGGAAGGTGGTCACACCCCTTGGGACAGGATATCTATTGTTGGGCTTCCTCCACTGCGAGTGTTGGTCATCAGCAGGAGGGCAGCCCAGTGTCTGTGACTGGTGGCACCCATTTTGTGATGCCAGGGCTCTGCAGGACTCTACCGCGTTTCCACAGTAGGTACATGTCTATCCCTCTAGAAGGGTGGAATGCTACCCCCGCCGCCAGGACTGGCGGGGGGGTAGTATTCCAAGATGTTTGACACCAAACACGACATGTTTCGATGCAGCCATTCCAAAGTTAGCATTTTACCGCGAGGATATAATGCACTTAAAAGTATATGGTTTAACCGCATCCACAAACAGCACCAGAGAATGGACTCTGAGAGCTGCAGAGGGGCCCTGCTCAGGCAGAGTCACCCCCTCACATAGAAGCCAAGCACCCTGCCCTCAGGATTGATAGGGCCTGCCTTAGGGGTGACTGATAGGTTTATCTGTGTGTGTAGGAGAGATATAGGGGACCTATATCTCCGTGAGGGGTGCGAGCACTTCCTCACCAAGGCTGCAGTAGCAGGCCTGTGGTGTCAGATTTAGTCTGCTTCCCAGGGGTGGCATAATACATGCTGCAGCCCCTGGTAGGCCTGTGAAGTACCTATGCCCTTAGCACCTAAGGTACCATATACTAGGGACTCATAAGGACCCACAGCATCCAATCACTAGTGCACCTAGAGTGCACTCCAAGTCGTTTAGAGAGAACAGAGAGGCTGGGGCCCTGATTAGCAGGGACCCAGCCAGACTATAGCCAGAAACCAGTGTAAACATCAGAAAAAAAAGTGGGGGCAACATAAGAGGCAGATCCTACTCTCCTACACCATGCCTCCCCATCCAGAAAGCTGCCAATTGTGAAGAAATGTGACCATGCAGGTAGTAGAATACAGCCTAACCTCTCCTTCATGGGACAAGCAGGCTCTGTCACGTTAGTGTATCCAAGTTGTCAGTGTGGCTGTTACTTGCCTTGCTGTTGGATAGTTCTGGCAGGGCTTGGAATACAGAAGCAGGCATTTCCACCCAGCCATTCTGGTCTGCACAGAGAGAAGAGGTTGAGAGCTTAACCATTTAAACTGCATCTTGATCAGGACCTCAGTTACAGGTGAGAATGGCTGGGTTCAGTCTTGGATATGTGTGACTGAGACAGAAGGAGTTGAGGGCAATTAGACTTAACCATTTTGTGAATTGCGTATGTACATGTGGATGTGTCAAAAAACCTAGGCATTTGTGGGACTCTCTCCCCAATGGTGGAAGAGTCCCCTAGATAGTAGGCATTGTCAGCAGATGGCCAAATATCGGCTTGATTGATCCTGGAAAACACACTGATTTTATTTCCAAAAGCCTGCTTTTAATTTTGGGTAAATAATGCAAGTGTGCATTGATAAAATAACACGTGTCACTACCGTTTCATATGTTGTTGGTCCATGTGTTTGGTTCCCAAATACTGAGCTGTATTTGTGTTCAAGTTCTCACAAGCACTACTGCTGCGCGTAGACCTCATCTACTTCACATGTCCCTCAATCACAACCACAACCCAGACATGCCCCCCATATGCTTCTCCAGTTTCAGGGTTGCCCATATTATACTCAGATGCCCATCAAAAGTTGTGGGCGGCTACCATATGCCAGGGATGGGCACCACTTTGTCTTCGATGACCCTAGCGTTACTAACACCATAATGCCTAAAATGCTCACAATATGGCACGGAGGGCTGTCCCAATGACTAGTATGCCCATAATGTGCCAAAGAGTGTGGGTGGTCCACCATAAAGCCAAGAATGATCAAAAGAATCTCTTCCATTGTCACTACCATCTCAATCTCCATTTTCTCTCTCATCTGCACTCATGTCATTCTATCACCCCCATTTTGCAGTTTCTCTAACCTTCATTTTCTAAGCTCCTCCCTCACCTGAATCTCTCTGTCTATGTCTCTCATTTATCACTTTCTCCCCCACCTTGCTTCTTTTTTACCCGCTTCTGCCACACTTATCATTCACCTTCTTTGCTTGTTTCTCCAATGCTCACTATATGTTTTAGCTACAGACGATGGTCCTGGCACTCATTTTTGGGGATCTGGTCTTATTAACTTCAGGTTTTGACTCAGAGCAAGAGAGAGAAAGGCAGCAGAGGGAGAAAGCAGGAGGAAGAGAAAAGTAGGGAGAAAAGTAACAAAGGTAGACAGCAGGAATGAAAGACAACTTGCAAGAGCTAGTTAAAGAAACAAGAAGTGTACGGTGATGAGAGGAAGAGACATGAGGAGGAATAAAGACTAGACAGCCCCTCACTGAGCAGTCCTGCGGCGACCTCCCCATAAATAAGTATGTATTTATCTTGTTATTTATGTATGTATGTATGTATGAATGTAATTATTAATTAAATAATGTATTTATTTATCAGAAATTAAGCACTTCTCACTGCTTCATTATTTCAGTCTATCACTCTGCCCTTCACCTCCTATCTGCCTTCCCCTGTCCCACATGTCCCCATCTCATCTGTCTTTCCCCTTTCATCTCGTCCCTTCACTCCATCCATTTCACCACCCTATTTACATTTGCAGCTACCATCGCTTCATTCTTCTGTTATTTATCAGACTTCCTTCGCAGTGTTCTTCGTGAGCATCTGTCTGGAGACTGGCAGAGGGAATGGTGTCCATAAAGGACGTATAATAGTTTCAGTGTGACCCAGCTTCTCTGCCCATCATGCCTAGTGACAGCCCAGACTACAGCTTGGGGAGTGTGGGTTCACAGTGTCACTGCCTACTAATGTCTGCTTCACAGAGGCAACGTGCAAACTACCGTGGCAATTTTCTAATGAAAGTGTAAAAATTGTCAACTTCATGTGATATTCGCATCATAAAGCGGAAATCAGCTTGACAACTTCCATACTCCAGTATAGACACTGGCATTGAAATAGGTCATTGCACTGTAAAATGGCGTGGCAGTGTATCAGCGGGCACAGTAATTGTCTTGGGGCAACTTGGAATCTGGCATGACAACATGGATACCCGCATGACAATATTTTGGTGGCAATACAGATGCTGGTATGAAAATGTTTACCTTAGGCACAATAAACACCTGCTTTGCAATTTTATGGCAGTTAATGTGCAAGCTTGCATAACAATATTGCCTACCTGGTCAATGTGAAAAGGAAGCAGCAGTGTGAAGTCTATAATAACCGCACGGAAAGCGGTCAAGTAAGATTCGACTGGGAATGTTGAACTTGTGGCATTATAACTTGTAACCTTATGACAGTGCATTAAGGAGAGGTGCGAAAAATATAGAACAAATAGGGCATGTGAAATGGGGTGGTGATGGGTGAGGTGGCGACAGCAGGGCGCACACTCTGCTTGGGGAGTGTTAGACTTGGCATCTTTTGGCGTGTTTCCCCTGACTTTTTGCTTTCTGATCTCCCGGTTTTGACTCTGTTTTTGCTGGTGTAATGATTCTGCGCACTTTCCTCACTGCTGTCCAGTGGGAAAGTGCAAGTGCGCCTATATAAAATGTGTTATGGATTGGTGTTTCCATGATTGGCCTATTTGGTTTAGGTGTCAGTCCCTTGTAAAGTGCACTGCGAGTGCCAGGGCCTATAGACCAAATGCTGTTGGTGGGCTGCAGCACTGGATTGTGCCACCCACGCAAACAGCCCGTAAAGTGTAACTCGGGCCTGCAATCGCAGAGCCTGTGCGCAGCCTAGGGCTGCCATGTCGACTTGGCAAGTGCACACACTTGCAAGTCCCTAAACCTTCCCTTTACTACATGTTAGTCACCCCTAAGGTAGGCCCAAGGTACCCCTGTGGGTAGGGTGCGTTGTATGCGAAAGGTAGGACATGCCCTGGTGTGTGTGGCATGTCCTGATAGTGAATTACAGCCTAGTTCGTTTTTCACTATTGCAAGGCTACCTGTTCCCCTAGGCCAGAACGGGCAGTTTTGATTATTACAGCTTATAATCCTAACTGACCCCGGGAACATGGTAGAAATTCGAGTTTAGTATGCCTGGACTCAGAATGATAAAATGCATCTTTTAGTGAAGTTGGTTTTAACATTCTGTGTTCGAAAATACCACTTTTAGAAAGTGGGTATTTTCTTGTCTAACCATCCAAGCCTGCCTCTGCGAGGTTGTGTATTCCTTGTCTGGAGTGTGAGTGACAGGGGCTGGGGGATGCCAGGAGACAGGGTGAGTCAGCACAGGGCTGAATAGCAAGGTCTACATGTAGATGGGTGGGAGGGGTCGCACCTGGGCCCTGAATAGGACAGTGCCTTCCCTCCACAATGCTGGCTCCACCTCCTGTGGTGCGTCTGATGTCCCTGGCCTACTCACTGAAAGAAGGGACGGAGACTTGTCAACAAAGTGCTCCAGAACTGGTTTGGACTAGGCAAAGGCCTCTCTGCCTTCAGAGAACAAAGGAATTTGGGATATAAATATTGGGGCCCTGACCCCATGAATTTAGATCTCGCTGGAATCAAGGAACCTGCCAAGACGAAGAGCTGGAAGAGCTGCCAGGAGGAGTACTGCCCCTTTGCTGTGTTGTTGCTTTGTTGGGTTGGCCTGCAGCTGCTGCTTCTGCCTTGGGCAGTGAAAGGACTGGACTGAACTTTCTACAAACTTGTGCTGAATATCTCCAAGGGCCTGGAAACGAGCTGGCCTCCTGTTAAGAAGTCTCAGGGACTACAAAGACTTCACAAGCCTCTGGGTACCGCTTCTGGAACGCTGTTTCAGTTGCCACAGAGGAAGGGAACTGCAACCGACTCCGTCAACCGAATCCATCCCTGGCCGGTGACCTGTTTGCACCGCAGACCGCATCGCCCCGCTTCGCATCGCAACCCTGGTCTCACCGTGGGCGACGTCCAACGCCGCCAACATCGAGCCGCTGCTTGCACCGTGACCTGTGGGCACCGCAGTTCGCATCGCATCACTTCACTGAACCAACCGGACCCGACCGACGCGGTCGCTGCAACTGGCTCAAGAGTCGAGACCGCACCGCGTTTGGGGCACCGCTCGCACGTCTGCGACGCACCGCTCCGACTCGCACCGCTGTCCGACGCCAGCTCCCGCACTCCGGCTAGGTCGCCTGCATCGCAATCTGTCAGCACCGCATCGAGCATCGTCTCACCCAGCATCGCACGCCTTGGACTCACCGACTCCGTCTGCACGACGCTCATCGAGCCGCTGCCTGCACCGCATCGAGGGACACCGCACCCTGCATCGCTCCGTCTTGCACCGCAACCGCGACGAACGCCGACCGGCTCGTACACTCCGTACCAGCCACAACGAGAAAGGTACTGTAACCGAGTCTGTTCACGACTCTGCTGGCCCGTATCGACGCAGTCGGCTGGAACTGTTAGACTCTGTGGTTTTCAGCATCGCGGTAGGCTCGGACGGAGCTACCGACTCGTACGAACTTTGCTTTTGTGCTATTCCTGCAAAGAAGAAGTTACCGTATCATGTATTCGTTTTTAAAGTATAGTATTGTGGATTTTTGTCGTAATTGGTCTTGTCTTGAGTATATAAAATATTGGTTATTTTTCTAAACTGGTGTGGTGTCCGTTTGTAGTGCTTACACTGTATTACTGTTGGTTATGTGCAAATGCTTTACACACTGCCTCTGAATTAAGCCTGACTGCTCGTGCCAAGCTACCACGAGGGTGAGCAGGGGTTACTTCACGAGTGTAACACCCTTACCCTGACTAGGAAGAAGGGTCCCTACTTGGACAAAGGTGCGAGCCCTTGCCAACTAGAGATCCCATTTCTAACATTGGTGTCAGCGGTGAGGATAGGACTTGTGTTTGCACTTGACTTACAGTGATTGGTGTGCACTACTACCATATCGCAGACCATTACGTACCACATACTGGTTCTTTTTCTTTTGGCCTATTTTTGATCTTGCCAGTTTTCAACTCACTACTTTTGTCATGCCTGAATCAATTGCATCATCCGTTGCATCTCTGGAAGTTATCTTTGAGGAGGATAGGTTGGAATCCTACGCCGTAAAGGAGCTACGAGCGATTTGTAAAAACCTGAAAGTCCAAATTAAAGGCCTCACAAGGAAGGAGGAGCTACAGAAGGCGCTGAGGGCCTGGGTAGCAGCCAGACATGCCAATGGGCAGCCTGGTAATCTCAGTGAGGAGGTGGAGGAGCCTATTTCCAGGGTGGATGTGCTTTTGGGTAGGGGGAACCCGCCAGGTCAGGCAGCAGCAGTCTGTCCCCAGAGGAGCTGGAGGACAGGCGGGAGGCAAGGCAGTTTGAGCTGCAGAAGCTCAGGCTGGAGAGTGAGCGGGAGGAGAAGAGATTGGCCATAGAGGAGAGGAAGATGCTCTTAGAACATGAGAGAGAACTGAAGGAGCTAGAACTTAGGAGTAAGTCAGGCTCAGATGGTGGCAGCAATTCGTCCAGAAAAGCAGACAGGATTGTGCACATTCCCAAGAACGTAGGCAAGGAGTTCAAGAAGGGGATGACATACAAAGGTGGTTTCAGGGTTATGAGGCAGCCATACACATGAATGGGGTCCCCGAGGAGAATTGGGGAGCAGGATTGTGGCCACTTTTCCCTGAAGAAGCAAGGGATGCTCTGATAGCTTTGGGTAAGGGGTATCACCTCACCTATGCTGACATGAAGGATGCCCTTCTCACGAAGTATGGTCTTACTCCTGAAAAGTACAGGGATCAGTTCAGGTCCAGTAAGAAGTCTGATGCCAACACTTGGTTGGAATGTGTGGATGTGTTCTGCAGGTCTCTGGATGGTTGGGTGAAGGGCAGTAGTGTAACAGATTTTCAGGGGCTCTACAACTTGATTGCATGGGAGCACTTGTCTAGTCTATGTTTTGCAGATCTGCGCCAGCACCTAGTTGATAGTAAGCTAACTGACCCCAGGAAGCTTGCTATGGAAGCGGACCGCTGGGTGAGTACCAGGGTCCACAAGAAAGCGTTTGGGGGAGACTCAGCCAAAGGTGGGCAGGGTCCCCAGCAGAAAGGTGGGGGACAAGGGTAAAGCACAGGAGTTCTCTAAAGGGCCCCAAACTAGTACCAAGGGTAAAGGTTCCCTGCCCCCCGGTGATAAGAAGAAAGGGGTCTCCACAGGGAAGCCTGTTGAGACCGGCCCCCGCAAGTGTTATGCATGTGACCAGGTAGGTCACTTTAAGGGGGACCCCAAGTGCCCGAAGGGGACACAGCCGCCCACCGGTGGACAGTCCAAAGTGTTGGCTAGTGTAGCGCTTGGGGAGGACGGGTGCCCACAGGAGGGTGGGGATCCCGCAGAAATGACCCTTGTCTCACTAGGGGACAGTGAGATGGTCCCAGGAAACCAGGTGCCCCGTAACACAAAGAAATATAGCACCTGGGTGACCATTAATGGGAACAGGGTAGAGGCTCTCAGAGACACTGGAGCCAGTGTGACCTCAGTCCGGTGTCACCTGGTGTCTGAGAAGCAAGTAGTCCCAGGAGCATTCCACCAAGTAGTTGCTGTCGACAACTCAGAGCGCCAATGTATGGTGGCGCAGGTTCCCTTTGAATGGGGGGTCTCAGGTCCCTTGAGGGTGGTTGTGAGCCCTACCATGCCTGTAGATTGTCTGCTAGGAAACGACCTGGAGCAGTCCTCATGGAAGGAGGTTGAGCTCAGGTCTCACTTGGAGATGCTTGGGTTGCCAGAGTGGGCATGCGTGTCTACTCGGTCAATGGCAGCCAGAAAGGGTGATCAAGAGGACTTGGAGCCTGAAACAGTGGCCCAAGTCCCTGCCAAGAGAAAGGGCAGGGGGTGCGGGAAACCGGCCCCCGAAGTTCCCACGGACCGGGAGGAGGCGGACCTCGAGGGGGACGCCCCGGTGCCTACAGGGGAGCAAGTAGCCGAACTGAGAGACATCTCTGAGCTGAACCATTGGCAGCAAGAAGGGGGTCCCACCAGGGAGGAGTTCTGCAGGGAGCAGAACGAGTGCCCTACTCTGGAGGGTCTGCGGCGGCAGGCTGCAGACCAGGCAGCTGGCAATCAGTCCGGGTCACATCTGATCTACTGGGAGAGTGGTCTCCTATACAGTGAGCCTAAGGTTGCTGAGCCTGGGTCAGCCCGTGTGCTGGTGGTACCCCAGCGCTTCAGGACCTTCCTACTGGGTCTGGCTCATGACGTGCCTTTGGCAGGACATTTGGGGCAGGACAAGACCTTTGACAGGCTTGTCACCCACTTCTTTTGGCCCCAAATGCGAAGGCAGTCAGATGCACACTGTAGGTCTTGCCAAACTTGCCAGGCAAGTGGTAAGAGTGGGAGGAAGGTCAAAGCTCCTCTCCAACCTTTTCCTGTTGTTGGAACACCCTTTGAAAGGGTAGGGATGGATATTGTGGGGCCACTGGATCCCAAGACAGCCATGGGCAACAGGTACATCCTGGTCTTGGTGGACCATGCCACCCGGTACCCGGAGGCAATCCCTCTCAGGACAACGACGGCGCCAGTGGTGGGACGGGCGTTAATGGGGATCTTTTCCCGTGTGGGATTCCCCAGAGAGGTGGTTTCTGATAGGGGGACCAATTTCATATCCAAGTATATGACATCCCTGTGGAAGGAGTGTGGTGTAACCTACAAGTTCACCACTCCTTACCACCCACAAGGAAACGGTCTGGTGGAGAGATTCAACCAGACCTTGAAAGGCATGATCAAGGGTCTAACAGAACCCATGAGGCGTAAGTGGGACGTCCTCTTGCCATGCCTACTCTTTGCATACAGGGAGGTGCCTCAGAAGTCTCTTGGGTACAGCCCCTTTGAGCTCCTGTATGGCCACCCTGACAGAGGACCTCTGAGTTTGGTAAAGGAAGGCTGGGAGGCAGCTCCCAGGAAAACTCCCCAGGATGTATTTAGCTACATGCTGGCCTTTAGAAACCAAACTGCCCGCTTCAGGAAACTCGCTCAGGCGAACCTAGAAGCAAGCCAGGAAGAAATGAAGAGATGGTATGACCAGAATGGCACTCTGGTCGAATTTCAACCTGGGCAAAAAGTGTGGGTCATGGCCCCAGTGGCACCTTGTGCCTTGCAGGACAAGTGGACTGGGCCATATGAGGTAAAGGAGCGCAAAAGTGACGTCACCTACCTGGTGGATTTGCAGGCTCCAAGGAACCCTTTGAGGGTCCTTCACGTGAACCGCCTCAAGCCCCACTTCGAGAGGTCCGAAGTGAGTATGCTCTTGGCGACAGATGATGGGGTGGAAGAGGAGAGTGAGCCTCTCCCTGACCTCCTGTCTACCAAGGAGCATGATGGGTCAGTAGAGGGTGTGATCCTCTCCCCTACTCTGACTCAGGAGCAGCAGGGGGACTGTCGCCAGTTGTTGGGACAGTTCGCCCCACTGTTCTCTCTGACCCCCGGTGTTACTCACTGGTGTACCCATGACGTGGACACTGGTGACAGCCCTCCTGTGAAGCACAAGATTTACAGGTTGACTGACCAGGTCAGAGCCAGCATCAAGGAGGAGGTCTCTAAGATGTTGGCGTTAGGGGTGATTGAGCCCTCCCACAGTCCTTGGGCCAGCCCAGTGGTCTTGGTCCCAAAGGCTGCGGCGCCCGGTGCCACTCCAGAACTCCGGTTTTGTGTGGACTACCGTGGGCTCAATGCTGTCACCAGGACTGACGCGCACCCCATCCCCAGAGCTGATGAGCTCATTGATCGGTTGGGAGCTGCCCGGTTCCTCAGCACGTTTGATTTGACGTCTGGGTACTGGCAGATTGCCTTAACCGATGGGGCCAAGGAGAGATCAGCATTCTCAACCCCAGAAGGTCATTACCAATTCCGGGTGATGCCCTTTGGGTTGAAGAATGCCCCTGCCACCTTTCAGAGGTTGGTCAATCAGGTGTTGGCTGGGCTGGAGGATTTCAGTGCCGCCTACCTGGATGACATTGCTGTGTTCAGTTCCAGCTGGGAAGAACATTTACAGCACCTTGAGAAAGTGTTGAGGGCTCTGCAAGGTGCAGGCCTCACGATCAAGGCCAGTAAGTGCCAGATCGGGCAGGGTTCTGTGGTGTACTTGGGACACCAGGTAGGAAGCGGCCAGGTGGCGCCCCTACAACCCAAGATTGACACCATTCTGGCTTGGGAACCCCCAAGACCCAGACAGAGGTGAGAGCCTTCTTAGGTCTCACCGGTTACTATAGGAGATTTGTTAAGGGCTATGGCACCATCGTTGCCCCCTTAACAGAGCTGACCTCTAAGAGGCAGCCCAGGAAAATGATCTGGACTGAGTCCTGCCAGAAAGCTTTTGATGCCCTGAAGGCAGCCATGTGCACGGCGCCCGTGCTCAAGGCACCTGACTTCTCCAAGGAATTCGTTGTGCAGACTGACGCTTCAGAGCATGGTGTGGGAGCGGTGCTCTCACAACTGAACGAAGAGGGCCTGGATCAGCCTGTAGTCTTCCTTAGCAGGAGACTACTTCCCAGGGAACAGAGGTGGAGTGCCATAGAAAGGGAAGCTTTTGCTGTGGTCTGGGCGCTGAAGAAGTTGAGACCATACCTGTTTGGGACTCACTTCCGGGTTCAGACAGACCACAGGCCCCTCAGATGGTTGATGCAAATGAGGGGTGAGAATCCAAAACTGCTGAGGTGGTCCATCTCCCTACAGGGAATGGACTTTACGGTGGAACACCGTCCTGGTACAGAACACGCCAACGCAGATGGTCTGTCCAGGTTCTTCCGCCTTAGTGAAGAGAACTCCAATGGGGTTGGGTAGTTCTCCCTACTTTCAGCTGGAGGGGACATGTGTTAGACTTGGCATCTTTTGGCGTGTTTCCCCTGACTTTTTGCTTTCTGACCTTCCGGTTTTGACTCTGTTTTTGCTGGTGTAATGATTCTGCGCACTTTCCTCACTGCTGTCCAGTGGGAAAGTGCAAGTGCTCCTATATAAAATGTGTTATGGATTGGTGTTTCCATGATTGGCCTATTTGGTTTAGGTGTCAGTCCCTTGTAAAGTGCACTGCGAGTGCCAGGGCCTATAGACCAAATGCTGTTGGTGGGCTGCAGCACTGGATTGTGCCACCCACGCAAACAGCCCGTAAAGTGTAACTCGGGCCTGCCATCGCAGAGCCTGTGCGCAGCCTAGGGCTGCCATGTTGACTTGGCAAGTGCACACACTTGCAAGTCCCTAAACCTTCCCTTTACTACATGTTAGTCACCCCTAAGGTAGGCCCAAGGTACCCCTGTGGGCAGGGTGCGTTGTATGCGAAAGGTAGGACATGCCCTGGTGTGTGTGGCATGTCCTGATAGTGAATTACAGCCTAGTTCGTTTTTCACTATTGCAAGGCTACCTGTTCCCCTAGGCCAGAATGGGCAGTTTTGATTATTACAGCTTATAATCCTAACTGACCCCGGAACATGGTAGAAATTCGAGTTTAGTATGCCTGGACTCAGAATGATAAAATGCATCTTTTAGTGAAGTTGGTTTAACATTCTGTGTTCGAAAATACCACTTTTAGAAAGTGGGTATTTTCTTGTCTAACCATCCAAGCCTGCCTCTGCGAGGTTGTGTATTCCTTGTCTGGAGTGTGAGTGACAGGGGCTGGGGGATGCCAGGAGACAGGGTGAGTCAGCACAGGGCTGAATAGCAAGGTCTACATGTAGATGGGTGGGAGGGGTCGCACCTGGGCCCTGAATAGGACAGTGCCTTCCCTCCACAATGCTGGCTCCACCGCCTGTGGTGCGTCTGATGTCCCTGGCCTACTCACTGAAAGAAGGGACGGAGACTTGTCAACAAAGTGCTCCAGAACTGGTTTGGACTAGGCAAAGGCCTCTCTGCCTTCAGAGAACAAAGGAATTTGGGATATAAATATTGGGGCCCTGACCCCATGAATTTAGATCTCGCTGGAATCAAGGAACCTGCCAAGACGAAGAGCTGGAAGAGCTGCCAGGAGGAGTACTGCCCCTTTGCTTTGTTGTTGCTTTGTTGGGTTGGCCTGCAGCTGCTGCTTCGGCCTTGGGCAGTGAAAGGACTGGACTGAACTTTCTACAAACTTGTGCTGAGTACCTCCAAGGGCCTGGAACCGAGCTGGCCTCCTGTTAAGAAGTCTCAGGGACTACAAAGACTTCACAAGCCTCTGGGTACCGCTTCTGGAACGCTGTTTCAGTTGCCACAGAGGAAGGGAACTGCAACCGACTCCGTCAACCGAATCTCATCTGTCTTTCCCCTTTCATCTCGTCCCTTCACTCCATCCATTTCACCACCCTATTTACATTTGCAGCTACCATCGCTTCATTCTTCTGTTATTTATCAGACTTCCTTCGCAGTGTTCTTCGTGAGCATCTGTCTGGAGACTGGCAGAGGGAATGGTGTCCATAAAGGACGTATAATAGTTTCAGTGTGACCCAGCTTCTCTGCCCATCATGCCTAGTGACAGCCCAGACTACAGCTTGGGGAGTGTGGGTTCACAGTGTCACTGCCTACTAATGTCTGCTTCACAGAGGCAACGTGCAAACTACCGTGGCAATTTTCTAATGAAAGTGTAAAAATTGTCAACTTCATGTGATATTCGCATCATAAAGCGGAAATCAGCTTGACAACTTCCATACTCCAGTATAGACACTGGCATTGAAATAGGTCATTGCACTGTAAAATGGCGTGGCAGTGTATCAGCGGGCACAGTAATTGTCTTGGGGCAACTTGGAATCTGGCATGACAACATGGATACCCGCATGACAATATTTTGGTGGCAATACAGATGCTGGTATGAAAATGTTTACCTTAGGCACAATAAACACCTGCTTTGCAATTTTATGGCAGTTAATGTGCAAGCTTGCATAACAATATTGCCTACCTGGTCAATGTGAAAAGGAAGCAGCAGTGTGAAGTCTATAATAACCGCACGGAAAGCGGTCAAGTAAGATTCGACTGGGAATGTTGAACTTGTGGCATTATAACTTGTAACCTTATGACAGTGCATTAAGGAGAGGTGCGAAAAATATAGAACAAATAGGGCATGTGAAATGGGGTGGTGATGGGTGAGGTGGCGACAGCAGGGCGCACACTCTGCTTGGGGAGTGTTAGACTTGGCATCTTTTGGCGTGTTTCCCCTGACTTTTTGCTTTCTGACCTCCCGGTTTTGACTCTGTTTTTGCTGGTGTAATGATTCTGCGCACTTTCCTCACTGCTGTCCAGTGGAAAAGTGCAAGTGCTCCTATATAAAATGTGTTATGGATTGGTGTTTCCATGATTGGCCTATTTGGTTTAGGTGTCAGTCCCTTGTAAAGTGCACTGCGAGTGCCAGGGCCTATAGACCAAATGCTGTTGGTGGGCTGCAGCACTGGATTGTGCCACCCACGCAAACAGCCCGTAAAGTGTAACTCGGGCCTGCAATCGCAGAGCCTGTGCGCAGCCTAGGGCTGCCATGTCGACTTGGCAAGTGCACACACTTGCAAGTCCCTAAACCTTCCCTTTACTACATGTTAGTCACCCCTAAGGTAGGCCCAAGGTACCCCTGTGGGTAGGGTGCGTTGTATGCGAAAGGTAGGACATGCCCTGGTGTGTGTGGCATGTCCTGATAGTGAATTACAGCCTAGTTCGTTTTTCACTATTGCAAGGCTACCTGTTCCCCCTAGGCCAGAACGGGCAGTTTTGATTATTACAGCTTATAATCCTAACTGACCCCGGGAACATGGTAGAAATTCGAGTTTAGTATGCCTGGACTCAGAATGATAAAATGCATCTTTTAGTGAAGTTGGTTTTAACATTCTGTGTTCGAAAATACCACTTTTAGAAAGTGGGTATTTTCTTGTCTAACCATCCAAGCCTGCCTCTGCGAGGTTGTGTATTCCTTGTCTGGAGTGTGAGTGACAGGGGCTGGGGGATGCCAGGAGACAGGGTGAGTCAGCACAGGGCTGAATAGCAAGGTCTACATGTAGATGGGTGGGAGGGGTCGCACCTGGGCCCTGAATAGGACAGTGCCTTCCCTCCACAATGCTGGCTCCACCTCCTGTGGTGCGTCTGATGTCCCTGGCCTACTCACTGAAAGAAGGGACGGAGACTTGTCAACAAAGTGCTCCAGAACTGGTTTGGACTAGGCAAAGGCCTCTCTGCCTTCAGAGAACAAAGGAATTTGGGATATAAATATTGGGGCCCTGACCCCATGAATTTAGATCTCGCTGGAATCAAGGAACCTGCCAGGACGAAGAGCTGGAAGAGCTGCCAGGAGGAGTACTGCCCCTTTGCTGTGTTGTTGCTTTGTTGGGTTGGCCTGCAGCTGCTGCTTCTGCCTTGGGCAGTGAAAGGACTGGACTGAACTTTCTACAAACTTGTGCTGAATATCTCCAAGGGCCTGGAAACGAGCTGGCCTCCTGTTAAGAAGTCTCAGGGACTACAAAGACTTCACAAGCCTCTGGGTACCGCTTCTGGAACGCTGTTTCAGTTGCCACAGAGGAAGGGAACTGCAACCGACTCCGTCAACCGAATCCATCCCTGGCCGGTGACCTGTTTGCACCGCAGACCGCATCGCCCCGCTTCGCATCGCAACCCTGGTCTCACCGTGGGCGACGTCCAACGCCGCCAACATCGAGCCGCTGCTTGCACCGTGACCTGTGGGCACCGCAGTTCGCATCGCATCGCATCGCTTCACTGAACCAACCGGACCCGACCGACGCGGTCGCTGCAACTGGCTCAAGAGTCGAGACCGCACCGCATTTGGGGCACCGCTCGCACGTCTGCGACGCACCGCTCCGACTCGCACCGCTGTCCGACGCCAGCTCCCGCACTCCGGCTAGGTCGCCTGCATCTCAACCTTTCAGCACCGCATCGAGCATCGTCTCACCCAGCATCGCACGCCTTGGACTCACCGACTCCGTCTGCACGACGCTCATCGAGCCGCTGCCTGCACCGCATCGAGGGACACCGCACCCTGCATCGCTCCGTCTTGCACCGCAACCGCGACGAACGCCGACCGGCTCGTACACTCCATACCAGCCACAACGAGAAAGGTACTGTAACTGAGTCTGTTCACGACTCTGCTGGCCCGTATCGACGCGGTCGGCTGGAACTGTTAGACTCTGTGGTTTTCAGCATCGCGGTAGGCTCGGACGGAGCTACCGACTCGTATGAACTTTGCTTTTGTGCTATTCCTGCAAAGAAGAAGTTACCGTATCAAGTATTCGTTTTTAAAGTATAGTATTGTGGATTTTTGTCGTAATTGGTCTTGTCTTGAGTATATAAAATATTGGTTATTTTTCTAAACTGGTGTGGTGTCCGTTTGTAGTGCTTACACTGTATTACTGTTGGTTATGTGCAAATGCTTTACACACTGCCTCTGAATTAAGCTTGACTGCTCGTGCCAAGCTACCACGAGGGTGAGCAGGGGTTACTTCACGAGTGTAACACCCTTACCCTGACTAGGAAGAAGGGTCCCTACTTGGACAAAGGTGCGAGCCCTTGCCAACTAGAGATCCCATTTCTAACAGGGAGGCTGAGGAGTGGTAGGAACGGTTGGGGATTGGGGTGTCGGCTGGGAGGGTCATGTTCTTTGCCTGCTTCAGGCCTCATGAGAACTTAACTAAGCCACTGAATATTGGCTGCGGCATTGTGCTACCCAACTTGCAATCCAAGGGCTTTTATGTCAGTTTTAACCCTTGGAAATATCTCCATTCTATCAATCAATCAACATATTTATAGAGCATAGCAAATCACCCATGAGGGTCTCGAGATGCTGGAGTTGTTTGCTGCTGTGTGGGGTTTTGATTATTCAAACACCCTGGTCTTAAATTCTCTTCTGAACTGTTGGAGCATTGGTGGAGTCCTGAGGTGCAGGGGGAGGTTGTTCCAAGCCTTGAGTGCCAGGTTCGAGAAGGAGTGTCCTCTGCTGTTGGTTCGACGGATCTGTGGGGTGTCTGCGAGAGAGAGGGAGGCTGATCAGAGGCGTCTGATCTGTTGGTAGAAGGTCAGGCGTTTGTTGATGTATGCTGGCCCTTCTTTCTGCAGGGCCTTGTAGGCGTGGGTCAGCATCTTGAACTGGCATCTCTTCTGGATCGAGAGCCAGTGTAGTTTTTTGAGATGGGGTGTGATGTGGGTCCTTCTGGGGAGGTCGAGTATGAGTCTCGCTGCTGAGTTCTGTATTGTCTGGAGCCTCTTCAGGAGCCGTGCAGTGATTCCTGCATAGAACGTTTTTCCGTAGTCCAGTCTGTTGATGATGAGGGCCTGCATGACGGTCCTTCTTGTGTTTACCGGAAGCCACCTAAAGATCTTGTGGAGCATGGGAAGGGTGTGGAAGCAGGCTGATGAGACTGCTTTGACTTGTTTCTTCATGGATAGCTTGCTGTCCAGGATGATGCCGAGGTTGCGGGCGTGGTCTGTTGGAACAGTGAGTGTGCTGAGCTCTGCGGGCCACCATGAGTCATTCCATGGCAAGGTGTTGTTCCCAATGATGAGGACTTCCATTTTTTCCGAGTTGAGTTTGAAACAATTGTCCTTCATCCCATCTGCGATGTTCATCATGCATCTGTGGAAGTTAGCTTTTGTGGTGGAGGGATGTTCAGACAGTGAGAGGATGAGCTGAGTGCCTTCTGCGTAGGAGATGATGTTAAGTCTGTGTGATCTGACGGTGTCGGCCAGGGGTGACATGTAGGTGTTGAAGAGGGTCGGACTGATGGATGATCCTTGGGGGACTCCACAGATGATCTTCTTGGGCTCTGAGGTGAACGGTGGGAGCCGGATCCTTTGGGTTCTGTCTGTTAGGTATGGGGTGACTCATTTAAGGGCGTTTCCTTGAATCCTGATCTGGTGAAGTCTGTTGATCAGGATGTGGTGGGAGACGGTGTCGGATGTGGCAGACAGGTCCAGGAGAATGAAGGCTGTTTCCCCGTGGTCCAGGAGGGCTCTGATGTCGTCGCTGCTTGCAATCAGGGATGTGCCGGTGCTGTGGTTAGCTCGAAACCCGAATTGGGCAGGGCCCAGGAGTTTGTGCTCTTCTAAGTACTGGGTGAGTTGCTGGTTGATCGCTTTCCTAAGGACTGTTGCTGGGTAGGGGAGAAGTGAGTTGGGCTGATAGTTCTTAAATTTGGCTGGGTTAGCGGATGGTTTTTTCAGGAGGGGCCTCACTTCAGTGTGTTTTCAGTCCTCAGGGAAGGAGACAATGGTGATGGAGGTGTTCAGGACCTTCCTGAGCTCGTCGCTGATTGTCTTGCTTCTGAGGTTGAAGACGTGATGGATGCATGGGTCCGTGGGTGCTCCAGAGTGCACGGAGTTCATAATGGAGATAGTGTCTTAAACGAATGAATAAAATGTGATTTATAAAGCACATAGATACTCCTGAAAGCGTTTAGAGGTCAGAGGCAGCTGAAGCGAAGCAGACGCAGGGCCAACCTATCTAAAAAGTCTAGTCTTTAGATTTTTCCGAAACAAAGATTCTGACAAGGAATGCTTCAACTACAGAGGGAGAGAGTTCCAGAGCTTGGCTGCAAAAAAAAAAAAATTATCTTCCACCGGAGCGAGCCTTCTTAACTCTGGGAATCTGCAGTAACAGTGCTTCGGAGGACATGGGACATCTCCTAGAAGAATAAGGCGTAAGAAGAGAATGCAAGTAGACCGGTCCAGTCTTCCTGGAGATCCTATAACAAAAGCACAGGGCTTTGAAAGAAAGGCGCTTCTCCACCGGGAGCCAGTGCAGTTTGTGAAGTGCCACGCCCATAGATGCATCCTGAGGGAGGTTAAGCAATAGGTGGGCTGCCGAGTTCTGAACCAGCTGGAGTCTCTTAATCCTAGCCTGAGAGGCTTCCAAATAGAGGACATCACAGTGGTCTAGACAGGAGACCACAAAAGCTTGAACCACTATCTTCCTGTATGGTGAGAAGTTCCCAGTGGGTGAGAAGGTGTTCGGGGTTTGTGTTCGTAGGTGTGAGATGGTTGATGCTGTCTGTGGTGGATAAACCACAGACAGTGCGGGAGCACTGAAACCATCCAACAATTGAACCAAACTAAATGGAGAAATGCAAACAGCAAATCCAAACCAGGCAAAAGATGCCAAAAAAGACTACCACAAATTAAAATTACATTTACCAGCAATCCAATACAATTGCTTAGACAGGCAGCGGTCACCCGACAGCGGGACCAAACAGGCGACCTTGAGGGCAGAGAATGCGCCACTGTCAGGAGGAGCTAGGCAGTGGCCGTGAGGGGAGTGGCTCACGAGACCAGGAGGTCATGAGCTACTCACTGGGACTGCACAGAGGCCTCCATAAGTAGTCCTGGTAGGTGGGAGGGGCTGGCAGGAGGCGAGAGGGCAGGGAGCGGGAATACGGAGGGAGCAGTAAAATGGCAGGGAGGGGGACAGTGAAACCAACCAATAATTGACTCAAACTAAATGGAGAGATGCCAAAAGCAAACCCAAATCAGGCAAAAGGTGCCAGAATAGACTACCACAAATAGAAATTCAACTTACCAGCAATCCAATACAATTGCCTAGACAGGCAGAGGTCACCTGACAGCAGGACTGAACATGTGGCCTTGATGACAGAGAACACGGCACAGTCAGGGGGAGTTCGGCAGTGGCACCAGGGGTGGTGGCTCACGAGACCAGGAGGCTACATACCCGCATGAACTTAAAACACAAAACGTGAGGGGCGTCGCCAAGATGGCGAGCTGAGAAGACGTGGCTCACGCTTCATCTGACCCAGCCTCTGGTAGCCCATTTCTCCCCGGCTTCCCTGCTCGAGACGGCCCTGATGAGCTTGCGAAGAGACCCAGGGCCCCTATACATCAAGTACGAGCCATAGGGGGGTCTCAATCTCCTCCCCCAGGCCCTGGGTGTAGGCGGTGGGACGTGGAGGTCTGCTGGAGAGTTGAGGCGGAGACCACACAGGCAGATGAGCAGTGCCCGCCGAGGTCACTGAGCCGATGGGCGGATATCTGACCCAGTCAGTGCTGCGCCACCCGGCGGGTGCTTCCCTCTGCAGCTGGGGGCTGGGGATTCCACCTCGGCCCATGGCGGGGCCCGCCAAGTGACAAGTCTTTAAGTTTAAGGTGGCGCCCGCCTTCAGCAATGCGGCCAGGATGATGGGCATGTGGCTGCTGCACTGACTTCCCAATCCGGAGGTTCGGTGAGGATTGCGGATTGGCTCCAAGGACCTGCCCCAGGGAGGACACCAGCTGCAGCAGTGTCGGAGGCAAGTTGCAGAGCTGAGCGGAATGCCCAGAGTGGCCTTCCCCTGTGGGGGCCTATCTTCTGCATGCATTCTGCCTAGCAGAACTGTCGGCTTCCTTTCCTTTGCTGACTACCATGGCCCTCTCTCTCGCCGACTTGTTGGGAAATCGGAGTCCAGTTGGAGGCAGAACTGCCCATCATCGCTGGTTGCGATGAGGGCTGGTTTTAGGCCCTGGGCACCCCCGAGGGCTGCGTTGGAAGTTCTAGGCCAGGCATGGTCCTGGATGCCACTGGGACTGGGCAGGTCGACTGGAAGGAAGGAGAGAGAGGTGCTGGCGCCTCGTGCGGTGAGCCCCTGAGGCTTCGGGCCTGCAGCTGCTCTGGTGATCATGCAGCCTTGCTCCTGCTGTTGACATTGAGGGGGACTGCCACAGCTCAAAGGTAAGCGATAGTCTGTTTACTGTGTGGTTATACTGCTGCTCAACCGGCTTGGATTAGTGGACTCTGAAAGCACGGGGGTCTGGCCCTCTGGAGGTTTGGGATCTCTGGCTACCAACCGCGATCAGAACTGAAAGATGGCGGCCAAAAAATTGGGGCACACTCAAGGACATTTTTGCAAAGGCCGTGGGTCCCCTCTTGAAAAGGAGGATCTGGAGGCCCCGGTCACCCGCCCATATCTGGAGATCTTCTTTGCTTCACTGCGAGATGACCTCCTGGTGGTCAAGAAAGACCCTACTCATGAGCTACAGGCAGTTAGGAAGGACGTTACGCACTTTGTAGATAGGGTTGATGCTCTAGAAAGCCATGAGACCTCCAGAGACGAAGAAATAAAGCAACTGCAACAGGAAATACTTCACCTCTTGGATCAACAGCTTGACCTCCTGGCCCATGCGGAGGACTTGGAAAATAGATCTCGTCGAAATAACATAAGGATAAGGGGGCCCCCACAGGCTGCAGATTGAGATGACATCAAAACCTACATAACTGCTCTATTTGCCCAACTCTTGGGGGGGGGGCCAAGCCTCAGACATTCACCTAGATAGGACCCACATGGTGGGCCCCCTGAGATCTGTAGTCTCACGTCCCGCAGATATATTGACTTGTGTTTACAACTTTCCTTTGAAAGAACGGATACTCCGCAAAGCCAGGGATTGGCAGCTGGTGCAGTTTCGGGGCCATACGTTGCATCTCTCACCCATTACACTCCAGAAGAGACAGGAGTTCCTCCCTGTTACTGCATTCCTCAGGGATAAGAAAGTACCATATTCCTGGGGCCACTCGTTCTGCATTATCGTTCGGTGGCAAGATTATTATTATTATTATTGCATCTTGTAGAGCGCACGGCTACCTCCAACGGAGGTGTCCAGGCGCTGACAGCGGGTGCAGGTGGTAGTACATGGTGGGGGCCGAAAAGCCAGGTCTTCAGAGTCTTCCGAAATAGAGGCTCTGAGTTGGCCTTTCGTAGGTGCTCCGGCATGGAGTTCCAAAGAGAGGCGGTTTTAAGAGCGAACGATCGACCACCCAGCCTGGCTTTTTTGAAGCAGGGGATGGCTAAGAGTTCCTGGTGATTTGACCTCAGAGTCCTAGTCTGATTGTATTTGGGAAGTCTAAGCTTCAAGTATTGGGGGCCAGTATCTCTGGTAGCCCTGTAAGCAAGGGTCAGAGCCTTAAACTCAATCCTCCTTTTAACAGGCAGCCAATGTAGGCTGCGCAGGTGTGGAGAAATGTGGTGGCGGAGTGGCACATTTCTGTTGAGCCTGGCGGCCGCATTCTGAATGACCTGCAATTTTCTAATCAGGTAGGCTGGGAGACCTAAGTATAGACTGTTGGCATAATCTAGCTGTGTGGTGATCAGAGCCTGAACCACCGTTTTCCTACAGTCCATTGGTAGGAGATGAATGAATCTCCTCAGGGTTTTCAGCTTCCAGAAGCACGAGGATGAAACTTGGCATATCTGGGCTTTCCCCGAAAGGGTGGAGTCAAATTTAAACCCTAGATTTCTAGCCGATGGAACTGGAAGAGGAGGAGGATTGAGTTCCGTTGGCCACCACAGGTCAGCTCTAGGAGGAGATGGCTGATTAAAAAACAGAACTTCTGTTTTATCCGTATTAAGTTTTACACAGTTGTCAGTCATCCAGGATGAGATGGTAATCAGACACTGTTTGAAGTTGGTGATAGCAGCTTCAGAGTGATCCCTAAAGGAGAACACCAGCTGGGTGTCGTCAGCATACGAGACCACCTTTACACCGTATTGCTCGACAAGTGAGGCAAGTGGGGCGAGATAAATATTGAAAAGGGTCGGACTTAGGGCAGAGCACTGGGGGACTCCGCAGACAAGAGGGCGAGCAGAGGAGACATGTGGGCGTAGAAGGATTTTCTGGAAGCGACCCTCAAGAAAGGAGCGGAACCAAGTTAAGAAGGTAGCCCTTGCTCCCATCTGCTCAAGCCTCTCCAGGAGGATCTTGTGTGGGACAGTGTCAAATGCTGCGGACAAGTCCAACGCGATACCAAAGGGGATGATGGACGGAGCGCTTGAGCTAATCAAACACTCACCCCCAGTCTACTGATCTGGGTTTAATCCATCATCATTCTTTAGCTCACTCCACCACCCCAGTTCAGACATGGCCATATGCAAATCAGTCTGACCCTGTGCCTCATGGGAACAGTCCAGCCCGAACTGCCAAGCCATGTCTTCCCTGGACCGGAAACAAGCATCCTGGGACCGGTTTCTGGCTATTCAGCCGTCATCAGCCAGGCTAGCTTGAATCCAGTGGCAAAGTGAGCAAGGGACCCACGTCTGGGCATACCCTGCCAACTTAGGGCGAACAAAGCGATACCAAAGGGGATGATGGACGGAGCGCTTGAGCTAATCAAACACTCACCCCCAGTCTACTGATCTGGGTTTAATCCATCATCATTCTTTAGCTCACTCCACCACACCAGTTCAGACATGGCCATATGCAAATCAGTCTGACCCTGTGCCTCATGGGAACAGTCCAGCCCGAACTGCCAAGCCATGTCTTCCCTGGACCGGAAACAAGCATCCTGGGACCGGTTTCTGGCTATTCAGCCGTCATCAGCCAGGCTAGCTTGAATCCAGTGGCAAAGTGAGCAAGGGACCCACGTCTGGGCATACCCTGCCAACTTAGGGCGAACAAAGCGATACCAAAGGGGATGATGGACGGAGCGCTTGAGCTAATCAAACACTCACCCCCAGTCTACTGATCTGGGTTTAATCCATCATCATTCTTTAGCTCACTCCACCACCCCAGTTCAGACATGGCCATATGCAAATCAGTCTGACCCTGTGCCTCATGGGAACAGTCCAGCCCGAACTGCCAAGCCATGTCTTCCCTGGACCGGAAACAAGCATCCTGGGACCGGTTTCTGGCTATTCAGCCGTCATCAGCCAGGCTAGCTTGAATCCATTGGCAAAGTGAGCAAGGGACCCACGTCTGGGCATACCCTGCCAACTTAGGGCGAACAAAGCGATACCAAAGGGGATGATGGACGGAGCGCTTGAGCTAATCAAACACTCACCCCCAGTCTACTGATCTGGGTTTAATCCATCATCATTCTTTAGCTCACTCCACCACCCCACTTCAGACATGGCCATATGCAAATCAGTCTGACCCTGTGCCTCATGGGAACAGTCCAGCCCGAACTGCCAAGCCATGTCTTCCCTGGACCGGAAACAAGCATCCTGGGACCGGTTTCTGGCTATTCAGCCGTCATCAGCCAGGCTAGCTTGAATCCAGTGGCAAAGTGAGCAAGGGACCCACGTCTGGGCATACCCTGCCAACTTAGGGCGAACAAAGCGATACCAAAGGGGATGATGGACGGAGCGCTTGAGCTAATCAAACACTCACCCCCAGTCTACTAATCTGGGTTTAATCCATCATCATTCTTTAGCTCACTCCACCACCCCAGTTCAGACATGGCCATATGCAAATCAGTCTGACCCTGTGCCTCATGGGAACAGTCCAGCCCGAACTGCCAAGCCATGTCTTCCCTGGACCGGAAACAAGCATCCTGGGACCGGTTTCTGGCTATTCAGCCGTCATCAGCCAGGCTAGCTTGAATCCAGTGGCAAAGTGAGCAAGGGACCCACGTCTGGGCATACCCTGCCAACTTAGGGCGAACAAAGCGATACCAAAGGGGATGATGGACCAAGCGCTTGAGCTAATCAAACACTCACCCCCAGTCTACTAATCTGGGTTTAATCCATCATCATTCTTTAGCTCACTCCACCACCCCAGTTCAGACATGGCCATATGCAAATCAGTCTGACCCTGTGCCTCATGGGAACAGTCCAGCCCGAACTGCCAAGCCATGTCTTCCCTGGACCGGAAACAAGCATCCTGGGACCGGTTTCTGGCTATTCAGCCGTCATCAGCCAGGCTAGCTTGAATCCAGTGGCAAAGTGAGCAAGGGACCCACGTCTGGGCATACCCTGCCAACTTAGGGCGAACAAAGCGATACCAAAGGGGATGATGGACGGAGCGCTTGAGCTAATCAAACACTCACCCCCAGTCTACTGATCTGGGTTTAATCCATCATCATTATTTAGCTCACTCCACCACCCCAGTTCAGACATGGCCATATGCAAATCAGTCTGACCCTGTGCCTCATGGGAACAGTCCAGCCCGAACTTCCAAGCCATGTCTTCCCTGGACCGGAAACAAGCATCCTGGGACCGGTTTCTGGCTATTCAGCCATCATCAGCCAGGCTAGCTTGAATCCAGTGGCAAAGTGAGCAAGGGACCCACGTCTGGGCATACCCTGCCAACTTAGGGCGAACAAAGCGATACCAAAGGGGATGATGGACGGAGCGCTTGAGCTAATCAAACACTCACCCCCAGTCTACTGATCTGGGTTTAATCCATCATCATTCTTTAGCTCACTCCACCTCCCCAGTTCAGACATGGCCATATGCAAATCAGTCTGACCCTGTGCCTCATGGGAACAGTCCAGCCCGAACTGCCAAGCCATGTCTTCCCTGGACCGGAAACAAGCATCCTGGGACCGGTTTCTGGCTATTCAGCCGTCATCAGCCAGGCTAGCTTGAATCCAGTGGCAAAGTGAGCAAGGGACCCACGTCTGGGCATACCCTGCCAACTTAGGGCGAACAAAGCGATACCAAAGGGGATGATGGACGGAGCGCTTGAGCTAATCAAACACTCACCCCCAGTCTACTGATCTGGGTTTAATCCATCATCATTGTTTAGCTCACTCCACCACCCCAGTTCAGACATGGCCATATGCAAATCAGTCTGACCCTGTGCCTCATGGGAACAGTCCAGCCCGAACTGCCAAGCCATGTCTTCCCTGGACCGGAAACAAGCATCCTGGGACCGGTTTCTGGCTATTCAGCCGTCATCAGCCAGGCTAGCTTGAATCCAGTGGCAAAGTGAGCAAGGGACCCACGTCTGGGCATACCCTGCCAACTTAGGGCGAACAAAGCGATACCAAAGGGGATGATGGACGGAGCGCTTGAGCTAATCAAACACTCACCCCCAGTCTACTGATCTGGGTTTAATCCATCATCATTCTTTAGCTCACTCCACCACCCCAGTTCAGACATGGCCATATGCAAATCAGTCTGACCCTGTGCCTCATGGGAACAGTCCAGCCCGAACTGCCAAGCCATGTCTTCCCTGGACCGGAAACAAGCATCCTGGGACCGGTTTCTGGCTATTCAGCCGTCATCAGCCAGGCTAGCTTGAATCCAGTGGCAAAGTGAGCAAGGGACCCACGTCTGGGCATACCCTGCCAACTTAGGGCGAACAAAGCGATACCAAAGGGGATGATGGACGGAGCGCTTGAGCTAATCAAACACTCACCCCCAGTCTACTGATCTGGGTTTAATCCATCATCATTCTTTAGCTCACTCCACCACCCCAGTTCAGACATGGCCATATGCAAATCAGTCTGACCCTGTGCATCATGGGAACAGTCCAGCCCGAACTGCCAAGCCATGTCTTCCCTGGACCGGAAACAAGCATCCTGGGACCGGTTTCTGGCTATTCAGCCGTCATCAGCCAGGCTAGCTTGAATCCAGTGGCAAAGTGAGCAATGGACCCACGTCTGGTCATACCCTGCCAACTTAGGGCGAACAAAGCGATACCAAAGGGGATGATGGACGGAGCGCTTGAGCTAATCAAACACTCACCCCCAGTCTACTGATCTGGGTTTAATCCATCATCATTCTTTAGCTCACTCCACCACCCCAGTTCAGACATGGCCATATGCAAATCAGTCTGACCCTGTGCCTCATGGGAACAGTCCAGCCCGAACTGCCAAGCCATGTCTTCCCTGGACCGGAAACAAGCATCCTGGGACCGGTTTCTGGCTATTCAGCCGTCATCAGCCAGGCTAGCTTGAATCCAGTGGCAAAGTGAGCAAGGCACCCACGTCTGGGCATACCCTGCCAACTTAGGGCGAACAAAGCGATACCAAAGGGGATGATGGACGGAGTGCTTGAGCTAATCAAACACTCACCCCCAGTCTACTGATCTGGGTTTAATCCATCATCATTCTTTAGCTCACTCCACCACCCCAGTTCAGACATGGCCATATGCAAATCAGTCTGACCCTGTGCCTCATGGGAACAGTCCAGCACGAACTGCCAAGCCATGTCTTCCCTGGACCGGAAACAAGCATCCTGGGACCGGTTTCTGGCTATTCAGCCGTCATCAGCCAGGCTAGCTTGAATCCAGTGGCAAAGTGAGCAAGGGACCCACGTCTGGGCATACCCTGCCAACTTAGGGCGAACAAAGCGATACCAAAGGGGTGATGGACGGAGCGCTTGAGCTAATCAAACACTCACCCCCAGTCTACTGATCTGGGTTTAATCCATCATCATTCTTTAGCTCACTCCACCACCCCAGTTCAGACATGGCCATATGCAAATCAGTCTGACCCTGTGCCTCATGGGAACAGTCCAGCCCGAACTGCCAAGCCATGTCTTCCCTGGACCGGAAACAAGCATCCTGGGACCGGTTTCTGGCTATTCAGCCGTCATCAGCCAGGCTAGCTTGAATCCAGTGGCAAAGTGAGCAAGGGACCCACGTCTGGGCATACCCTGCCAACTTAGGGCGAACAAAGCGATACCAAAGGGGATGATGGACGGAGCGCTTGAGCTAATCAAACACTCACCCCCAGTCTACTGATCTGGGTTTAATCCATCATCATTCTTTAGCTCACTCCACCACCCCAGTTCAGACATGGCCATATGCAAATCAGTCTGACCCTGTGCCTCATGGGAACAGTCCAGCCCGAACTGCCAAGCCATGTCTTCCCTGGACCGGAAACAAGCATCCTGGGACCGGTTTCTGGCTATTCAGCCGTCATCAGCCAGGCTAGCTTGAATCCAGTGGCAAAGTGAGCAAGGGACCCACGTCTGGGCATACCCTGCCAACTTAGGGCGAACAAAGCGATACCAAAGGGGATGATGGACGGAGCGCTTGAGCTAATCAAACACTCACCCCCAGTCTACTGATCTGGGTTTAATCCATCATCATTCTTTAGCTCACTCCACCACCCCAGTTCAGACATGGCCATATGCAAATCAGTCTGACCCTGTGCATCATGGGAACAGTCCAGCCCGAACTGCAAAGCCATGTCTTCCCTGGACCGGAAACAAGCATCCTGGGACCGGTTTCTGGCTATTCAGCCGTCATCAGCCAGGCTAGCTTGAATCCAGTGGCAAAGTGAGCAAGGGACCCACGTCTGGTCATACCCTGCCAACTTAGGGCGAACAAAGCGATACCAAAGGGGATGATGGACGGAGCGCTTGAGCTAATCAAACACTCACCCCCAGTCTACTGATCTGGGTTTAATCCATCATCATTCTTTAGCTCACTCCACCACCCCAGTTCAGACATGGCCATATGCAAATCAGTCTGACCCTGTGCCTCATGGGAACAGTCCAGCCCGAACTGCCAAGCCATGTCTTCCCTGGACCGGAAACAAGCATCCTGGGACCGGTTTCTGGCTATTCAGCCGTCATCAGCCAGGCTAGCTTGAATCCAGTGGCAAAGTGAGCAAGGCACCCACGTCTGGGCATACCCTGCCAACTTAGGGCGAACAAAGCGATACCAAAGGGGATGATGGACGGAGCGCTTGAGCTAATCAAACACTCACCCCCAGTCTACTGATCTGGGTTTAATCCATCATCATTCTTTAGCTCACTCCACCACCCCAGTTCAGACATGGCCATATGCAAATCAGTCTGACCCTGTGCCTCATGGGAACAGTCCAGCCCGAACTGCCAAGCCATGTCTTCCCTGGACCGGAAACAAGCATCCTGGGACCGGTTTCTGGCTATTCAGCCGTCATCAGCCAGGCTAGCTTGAATCCAGTGGCAAAGTGAGCAAGGGACCCACGTCTGGGCATACCCTGCCAACTTAGGGCGAACAAAGCGATACCAAAGGGGATGATGGACGGAGCGCTTGAGCTAATCAAACACTCACCCCCAGTCTACTGATCTGGGTTTAATCCATCATCATTCTTTAGCTCACTCCACCACCCCAGTTCAGACATGGCCATATGCAAATCAGTCTGACCCTGTGCCTCATGGGAACAGTCCAGCCCGAACTGCCAAGCCATGTCTTCCCTGGACCGGAAACAAGCATCCTGGGACCGGTTTCTGGCTATTCAGCCGTCATCAGCCAGGCTAGCTTGAATCCAGTGGCAAAGTGAGCAAGGGACCCACGTCTGGTCATACCCTGCCAACTTAGGGCGAACAAAGCGATACCAAAGGGGATGATGGACCAAGCGCTTGAGCTAATCAAACACTCACCCCCAGTCTACTAATCTGGGTTTAATCCATCATCATTCTTTAGCTCACTCCACCACCCCAGTTCAGACATGGCCATATGCAAATCAGTCTGACCCTGTGCCTCATGGGAACAGTCCAGCCCGAACTGCCAAGCCATGTCTTCCCTGGACCGGAAACAAGCATCCTGGGACCGGTTTCTGGCTATTCAGCCGTCATCAGCCAGGCTAGCTTGAATCCAGTGGCAAAGTGAGCAAGGGACCCACGTCTGGGCATACCCTGCCAACTTAGGGCGAACAAAGCGATACCAAAGGGGATGATGGACGGAGCGCTTGAGCTAATCAAACACTCACCCCCAGTCTACTGATCTGGGTTTAATCCATCATCATTATTTAGCTCACTCCACCACCCCAGTTCAGACATGGCCATATGCAAATCAGTCTGACCCTGTGCCTCATGGGAACAGTCCAGCCCGAACTTCCAAGCCATGTCTTCCCTGGACCGGAAACAAGCATCCTGGGACCGGTTTCTGGCTATTCAGCCATCATCAGCCAGGCTAGCTTGAATCCAGTGGCAAAGTGAGCAAGGGACCCACGTCTGGGCATACCCTGCCAACTTAGGGCGAACAAAGCGATACCAAAGGGGATGATGGACGGAGCGCTTGAGCTAATCAAACACTCACCCCCAGTCTACTGATCTGGGTTTAATCCATCATCATTCTTTAGCTCACTCCACCTCCCCAGTTCAGACATGGCCATATGCAAATCAGTCTGACCCTGTGCCTCATGGGAACAGTCCAGCCCGAACTGCCAAGCCATGTCTTCCCTGGACCGGAAACAAGCATCCTGGGACCGGTTTCTGGCTATTCAGCCGTCATCAGCCAGGCTAGCTTGAATCCAGTGGCAAAGTGAGCAAGGGACCCACGTCTGGGCATACCCTGCCAACTTAGGGCGAACAAAGCGATACCAAAGGGGATGATGGACGGAGCGCTTGAGCTAATCAAACACTCACCCCCAGTCTACTGATCTGGGTTTAATCCATCATCATTCTTTAGCTCACTCCACCACCCCAGTTCAGACATGGCCATATGCAAATCAGTCTGACCCTGTGCCTCATGGGAACAGTCCAGCCCGAACTGCCAAGCCATGTCTTCCCTGGACCGGAAACAAGCATCCTGGGACCGGTTTCTGGCTATTCAGCCGTCATCAGCCAGGCTAGCTTGAATCCAGTGGCAAAGTGAGCAAGGGACCCACGTCTGGGCATACCCTGCCAACTTAGGGCGAACAAAGCGATACCAAAGGGGATGATGGACGGAGCGCTTGAGCTAATCAAACACTCACCCCCAGTCTACTGATCTGGGTTTAATCCATCATCATTGTTTAGCTCACTCCACCACCCCAGTTCAGACATGGCCATATGCAAATCAGTCTGACCCTGTGCCTCATGGGAACAGTCCAGCCCGAACTGCCAAGCCATGTCTTCCCTGGACCGGAAACAAGCATCCTGGGACCGGTTTCTGGCTATTCAGCCGTCATCAGCCAGGCTAGCTTGAATCCAGTGGCAAAGTGAGCAAGGGACCCACGTCTGGGCATACCCTGCCAACTTAGGGCGAACAAAGCGATACCAAAGGGGATGATGGACGGAGCGCTTGAGCTAATCAAACACTCACCCCCAGTCTACTGATCTGGGTTTAATCCATCATCATTCTTTAGCTCACTCCACCACCCCAGTTCAGACATGGCCATATGCAAATCAGTCTGACCCTGTGCCTCATGGGAACAGTCCAGCCCGAACTGCCAAGCCATGTCTTCCCTGGACCGGAAACAAGCATCCTGGGACCGGTTTCTGGCTATTCAGCCGTCATCAGCCAGGCTAGCTTGAATCCAGTGGCAAAGTGAGCAAGGGACCCACGTCTGGGCATACCCTGCCAACTTAGGGCGAACAAAGCGATACCAAAGGGGATGATGGACGGAGCGCTTGAGCTAATCAAACACTCACCCCCAGTCTACTGATCTGGGTTTAATCCATCATCATTCTTTAGCTCACTCCACCACCCCAGTTCAGACATGGCCATATGCAAATCAGTCTGACCCTGTGCATCATGGGAACAGTCCAGCCCGAACTGCCAAGCCATGTCTTCCCTGGACCGGAAACAAGCATCCTGGGACCGGTTTCTGGCTATTCAGCCGTCATCAGCCAGGCTAGCTTGAATCCAGTGGCAAAGTGAGCAAGGGACCCACGTCTGGTCATACCCTGCCAACTTAGGGCGAACAAAGCGATACCAAAGGGGATGATGGACGGAGCGCTTGAGCTAATCAAACACTCACCCCCAGTCTACTGATCTGGGTTTAATCCATCATCATTCTTTAGCTCACTCCACCACCCCAGTTCAGACATGGCCATATGCAAATCAGTCTGACCCTGTGCCTCATGGGAACAGTCCAGCCCGAACTGCCAAGCCATGTCTTCCCTGGACCGGAAACAAGCATCCTGGGACCGGTTTCTGGCTATTCAGCCGTCATCAGCCAGGCTAGCTTGAATCCAGTGGCAAAGTGAGCAAGGCACCCACGTCTGGGCATACCCTGCCAACTTAGGGCGAACAAAGCGATACCAAAGGGGATGATGGACGGAGTGCTTGAGCTAATCAAACACTCACCCCCAGTCTACTGATCTGGGTTTAATCCATCATCATTCTTTAGCTCACTCCACCACCCCAGTTCAGACATGGCCATATGCAAATCAGTCTGACCCTGTGCCTCATGGGAACAGTCCAGCACGAACTGCCAAGCCATGTCTTCCCTGGACCGGAAACAAGCATCCTGGGACCGGTTTCTGGCTATTCAGCCGTCATCAGCCAGGCTAGCTTGAATCCAGTGGCAAAGTGAGCAAGGGACCCACGTCTGGGCATACCCTGCCAACTTAGGGCGAACAAAGCGATACCAAAGGGGGTGATGGACGGAGCGCTTGAGCTAATCAAACACTCACCCCCAGTCTACTGATCTGGGTTTAATCCATCATCATTCTTTAGCTCACTCCACCACCCCAGTTCAGACATGGCCATATGCAAATCAGTCTGACCCTGTGCCTCATGGGAACAGTCCAGCCCGAACTGCCAAGCCATGTCTTCCCTGGACCGGAAACAAGCATCCTGGGACCGGTTTCTGGCTATTCAGCCGTCATCAGCCAGGCTAGCTTGAATCCAGTGGCAAAGTGAGCAAGGGACCCACGTCTGGGCATACCCTGCCAACTTAGGGCGAACAAAGCGATACCAAAGGGGATGATGGACGGAGCGCTTGAGCTAATCAAACACTCACCCCCAGTCTACTGATCTGGGTTTAATCCATCATCATTCTTTAGCTCACTCCACCACCCCAGTTCAGACATGGCCATATGCAAATCAGTCTGACCCTGTGCCTCATGGGAACAGTCCAGCCCGAACTGCCAAGCCATGTCTTCCCTGGACCGGAAACAAGCATCCTGGGACCGGTTTCTGGCTATTCAGCCGTCATCAGCCAGGCTAGCTTGAATCCAGTGGCAAAGTGAGCAAGGGACCCACGTCTGGGCATACCCTGCCAACTTAGGGCGAACAAAGCGATACCAAAGGGGATGATGGACGGAGCGCTTGAGCTAATCAAACACTCACCCCCAGTCTACTGATCTGGGTTTAATCCATCATCATTCTTTAGCTCACTCCACCACCCCAGTTCAGACATGGCCATATGCAAATCAGTCTGACCCTGTGCATCATGGGAACAGTCCAGCCCGAACTGCAAAGCCATGTCTTCCCTGGACCGGAAACAAGCATCCTGGGACCGGTTTCTGGCTATTCAGCCGTCATCAGCCAGGCTAGCTTGAATCCAGTGGCAAAGTGAGCAAGGGACCCACGTCTGGTCATACCCTGCCAACTTAGGGCGAACAAAGCGATACCAAAGGGGATGATGGACGGAGCGCTTGAGCTAATCAAACACTCACCCCCAGTCTACTGATCTGGGTTTAATCCATCATCATTCTTTAGCTCACTCCACCACCCCAGTTCAGACATGGCCATATGCAAATCAGTCTGACCCTGTGCCTCATGGGAACAGTCCAGCCCGAACTGCCAAGCCATGTCTTCCCTGGACCGGAAACAAGCATCCTGGGACCGGTTTCTGGCTATTCAGCCGTCATCAGCCAGGCTAGCTTGAATCCAGTGGCAAAGTGAGCAAGGCACCCACGTCTGGGCATACCCTGCCAACTTAGGGCGAACAAAGCGATACCAAAGGGGATGATGGACGGAGCGCTTGAGCTAATCAAACACTCACCCCCAGTCTACTGATCTGGGTTTAATCCATCATCATTCTTTAGCTCACTCCACCACCCCAGTTCAGACATGGCCATATGCAAATCAGTCTGACCCTGTGCCTCATGGGAACAGTCCAGCCCGAACTGCCAAGCCATGTCTTCCCTGGACCGGAAACAAGCATCCTGGGACCGGTTTCTGGCTATTCAGCCGTCATCAGCCAGGCTAGCTTGAATCCAGTGGCAAAGTGAGCAAGGGACCCACGTCTGGGCATACCCTGCCAACTTAGGGCGAACAAAGCGATACCAAAGGGGATGATGGACGGAGCGCTTGAGCTAATCAAACACTCACCCCCAGTCTACTGATCTGGGTTTAATCCATCATCATTCTTTAGCTCACTCCACCACCCCAGTTCAGACATGGCCATATGCAAATCAGTCTGACCCTGTGCCTCATGGGAACAGTCCAGCCCGAACTGCCAAGCCATGTCTTCCCTGGACCGGAAACAAGCATCCTGGGACCGGTTTCTGGCTATTCAGCCGTCATCAGCCAGGCTAGCTTGAATCCAGTGGCAAAGTGAGCAAGGGACCCACGTCTGGGCATACCCTGCCAACTTAGGGCGAACAAAGCGATACCAAAGGGGATGATGGACGGAGCGCTTGAGCTAATCAAACACTCACCCCCAGTCTACTGATCTGGGTTTAATCCATCATCATTCTTTAGCTCACTCCACCACCCCAGTTCAGACATGGCCATATGCAAATCAGTCTGACCCTGTGCCTCATGGGAACAGTCCAGCCCGAACTGCCAAGCCATGTCTTCCCTGGACCGGAAACAAGCATCCTGGGACCGGTTTCTGGCTATTCAGCCGTCATCAGCCAGGCTAGCTTGAATCCAGTGGCAAAGTGAGCAAGGGACCCACGTCTGGGCATACCCTGCCAACTTAGGGCGAACAAAGCGATACCAAAGGGGATGATGGACGGAGCGCTTGAGCTAATCAAACACTCACCCCCAGTCTACTGATCTGGGTTTAATCCATCATCATTCTTTAGCTCACTCCACCACCCCAGTTCAGACATGGCCATATGCAAATCAGTCTGACCCTGTGCCTCATGGGAACAGTCCAGCCCGAACTGCCAAGCCATGTCTTCCCTGGACCGGAAACAAGCATCCTGGGACCGGTTTCTGGCTATTCAGCCGTCATCAGCCAGGCTAGCTTGAATCCAGTGGCAAAGTGAGCAAGGGACCCACGTCTGGGCATACCCTGCCAACTTAGGGCGAACAAAGCGATACCAAAGGGGATGATGGACGGAGAGCTTGAGCTAATCAAACACTCACCCCCAGTCTACTGATCTGGGTTTAATCCATCATCATTCTTTAGCTCACTCCACCACCCCAGTTCAGACATGGCCATATGCAAATCAGTCTGACCCTGTGCCTCATGGGAACAGTCCAGCCCGAACTGCCAAGCCATGTCTTCCCTGGACCGGAAACAAGCATCCTGGGACCGGTTTCTGGCTATTCAGCCGTCATCAGCCAGGCTAGCTTGAATCCAGTGGCAAAGTGAGCAAGGGACCCACGTCTGGGCATACCCTGCCAACTTAGGGCGAACAAAGCGATACCAAAGGGGATGATGGACGGAGCGCTTGAGCTAATCAAACACTCACCCCCAGTCTACTGATCTGGGTTTAATCCATCATCATTCTTTAGCTCACTCCACCACCCCAGTTCAGACATGGCCATATGCAAATCAGTCTGACCCTGTGCCTCATGGGAACAGTCCAGCCCGAACTGCCAAGCCATGTCTTCCCTGGACCGGAAACAAGCATCCTGGGACCGGTTTCTGGCTATTCAGCCGTCATCAGCCAGGCTAGCTTGAATCCAGTGGCAAAGTGAGCAAGGGACCCACGTCTGGGCATACCCTGCCAACTTAGGGCGAACAAAGCGATACCAAAGGGGATGATGGACGGAGCGCTTGAGCTAATCAAACACTCACCCCCAGTCTACTGATCTGGGTTTAATCCATCATCATTCTTTAGCTCACTCCACCACCCCAGTTCAGACATGGCCATATGCAAATCAGTCTGACCCTGTGCCTCATGGGAACAGTCCAGCCCGTACTGCCAAGCCATGTCTTCCCTGGACCGGAAACAAGCATCCTGGGACCGGTTTCTGGCTATTCAGCCGTCATCAGCCAGGCTAGCTTGAATCCAGTGGCAAAGTGAGCAAGGGACCCACGTCTGGGCATACCCTGCCAACTTAGGGCGAACAAAGCGATACCAAAGGGGATGATGGACGGAGCGCTTGAGCTAATCAAACACTCACCCCCAGTCTACTGATCTGGGTTTAATCCATCATCATTCTTTAGCTCACTCCACCACCCCAGTTCAGACATGGCCATATGCAAATCAGTCTGACCCTGTGCCTCATGGGAACAGTCCAGCCCGAACTGCCAAGCCATGTCTTCCCTGGACCGGAAACAAGCATCCTGGGACCGGTTTCTGGCTATTCAGCCGTCATCAGCCAGGCTAGCTTGAATCCAGTGGCAAAGTGAGCAAGGGACCCACGTCTGTGCATACCCTGCCAACTTAGGGCGAACAAAGCGATACCAAAGGGGATGATGGACGGAGCGCTTGAGCTAATCAAACACTCACCCCCAGTCTACTGATCTGGGTTTAATCCATCATCATTCTTTAGCTCACTCCACCACCCCAGTTCAGACATGGCCATATGCAAATCAGTCTGACCCTGTGCCTCATGGGAACAGTCCAGCCCGAACTGCCAAGCCATGTCTTCCCTGGACCGGAAACAAGCATCCTGGGACCGGTTTCTGGCTATTCAGCCATCATCAGCCAGGCTAGCTTGAATCCAGTGGCAAAGTGAGCAAGGGACCCACGTCTGGGCATACCCTGCCAACTTAGGGCGAACAAAGCGATACCAAAGGGGATGATGGACGGAGCGCTTGAGCTAATCAAACACTCACCCCCAGTCTACTGATCTGGGTTTAATCCATCATCATTCTTTAGCTCACTCCACCACCCCAGTTCAGACATGGCCATATGCAAATCAGTCTGACCCTGTGCCTCATGGGAACAGTCCAGCCCGAACTGCCAAGCCATGTCTTCCCTGGACCGGAAACAAGCATCCTGGGACCGGTTTCTGGCTATTCAGCCGTCATCAGCCAGGCTAGTTTGAATCCAGTGGCAAAGTGAGCAAGGGACCCACGTCTGGGCATACCCTGCCAACTTAGGGCGAACAAAGCGATACCAAAGGGGATGATGGACGGAGCGCTTGAGCTAATCAAACACTCACCCCCAGTCTACTGATCTGGGTTTAATCCATCATCATTCTTTAGCTCACTCCACCACCCCAGTTCAGACATGGCCATATGCAAATCAGTCTGACCCTGTGCCTCATGGGAACAGTCCAGCCCGAACTGCCAAGCCATGTCTTCCCTGGACCGGAAACAAGCATCCTGGGACCGGTTTCTGGCTATTCAGCCGTCATCAGCCAGGCTAGCTTGAATCCAGTGGCAAAGTGGCAAGGGACCCACGTCTGGGCATACCCTGCCAACTTAGGGCGAACAAAGCGATACCAAAGGGGATGATGGACGGAGCGCTTGAGCTAATCAAACACTCACCCCCAGTCTACTGATCTGGGTTTAATCCATCATCATTCTTTAGCTCACTCCACCACCCCAGTTCAGACATGGCCATATGCAAATCAGTCTGACCCTGTGCCTCATGGGAACAGTCCAGCCCGAACTGCCAAGCCATGTCTTCCCTGGACCGGAAACAAGCATCCTGGGACCGGTTTCTGGCTATTCAGCCGTCATCAGCCAGGCTAGCTTGAATCCAGTGGCAAAGTGAGCAAGGGACCCACGTCTGGGCATACCCTGCCAACTTAGGGCGAACAAAGCGATACCAAAGGGGATGATGGACGGAGCGCTTGAGCTAATCAAACACTCACCCCCAGTCTACTGATCTGGGTTTAATCCATCATCATTCTTTAGCTCACTCCACCACCCCAGTTCAGACATGGCCATATGCAAATCAGTCTGACCCTGTGCCTCATGGGAACAGTCCAGCCCGAACTGCCAAGCCATGTCTTCCCTGGACCGGAAACAAGCATCCTGGGACCGGTTTCTGGCTATTCAGCCGTCATCAGCCAGGCTAGCTTGAATCCAGTGGCAAAGTGAGCAAGGGACCCACGTCTGGGCATACCCTGCCAACTTAGGGCGAACAAAGCGATACCAAAGGGGATGATGGACGGAGCGCTTGAGCTAATCAAACACTCACCCCCAGTCTACTGATCTGGGTTTAATCCATCATCATTCTTTAGCTCACTCCACCACCCCAGTTCAGACATGGCCATATGCAAATCAGTCTGACCCTGTGCCTCATGGGAACAGTCCAGCCCGAACTGCCAAGCCATGTCTTCCCTGGACCGGAAACAAGCATCCTGGGACCGGTTTCTGGCTATTCAGCCATCATCAGCCAGGCTAGCTTGAATCCAGTGGCAAAGTGAGCAAGGGACCCACGTCTGGGCATACCCTGCCAACTTAGGGCGAACAAAGCGATACCAAAGGGGATGATGGACGGAGCGCTTGAGCTAATCAAACACTCACCCCCAGTCTACTGATCTGGGTTTAATCCATCATCATTCTTTAGCTCACTCCACCACCCCAGTTCAGACATGGCCATATGCAAATCAGTCTGACCCTGTGCCTCATGGGAACAGTCCAGCCCGAACTGCCAAGCCATGTCTTCCCTGGACCGGAAACAAGCATCCTGGGACCGGTTTCTGGCTATTCAGCCGTCATCAGCCAGGCTAGCTTGAATCCAGTGGCAAAGTGAGCAAGGCACCCACGTCTGGGCATACCCTGCCAACTTAGGGCGAACAAAGCGATACCAAAGGGGATGATGGACGGAGCGCTTGAGCTAATCAAACACTCACCCCCAGTCTACTGATCTGGGTTTAATCCATCATCATTCTTTAGCTCACTCCACCACCCCAGTTCAGACATGGACCCACGTCTGGGGTGAATGTATGACATTGTTCTGCATTCTGTCCATCAACTGTTATTTTTGCATTTGTCACCCCGAGTGGGACGGGTATGCCCAGACGTGGGTCCCGTGCTCTCCATGCCACTGGAATCAAGCTATCCTGGCTGAAGAGGGGTGAAACCCCGAAACCGGTCCTAGGATGCTTGTTTCCAGTCCAGGGAGGACCTGGCTTGGCAGTTCGGGCTGGACTGTTCCCATGAGGCACAGGGTCAAGACTGATTTGCATATGGCTGGGTCCAAACTGGAATGGCATGGTGAGCAAAAAACGATGGATTTAGGCCCAGATCTCTGTACTGGGGTGAATGTATGACATTGTTCTGCATTCTGTCCATCAACTGTTATTTTTGCATTTGTCACCCCGAGTGGGACGGGTATGCCCAGACGTGGGTCCCATGCTCTCCATGCCACTGGAATCAAGCTATCCTGGCTGAAGAGGGGTGAAACCCCGAAACCGGTCCTAGGATGCTTGTTTCCAGTCCAGGGAGGACCTGGCTTGGCAGTTCGGGCTGGACTGTTCCCATGAGGCACAGGGTCAAGACTGATTTGCATATGGCTGGGTCCAAACTGGAATGGCATGGTGAGCAAAAAAACGATGGATTTAGGCCCAGATCTCTGTACTGGGTGAATGTATGACATTGTTCTGCATTCTGTCCATCAACTGTTATTTTTGCATTTGTCACCCCGAGTGGGACGGGTATGCCCAGACGTGGGTCCCGTGCTCTCCATGCCACTGGAATCAAGCTATCCTGGCTGAAGAGGGGTGAAACCCCGAAACCGGTCCTAGGATGCTTGTTTCCAGTCCAGGAGGACCTGGCTTGGCAGTTCGGGCTGGACTGTTCCCATGAGGCACAGGGTCAAGACTGATTTGCATATGGCTGGGTCCAAACTGGAATGGCATGGTGAGCAAAAAACGATGGATTTAGGCCCAGATCTCTGTACTGGGGTGAATGTATGACATTGTTCTGCATTCTGTCCATCAACTGTTATTTTTGCATTTGTCACCCCGAGTGGGACGGGTATGCCCAGACGTGGGTCCCGTGCTCTCCATGCCACTGGAATCAAGCTATCCTGGCTGAAGAGGGTGAAACCCCGAAACCGGTCCTAGGATGCTTGTTTCCAGTCCAGGGAGGACCTGGCTTGGCAGTTCGGGCTGGACTGTTCCCATGAGGCACAGGGTCAAGACTGATTTGCATATGGCTGGGTCCAAACTGGAATGGCATGGTGAGCAAAAAACGATGGATTTAGGCCCAGATCTCTGTACTGGGGTGAATGTATGACATTGTTCTGCATTCTGTCCATCAACTGTTATTTTTGCATTTGTCACCCCGAGTGGGACGGGTATGCCCAGACGTGGGTCCCGTGTTCTCCATGCCACTGGAATCAAGCTATCCTGGCTGAAGAGGGTGAAACCCCGAAACCGGTCCTAGGATGCTTGTTTCCAGTCCAGGGAGGACCTGGCTTGGCAGTTCGGGCTGGACTGTTCCCATGAGGCACAGGGTCAAGACTGATTTGCATATGGCTGGGTCCAAACTGGAATGGCATGGTGAGCAAAAAAACGATGGATTTAGGCCCAGATCTCTGTACTGGGGTGAATGTATGACATTGTTCTGCATTCTGTCCATCAACTGTTATTTTTGCACAAGTCCAACAGCACTAACATTGCACAGTTACCATGATCCAAGGTTCCACGTATCGTTTCTGCCACCTCAAGCAGAGCTGTCTCTGTGCTGTAACCTGACCTAAATCCTGATTGGGAGTCATGGAGGAGGTTGTTAGATTCAAGATATGCTGACAGTTGTCTCTGCACTTCCTTCTCCAGGATCTTGGCCGGCGCTGGCAAGAGGGAGATAGGCCTGAAGTTTTTTAATTCTGCCGGGTCTGCATCTACTTTCTTAAGAATTGGCTGGACCAATGCGGTTTTCCAAATAGATGGATAAATGCCTGAGTTTAAAGATGCATTCCAAATCTGGTTAAGTGAGGGATTGAGTAATGGTTCGAGTAGAGTAAAAACTTAGCCGGGCATGGGTCAATCGGAGATCCAGATTTGACTTTGATCAGTTCTTTAAGGGACGCTTCAGAGCTGAACTGGTGAAATTCAGACCAGGCGTCTGAGCAGTAAAGTCTGGGTGGGGGCAAGGTTAGAGCACCTGACGGAGTGAACGCAGAGTATGTTGCCTGAACTTTCTCCTGAAAGAAGCAGGAAAGATCCTCACACAGGGTGGCTGAAGGCACTATGGTGCTTTTCAAGGCCTCTGGCTTGATGAAGCCCTGAACAATCCTAAAAACTTCTTTGGCAGAGTTATCAGAAGATATAATTTGATCAGCAACATAGGCCCTAATAGTGTGGCGTTTGAGTTTATTGAATTTTTTTAGTGCTGCTCTGTAAGCGCTCTTAGTCTCAATGTTGTATGTTTTTCGCCATCTCCGCTCCAGCTTCTTACAGAGGCTTTTCTCCATACAGAGTTCGACTGTGAACCAGGGGGCGGAAGGATTATTTCTGGCCACTTTCGTGTTTTTAATCGGGGCTATTTTGTCAAGGGCTGCAGTAACCCAGCAGTTGAAAGTGGAGGCGTCACAGCTAGGTTCCCCTGTGAGCAGCGGAGAGGTATTTGATAGTACTGGCCCTATAGATTCAGGGGATACTTTCCTCCAATTCCTTCTATCTTCGTATTTTGCTCTTGTTAGATCCTTAAAGCTGGGACTAGCAAGATTAAATGGTATTAGGCTGTGATCTGACCATGTAAGAGGAATCGGGTCTTCCACTTTTAAACTAGAGACATTAGTGAAGATCAGATCTAACATATGGCCAGCTTTATGAGTGGGAAGAACGACCTTTTGGGTAAGGTTTAGGCCCCTCAGAGAGTCGGACAGCTGGGAGGCCAGGAGACAGCTATCATTGTCCATATGGACATTGAAGTCCCCAAGGACTATAAAATTCGCGTGTCTCAGTGAAAGATCCGCAATCAGGTCGTAAAGTTCCAGCAGCTCAGAGGACTCAGAGTCCGGGGGTCTGTAAACCAGCAGTCCTGCCACTGCGAAGGTGGGGGAAATTTTAATACTGAAGGACATTGCTTCAAGTAGTCTGGTCTGTTCAATTATTTTATGTGAGATCTCCCAGTGATCTCTTAGGATCACGCCCAGCCCTCCCCCCACTCTGTTACCTGCCCGATTGGCTGTAATTATTCTATAACCTTCTGGAATGGCCAACAGTATATCAGGGTTAGAGCATTCTCTTAACCGTGTTTCAGTGAGAAACATGAGGTCCCAGGATTTTGACTCAAGTGTAAGCCAGATGTCATCCCTATGTTTGGGGAGGGATCTACAATTGATTAAACATGCGTTAATATTGGGCCCAGCGGCTGGCGTGTGTGCTTTAAAGGACATTGCCATACTTTTGCCCTTACATCCACTTCTCAGGATCCGTCCTTTATCAAGTGCAAAGGAGCATGCCTTACAACACAGCTCCTGGCCATGTCCCTCCGATTCCAGAGTACATGGATCAAGACGTGTTGGCTGGGTGCAACCTACCGAGGACAGCTCAAGCAGTTGATACCTTGACCAGACAGTTCTTGTTAATGGATCAGGAAGGGCAGCATGGCTGGCGCTGGACGCGGGCCGGACGCGGACGGGCGCAGACGGGCCAGCGGCGCGCCCGCTGCGCGCGTCCGCTACGTGTCCGCTGTCCCATCGGTTTTAAATGGGAAGCGCACGTTAAAGCAAGCTCCGCCCACTCCAGCATCAGAGTGCAGCTGAGCAAAATGTTGCTGCCAACCCCGCCCTCCACACAATCGGCAGCCTGCCGCGGTGGACCGGGACGAGTGGCAGGTAGGATGCCTCACCAACTGTGCAAAGTGCAAGCAATCAAGTTTAAAAGTTTTAAAACGTTTCAGAACACGTATTTTAAAAACCAATACTTTTTTCCCCAGAGAGTTTCCCCACTGACGGTAGCCGCGCGAGCAGTCCTACCGAGATTCGCTGCGCGTCCGCTGTCCCATCCGCTTTAAATGGGAAGCGCGCGTTAAAGCAAGCTCCACCCACTCCAGCGTCAGAGTGCAGCTGAGCAAAATGTTGCTGCCAACCCCGCCGTCCACACAATCGGCAGCCTGCCACGGTGGACCGGGACGAGTGGCAGGTAGGATGCCTCACCAACTGTGCAAAGTGCAAGCAATCAAGTTCAAAAGTTTTAAAACGTTTCAGAACACGTATTTTAAAAACCAATACTTTTTGCCCCAGAGAGTTTCCCCACTGACGGTAGCCACGCGAGCAGTCCTACCGAGATTCGCTGCGCGTCCGCTGTCCCATCCACTTTAAATGGGAAGCGCGCGTTAAAGCAAGCTCCGCCCACTCCAGCGTCAGAGTGCAGCTGAGCAAAATGTTGCTGCCAACCCCGCCCTCCACACAATCAGCAGCCTGCCGCGGTGGATCGGGATGAGTGGCAGGTAGGATGCCTCATCAACTGTGCAAAGTGCAAGCAATCAAGTTTAAAAGTTTTAAAAAGTTTCAGAACACGTATTTTAAAAAAACCAATACTTTTTTGCCCCAGAGAGTTTTCCCACTGACGGTAGCCGCGCGAGCAGTCCTACCGAGATTCGCTGCGCGTCCGCTATCCCATCCGCTTTAAATGGGAAGTGCGCGTTAAAGCAAGCTCCGCCCACTCCAGCGTCAGAGTGCAGCTGAGCAAAATGTTGCTGCCAACCCCGCCCTCCACACAATCGGCAGCCTGCCGCGGTGGACCCGGACGAGTGGCAGGTAGGATGCCTCACCAACTGTGCAAAGTGCAAGCAATCAAGTTTAAAAGTTTTAAAAAGTTTCAGAACACGTATTGTCGAAACCAATACTTTTTGCCCCAGAGAGTTTCCCCACTGACGGTAGCCGCGCGAGCAGTCCTACCGAGATAAGCTTCACCACATTCGCTCCTTCACAGCGGCTTGTGAACTGTTGCAGATTGAGGCTGTAGAGAAGCCCAGATCAGGGGCGGTAGCAATGGGGTGCAGAGCTGACAGATTCCTGAGGTGGAGGCGAGCCTTTTCCTAATCTGGAAGGTCCAGACCAGACTTCGTCATGATCGCTTCGGAGAGGAAGGATCTCTTAGAGAGACTTTCTGAGGATTCATCATCCAGGGACCCTTCTTGAACATGTCGGAGCCTAAGCTCTTGATGCAGCTTTGGAGACTGGGCAGTGATCGGGTCAGGGGGGCACGTTGGACACTGGTGTGATGGTCACAGACCCCCTCTGTTCTTTTACCACTGGATTGGTGTTGGGTACTCTGGTGACCTCCTTGATCCTGGGACATTGGTTTGTTTATGCTCTTGTTGGGGTTTTATTGTTGGGGTGCTCTCATACAAGGTATAGCTATCATTCTTTACTTACACACTGGATGGGTGGGTTGTTCCTACTGGCCAGTGGGAAATGGGTCATCCTGGGGCTAGGACTCAAGATTTATGGATAGGAGGGACACCATATTACTACCTCACGGAATACTTTGAGAGTTCTGACTCTCAACGTCAAGGGGCTTAATAATCCTGTTAAATGACAGGCTATAATTTCCTATCTGGAACATACAAATGCAGACATCTGCTTACTTCAAGAGACACACCTACTAGCGAGTGATTGGCATCGGCTCAAGACCAGGGCCTTTCCCCAGCAGCACTTCTCCTCGGCACGAAAGGCAGCGGTGTTGCAATGTTGTTGTCATGCTCATTTCGGGGGAAAGTGGAGTCCAAAATAGCAGAAGTCAGGGGCCGCTTCCTTGTTTATCGCATACACTTAGGGTCGCACACTTTGGTACTGGGTACTTTATATGCACCAAACGAGGGACAGGAACAGTTTTTGCACAGAGCTATAGCAGACACCATGAAACACAGGATCCCCCCTTAATCGGGGGGATCTTAATTTTGTTTTTCACATTGATCTGGACTGGCCAGCTCATAGACAGGGAGCAACAGGAGCTATTACTGCAGGTAGTGCTCTACGGCTTCAAGAGATTGGCCTGAAAGAGCTATGGCGTGTTTGCTATCCACTAACGCGAGACTTTATCTTCTATTCCCATGCACACAAATCTTATGCTTGACTGGACCAATTCTTGGGCTCTAGAGATGTACAGATGGCGGTCACTTCAGAGGAAATAGAACTGCCTTCTCTGTCTGATCACTTCGCTCTCTCTTTGGACCTTGCATTACCCTGGCATGACACTACCACCCGGGCCTGGTGGCTACGGGAGACAGACAGGTCCAACAGAAGGAGTGGGCAATTGTTGAATACTTAAGGATCAATGATACCCCGATACTCCTGTCTCAGTAGTCTGGGACGCTTTGAAGGTGGTTATTAGAGGGGAGTTATTGAAATTTCTGCAGTAGATAAGAAACTGAGGAAGGATAAGTGCACACAATTACAGCAGCAAGTACAGGAGCTGGAATGCATTCATCATCGAACAGGGGCCCCAAGGGCATGGCGCCAGCTGAAATCCATGCGGAAAGAACTGGAAGGGTTGGATCTAGATAGCGCAGAATATTCCCTACTTTGTCTTAAACACTCATTTTATATGGGGGGGAACAAATGTGGGAGGCCCAACATCAGGCTACCACAGTGGACTCCTTATTGACTAGAGAGGAAGCCCTTGTTGAATGGGATGGGCCTGATGCTGCAAGGTTTGGGGAGTTTTAAAGATCTTTACTCTGCACAAACTCTCCCCACACATGATATAGCTCATTACCTGGGTGGGTCCAAAGTGACACGCTTGACTGAAGATCAGGCATCCAGGCTAGACAGCCCCATCAAAATAGAAGAGGCCATATCAGCGATCTCTAGACAGAAACCCCCTAAGTCGCCTGGCCCGGACGGTTTTGCAGCGATTTTTTACAAGTTTTTCTGCACTTCTATAGCTCGGCTCCTTACTAGAGTATTCAACTCAATCACGAGTCCCGCTGCACTCCCCCCCCTCAATGACGGATGCCTCCATAGTGGTCATAGCAAAACCTGGTAAAGAAAAGCAGCATTGTGGATCCTATCGACCCATCTCTCTCTTAAATGTGGATGCTAAATTATTTACGGGTATATTAGCAGCCCGTCTTGCACCCTTAATGTCTGGATTGGTGGCCCCTGATCAGGTGGGATTTATTCCTCATACACACTGCGCGGACAATACCACACAAATTTTGCACCTTATTGACAAATCCAATCGCTCCCAGAGAGAAATGATGTTATTTTCCATTGACACTGAAAAGGCTTTCTGCTACGTTCACTGGCCTTACTTAGCTGAGACGCTGGCTCATTTTGGCCTGGGTGAGCGGTTCCATGCCTGGATATTCAGCAACTATGTGGACCCTAAGGCCTCTGTTAGAGTCAACAGGAGAAGTTCTGCCCAATTACAAATACGCTGTGGTATGAGACAGGGGTGCCCCTTGTCACCCCTGTTATTTGTGCTCTATATGGACACATTCAACCACAGGGTGAGAGATAACCCAAAAATTACGGAATGTGCTTCAGGGGTAAGGAGCATGTTATTACACAATACGCTGATGATGTTATTGTGTCGCTGGATGATCCCCGAGGTGCCCTGCCAAGCTTCCTGGACGAGGTGAAACAGTTTGGGGAGGCATCAGGCTTCCACGTGAATCTCTCTAAATCACAGGCCCTTGGTCTCAAAGTCTACCCCAACATTGGGGCCTACTTGACTCAGAACCACTTGATACGGTGAGCATCACCATCTATCCCTTACTTGGGTATTCAGTTGGCCCGGATTCTCGAAGGGGTTACGATTCTCAACCACCAGGGCCTACTAAGAGAGAGAAGGCTGATCTAGCACGGTGGCAACTATATCCACTGTCCCTGCTGGGACGCATCGCAGCCCTAAAAATTACGATCCTTCCAAGAATTCTTTACATTTTCCAAACTCTCCCCCTACTGCCACCGGTAGGGTCTATATAATCTCTACAAGAAGCGTTACATCGCTTTGTGTTGGTGGGTAGAAGACCTCAGATGAAATGCAAACTCAGCTGGAGCCCCCCCAAATGTGGGAGGCCTGGGAGTCCCAAGCCTGCTACATTACGTCCAGGCAACACAGCTTCGCTATTTGGCCAAATGGTCTCGTCCAGAATCGGAGAAGCCATGGCTGTTTATGGACAGGGCACTGGCAGGAATGGTGCTGTGGAAAATCCCATTCTTACCTCGCACCCAGCGCCCTTTGAATCTCTATCTATCCCTGATCACCACGCCTACCTTGAAGGTCTGGGATAGCCAGGCGACCCAAAAGGGCCTCACGTCATTCCCTTCTCCTGTGACCCCGGTAGTGGGAAATAGGAATTTCTCTTCGGGTCTGGATAGCGTTCTATTACAAACCTGGCAGAAGGCGGGATGTTGGTCCATAGGTCATTTCTTTGACGAGGATGGCCCCATACCTTTTGACTCCCTGTGAGCTGATTTCAATATCCCTAAATAGGAACGGTTTCATTACATTCAGGAAAACTCCTACCACCGGCCGCTACTGGATGGGGAGTTCATTAAAAGTTGCAACCTGTTATTGCAAAGCAGAACCAGTGTGCTGCCACAGCTCTTTGAATTGTCATTTCCTGTTTTCCTGCAACAATATAAACAAATTTAAGCAGAAGATCCACGTTCAAGCTGCTTTGTATCGCCCACAAAGCGATACATGGGCCGGGACCACTCTTCATCAGAAATAAAATCACCAAACACATTCAACAAAGGAACATCCTCTCTAGAGTCAAAGTCCCAACGTACAAGAAAAAAACCATGGGTGGCACATCCTTCTCTGTTCAAGCAGCCAAACTATGGAACTCTTTACCCCCAACAGAAGATCCACGGATAACCACCTTATCTTCAGAAAACTACTCAAGAATTGGCTCATCCCCACATAACCACAATACGCAAACAGAAATATACAGCATATCCCTCTGTATATAAGCATTTATTTGGACTATAGATATGTACCTATATATGTGTATTGCTTTGTATAAACGAGTATAATAATTATGTTTCAGAAATATAGATATTTGTTAGTTCTGCTTAACAAATGTACATATTACTGATAGTTACATTATTCTATGTTTTAACATGTATATAAGTGACTGCATGAATAAGTAAATCTTTTATCATAACTATTTATCTACAGTTGCTTCACTATTGAATTACAAAAAATGTAAAAAACAAATAAATTAATTTAAAGTACAACAACACTTGAAAGCTGGAGTTTATTAAATACATCTTTAATCTACATACACCATACACTACCTTCCTTAGGCATATATATATATATATATATATATAGATCTGAATAGTAAAAAGTATGAGAGGATGCAAGGAGGGGTAGAGGAAGAAAGAGTCTAGAAAGGGTTATTTTGGGGATCATAGTAGGAGTATGGGGTTTGGGATGAATGAGAGAGTGGAGGTAGAGGATATATTGATAGAGGTATAGGGTGAGAAATAGGGAAGTGCATTGGAAAGAGTAGTAGAATGAGGTTTGAGATGAGTTAGAGAATTGAGGTAGAGGATATATTGAGAGCGGTATAGGGTGAGAAATAGGGTAGTGCATTGTATATGCTGAATTATGAGAAAAGTAATAAATATATAGATACATAAGTACATGGAAGGTATATATATATATATATATATATATACATATACATATATATATATATATGAACTAAAATAAATATATTCTAGACCCTTCCCTCTTCTATCCCTCCACTATTCCTTTTCACTCCAAAAAAAGACTCACATGTCCACCACCCAAATTAATTTCATATTTCCTATACTAACTCCCCTTTACCTCCCCTTTACTCACCCCAAGCCCCCTCCTACTGCTAAAACTCCTCCCCCCAAAAAGTTTTTTTAAAAAGATTCTAGCCCCTTTCCTCTTCTATCCCTCCTTTATCCCTTCACTATTCTTTTTCAATCCAAATAACAGACTAATATGTCCTCCACTCAAATTGATTGCATATTTCCCTATACTAATTACTACTAATCCTGTTAGGTTCTGAAGCAGCCTGCTACTCATTGAAAAGCGCTTCAACACCTCATCAGTGGTAGCAAGTGCTATATCAATGCAAAACTTCTCCCTCTTATATCCCGCCACTATTCTTCTCGATCTAAATAACTGACTAACATATCCATCACTCAAATTACTTTCATATTTCACTATACGAATTCAACATTAACCCTTTATGGGTTCCGGAGTAGCGTGCTACTCGCTAAAGAAGCGTTTCATCAGGGGTAACAAGCGCTATGTAATGCAAACCTTTTTCCCTCTTCTATCCCTCCGCTATCCTTCTCAATCCAAATAACTGACTAACCTATCCACCACTCAAATTACTTTCATATTTTCACTACAGTAATTCACCTCTAATCCTTTATGGGTTCCGAAGCAGCTGCTACTTGCCGAAAAAGCGATTGGACGCCTCATCAGGGGTAGTAAGCAGGGCTCGAGTCGGGGTACCACGCGGGTGGACGGCGTCCCCCCACTTATTTTACCGGGTTTTTACCGGGTGGACGCCGTCCCCCCTGCCCAAAAGATGGAGCCGGTAACCGAGTCTGCACCTGCGCGCGAATGATAGCCTTTCAAATGCACCCGAGGCTTAGACTAATCTCCCCTTCCACCTCGTGCCCTCCCCTTGCCAGCCTTTCTCAGAGCACAGCCGAGGCGCCAAGGCTTCAAGGAGCTGCGCTATCAACACGCCGAGCATGTCACTTCCAGGGACCCCGACAGATGCCCGTAGTGCCTACGGCCCGAGTCTGTAATAACCGTGTAATCCGAGGAATGGGTCCTGTGTATAGTGTGTTCTTGAGTTTTGAGTGACTGCCACTTATTGCAGTATTATACCTCTACTTGTATCTTGTATGTATTCACGCATTTCAGACGGAGACCGTCAAATTTCGTGACGTCACTTCCTGTCGTGGCGTCACTTCCGGTGACACCGCCTAACTTGGAGCGTCCCCCCACTTCTTTTTTTAGGACTTGTGCCCTGGTAGTAAGCGCTATATAAATGCAATTGCAATACAATACAATAAAACACAAAACTTAAGAAGCCATAAGGAGCAGATTTCTTGATCAAACCCTTCCCATAGCGCTGACACGTGCTAGACTTCCTGTGATTTGACTGCACGCGAACCCTGTTCATCTTTAATAGCAATAGAGGCAGACAATGAGCGCACGCGCCCCGCTGCGCTGCTCCCCGGTGGAGATGTACTTCCACAACAACGAGAATAAATGCCGGGCATTAGGATGTTTCCGCGCTCTAATGTTATGAGGAACAGGTACATTTTCTCCTTCCCTCCATTCCCCCCAGGCCCATCACGCAAGGGGAGAAAGTTTAACTGGCTGGCATGGGAGAGAGTGCAATTAATATACTTTTAAAGAAGCCGGAATAGGGCATAAATCACGGAAGATGCGCGGCACAGACTCCAAGGACCTCATGAAATATTCATGCTCCGAGCTACCGGCTGAGAGCAGGTAGTGAGGGAGCCGCACGCGCTAGCCTTCCCTGCCTCGCTCCTCACTCAGATCTGAGCCAGTGCCTCTTACACATGGCGGCGCCTTTTACCACCGCCCCTGGACAAGGCCGATTCAATTAGAAGGCAGGATGTCTTTTCTGCTTTGTATGACCCACTCTCCTGTGTAGACAGAGCTCATGCATGTCACATGAGGGCGCGAGAAAAGCAGGGTCCCCGGAAGGACATGCGCTGACTGTGCGTTTCACTGATTTGTGCCCATAGAACACGGTGACGAAAAGCAATGTTGTTCACTTTGTATTTATTTTAAAAAGCCGATGAAAGCAGAGAGCAGGTCTTTTTTGAGGTTCTCTGCATGCTGTGAGTTATGACTGCCAGGCCTGTATCTGTGCGTATTCACAGCATGTGATAACATGCACACACGTGTTGGAGGAGCTATAATGCTATGACTGTATTGCTTACACGGCTGCTTCTAGTGATACAACCTTACAGGCATTTAAGTGTGAGCCCATGTTTACCTGATAAAAAATATATAACTATACTAGTTGCAACTTCTTTTTTCACTGATCACAAAATAAATATTGATAAATACTGATAGGGTGGGCAAAACATAAGGTTAAGAAATACAGATGCAAATGTTAAAAAAAAGTCCACAAACCCGAAAGCCCTACTTACATTTGAATTGTCATGTGACAAATTTGCAATCTATGTCTTTTATGATATTTGCACAAACCAGGGTAGGATTGCTATTCTGCAGGGAGCCATCACAAATCAGCTGCCCTGTTTCCTCCCCTCGCAGATTCCTAATCAGTTGTCCTGCTAACATTAATCTTAATCTCTTGCACCAGTATGCAGGTCTGCCTACATGGTATACCATCAGTGTTATTTTCACCAGTTTCCTTATGTAACATTAGCGCTGTCTTCATTATTGCTTAGCCCTGGGCATCAGTGTCCACTCGCCTATTTTTCTAGGTCTGGCCGAAGACACCTATAGCTTGCTAAAATATTGCATGTTCGCACAATACACAAGATATAACATACAGGCGCAGGGGCTCGAGTCAGCTTGACTTTTTGAGCCCACTTTAGGCATTGGCTTTCTGGGTTGTCTGCCACCATTTGACATCAGCCCCACCCATTGCATTTTGCATGAGTGGCTCCATGTTGTTAAAAGCAAAGAACAAGCATTGCGGGAGGAGGGGAAATGAAGATGGAAAGAAACCAGTAGCAGAATCAGAAGCCATAAGGAGCGAAATCCTCAAGCCCCTCCGTATGTTCACAGGCACTGCACCCTCGCTATGGCATAAGTGCAAACTTATTAAAAGGGAGGTTCAATCTTATTATCATCAGGCAATCCTTACAACGTGCCAGGTCACATACGGAGTCACGAGCCAGCTGCGCATGTCAACAACCATCGGTAGAGCCCATAGTTCTGGCTTCTCTAAGCCAAACCCATTTGGATTTGACATTGCTTGTTTTTGTACGACACCAGTGCGTATTAGATTGAGAAGTCTCCGCACATAAAAAGATAGGACTGTCCTATCATCTTATGTATGGAGACTCCGCACTTGTAAATATACTACTCCTAAAATACTTTTGTGAATTGCAAACAATTTTAAACTTACACAAAAGTGTAAGTTTACTTTTGTGAATCAGGTCCTCGGTCCTCAACTAAAGTCAGAGGGACCTATTCACAAAATACAGTTTGTAGTACTTTAGTAGTACTAAAATAGTATGACTTGTGTTACAAAATGATATTCACAAACTCTACGTTTCTGCCTCTCCTATCTTTTCTGTGCAGAGATTTAGTAGTAAATGGAGGACAGACAGGGTGTAGTGGCTGGAAAATGGCAAATACTTATGACCAATTGGAAGAGGATTTGAAGGGAGGGAGAATGGAAAGTTTAAGGTAGGGTTGAGAATGGGTTTAGGGAGGGACATTTACCCACCCACAAAAGTCCCTTCCTGTTCACAAACTGCAATTCTAAAGTTGCTAAATCCAAAACGGACTAAAAGGTCGTAAATGTACCCAGCTAAGATATGGAGAAAGTCCAGCACCACCACTCATTGGTTTTGTAACTCCCTCACATAAAAAATAATTAAGGCTGGAATTTAAAATAAAACCCCATTAAAAATAATGTTAAAATAAATAAATTTATCTTGATTTTTTAGAAAAATACGTACATTTCATTTAATGTTTTAAATATGAATAAATAAAAATTAAAAATAAATAATTTATTGTAAAATATTTTGATGCCTTTTTAATGTAAAAATAAATGTAACTATTTAAAAAAGCAATGAATTCTATAAATATAGTTTAGTTACTTTTAATATGCAATAAATAAATATAATGATTTTAATTTAAGTGGGAGTTTTGGTTAAACCTTTTACAAATAATTTAATGCAATTTAATGTGTTTAATTAACTAAATATTGAATTCAAAATTAAGTTAATAGTGCTGCAGCATTTTTTAAATTTTGTTCTACATTTTAAATGAAAACTACTCGACCTACCTGCAGCTGAAGAGCAGCGCGCTTGTCCCCCGCCTGGAAGACGATTGCCGAAGCAGCGGGTGGCTGCCGGCTTGCAGACCGGGCGGTAGAAGGGTGAGAGGCCCGCGAGGCGTGTGTCGATCCTGCTGGGCGCTTTAGACTGCCGGAAGCCCCGGATCAGAAATTTATACCTCTCTTTCCTGTGGGAGAAGAGCAGGAAGACGCTTGCTGCTCCGCGGCGGAGCTTTTGAGACTGGCCCCCCCTGTTAGAAACCGCCTTGCAGATGGCGGCCTGATGGGCGCGGCCCGTCCTAGATTAAGCGTGCAGCCGTTGTCAGGCTCGAGACTGCCTGGGAGTTGCTGGCGGCTGGGGCCTGGCTTACCGAGCACCTCATACTGGCCCCTGCACTTCGTCCATACACAACGAGGTGATCCTCGCGGCAGGGAGCAGACAGGTGTGAGCCATCGCCACTGAGCGCTCGGCAGAAGCTGGGTGCATTCAGGTGAGAGCGCTATAAAGGGGGGCCGAAAGAAGTGGCTCCAGGTACAAACCAACGTTAGTGAACCCCCCATCCCTTGGAGGAGATTGCTGCAAGCTACGAAGATTGGGTCCTGCTTCTGGTATAGCTTCTACTATCCTTTGGGACTACCAGTTAGACTTTGGCCGGGGCTACCCTACATGCAAGTAAGGTGCAGGGGGCTCCTAGCTTAGTCCAGAGAATTTAAACGCGCACAGCAAGGATAGTTGAGTAACCTCTCGCCGACGACTGCTGCGAAACAGGGAGTTGGGAGACCGACGGGGGCTATGCTGTCCCTCGGTCCCCCATAACGATGGGCAAGATGGATAAAACACAGTCAAAGTTGCAGTTCGAGCTGCGGAAGTTCAGACACAAGGAGACAAATGCAGACAGAACTACTGAAGAGCAGAATGACAACTTGGAGGAGCCGAAGGTGATATTCGCCAAAAGCGGCAATGCAGAAAAGCCTGTCCACCATAGATGGGAAGATTGACTCGCTGGCTTACCGAATGAATCATATGTCGGAACGCTTAGACAAGCATGCAGAGCGTCTGGACATGGCGGAACGATGAGTGACCGAAGTTGAGGAAGCACAGATGGAAACTAGTACTGCCCAGAAGCAGATGGGGAGGCTCCTCGGTGTCCTACAGGACAAGGCGGAAGATTTGGAGGCCAGATCGAGAAGATCCAACATCCACATAATGGGTCTCCCCGAAACGACCGCCATGGGCAACATTGAGGTGTTTGTTGAGCAGCTCTTGGTGTTACTACTTGGCCGCGATACTTTTTCTGCATGTTCGTTGTTGAGTGCGCCCACCGCTCCCTTGGCCCCAGACCTCTGCCTGGCGCTCTCCCTCGACCTGTTATAGCCAAACTACTGAACTATAGAGACACAGACGCAGCGCTGAAACAGGCTAGGGAGAAACGCGACCTACAGTGTGAGGCTCCTCGATCTCGCTCTTCCCCGATTTCACCATGAGTGTACAGGAAGCGAGACGTCAGTTCGCACCCTTGAAACGATAACTGCGCGAACAGAACCTGCAGTACGCAATGTTATACCCGGCCAGACTGAGGGTCACTTTGGATGGCAAATCAAGAATTTTCACTGACCCCAAGGTTCTCCAAAAGGCCCTTAAAGAATACAGGAAGGCTGGTGAGTGGAGAAAAGGTGCTGGGGAGGGAGTGGGTGCGGCTGGCGGCCACCTGGAGGAGCAGGACTGACACGCTTTAACTTCAGTGTCCTAAGCCCCTCTATGTAAGTCAGTTAAATTGGGTTTACGGATTGATGTGTATTGAAGGGGACATTTGGAAACCTGCTGTCCGACGCTGGAAGAGAATGCCCCAAGGTGCTGTGCTGAGCTGAACACTGAGTAGCCTGCGATAGAGATAGAACTTTTTGCTCTGACACTGTTTGATGTTGGTTTACTCCGAGCTGACTGTGAGACACCTGAGAAAGTGGCAGTGAGTCTGTTCCTACTTGCACTAGTGCCAAGCTCATTGCTGCCCGATGGTTGCCTAATAGATGTGCAGATGGCTGCGGCCTATTGCTGCTGTTGTTTGTGTCTTTTAGGAGATGAGCAGGTAACATCCGCCTCTGCGTGTTACCCACTGCATGGCAACTTGCCAGGAAAGTTATGAGTTGAATTTTGTAAACACTGTTGAGTTATTTGCGAATGAAGGGAGGGGAAATGGAATTCCGTCTATGCTCTGTTGGGGATTGCATAGCGTGGGGGGGGGCATTCTCTGGGGTTTTATTCTTATTTTTGTAATGGCAGATTACAGATGGTGCACACAGGACATGTATATAATATTACGCGTCATCGGAGTTTGGTTGAGAGGTACGCAAAATATTGGTAGTACAGAGCTAATTAATGTAACTTGCAATGGCACAGAGTAAGGACAATAGAGTCCGCTTGCTGACATGGAACGTAGAGGTCTAAATGACTTTAGAACGTTGTGAAAGGTGCTATCTTATCTTACAACTCATGAGATTGACATCGCTTTGCTCCAGGAATCCCATTTTCCCACAGATAGTAAAATGCTTAGTCGGCAGCGGCTGCATGGTCCTTTTCACGCGGTGGGGCTCACCACGCACGCCAGAGGTGTCCTCACCTGGGTCACTCCTAAGTCAGGGATTAAATTGGAGGCGCTCGAGACGGACTCAGGGGTTAGGTTTTCCATTTCTAGATGCCGGGGGAGGGGAGTAGACCTAGTCACAGCTAACATTTATGGTCCTAACTTTGACAACACACAGTTCTACCAAGACTTGTTTGAGCGCCCAAAGGAGTCTCGTCCCTACCGCAAATATGGAGGGGGATGTAAAAAAAAAAAAAAGTTACATTACATTAATACATAACAAAAATATTTTCACTAATTTAAGTTTAATACATTGTATATAATTTGCCTTCACTTTACCTCATCAAGATATCTGTCCAGTGTGAAAGTTACTAGTAGTAACTTTCCACTTGTAAATTAGGTTCCACCACTTGAATTAAGGGGATAGAGACATGAAAATCTACATTTTGTAGTGCATTTACACCAAAGTAGTATATGTAATACAACATGCAAGACTGCATTTACATGTGTAGATTTACCTTTGTGAATAGGCCCCAGGGTTTCTAACAAATCATCCAATTGAATGCTGAAAAAGCAAAGACAATTTAGAACACAAAATAAATTAAAAGAATAATGGAGGTTTGGGGGGGTGCCGCGTTCAGCGCCTCCACAGTAGGCTTCATTAGCAAGAACTCAAAAGCTCTTTCTCTTATGATCTGGCTATTTTTTTCCATGAGTGTTGATGAAGAACAGAGGCTCTGAAAACAAAGGCGGAAAAGCCTAGTGATGAAGAAAGTGATGAATGATCGACCAAGTAGATGGCAACCGGAAAACACTATCAATCAATCAGCATACCATTCACACCTGTATGTGTGGCCACTAACCTGCAAGTGCACCAGGGCCTACACAGCACGAACATCAAGAAGACAAGAAAAAAACCAAGAAACTTCAAAGCCATATACTAAAGCAACTAAGCGAATGTTGAAGTCTCAGGGCCAGATGTATTAACATTAGGAATTGCAATTTCCAATGTGCAATTCTTACCGAATCGCAATTGGGAAATCACAATTTCCAATGTAGTAAACAATTATTGTAAAAATAGCGATTCCTAGTGGGGCCACAAAGTGACCTACCTCATGAATATTAATGAGGTAGGTCACAATTTGTGACTCACTAGGAAGCACAGCAATCACAGGGATGGTGGCCTGCTGGGGTCAGAAGACCCCCATGTTTACGATTGCTTTTTAATAAAGCAATTATTTTTAAATGCAGACTGTTTTCCTTAAGGAATAACTGGATGCGTTTAAAAATGAAACGTTTAAGTTTCATTGTTTAACAATAGGCAGTGGTCTGTGGGACCACGGCTTGCTCTAAAAAAAAAAATTTTTTAAACTCGCAAAGGGGAAGGGTCCCTTTGGGACACCTTTCCATTTGTGAATGAGTTACCACCTCCTTTGAGGCGTCGGTAAAATAATAATGTTTTGCGACTGGAATTCGGTGGCAAAACCTTAATACTTACCAATGCATATCAGTATTTGGAAGGAACACCCTAAACCTTCTCCTTTCAAATGCTGAATTGCAAACCCAAAGTAACAAGCTACCAACCTGCAATATGGCTTTTCTACATCAAAACAGAAATTTTGTGGTTGCAAACGACCTGATTCTGTGAATTGGGCCATTTTCCACCTCAAAAAAGCTTCGTACATGTGGCCCTCAGTTCTTGTACAAGCAGAAAAAAGTGGGTAAATTACTCCCCTTCAAAAATCAAACACCCTGGACATGAATCCTCTTTCTGGAAATAAAATATTTTGTGAAAATTTTGTCTATCACAGAAGAAGCCAGGTTAGTGCTTTCAGTATGAAATACATCTTTTTTTTTTTTTAAACTATCTTTATAGCATTTCCACATACATTTTACAACAGATCTGGCAGCTCTTGCCAGCCGGATATATTCCACAATTAAAAACAAAATTTCCAGTCATTTACTACTATCATACCGCGCCTTCTGCGCTTACAGGAATGATATGCTCTTAAGGTGGTGAATCATAAAGAACAGTAAACTATAAAAATGAAACAATAGCCAAACTTATAGTCGTCCAATATAGTATGTCCTGCAGTGACGGGTCCCACCCAACCATTGTATGGTATTGAAGCCCCTTACTCATATTCCCCTAGGTTGTTCACAGTAATCACCTTTTGTGAGACAGTTCCCACAGCCCAGGTTGTCGCTATGACCCCCCAACCCCTCTATGCTGATTGCTGACCCCAACACGGGAAGTGTCTCCACCCCTTGGGTGCTACAATATAGTTTCATGCCCCTCAACCATTCATAGGCACTTGCAAGTTATCTAGTAAGTCTTCCCGGTCCACTGCAATAGGTTTCTTTCGCATGCCTCGCGCCTCTTCCCATTTAGTGTTGTTGCTTCTGCCCTACCCCATTTAGGCATCTCAGCACACCAACGCCCCATTCCAGGCAGTACCCCAGCGCCTTCCAGTTCATAGCTATCGGTCTGCAGGTCATGAGAATCACCAGGTCTATGAAGCGCGTGGTGGCACCCCTGGACCATCTTTTCTTGTATGATCCAAGCAGGCTACTGGCCATAGTGCGAAAGTCAGTACGACCCGTGAGGTCAGCTAATTTATTAGTAGCCACCAGCCACAGATGGTGCTGCACGGGACAGTTCCAAAACATATGTGTTATATCTTTCCCGGGTTCCATACACTGTGGACAGTCCGGAGAGGAGCCAGGAAATAACCTATGGAGTCTTGCCAAGGTGAGGTACGCGCTGTGAAGAGATTGTGCTGAATGTACTGAAATCTAGCATTCCAGGAGACCTTTCTCCTGTAGAGGAGTGTTCTATCCCATTCTTTCCATGTGAACTCTCACCCTATATCCTCCTGCCAGACTCTGCAGAGTGGGACCAGGAGGTCCTGTGTATTCTGCGAAAAGGTGCGGGTCATCCAGGTTATCAAGCGGCGGTCAGCACCCGCCATGTACAGGGCGTGTAGTATCGAGTGAGTGGTAGGTTTTACATCAGTGATCTGCCATAGCCTTCCAAGTTCAACAGTTAGGCACCCATGGGCCAAGAAGTGTCCTGCCTGGAGTTCCCTATCCTCAAACAATTGTTCAAACAAAATCAGGGCACCATCCTGAAACAAGTCGCCCAGCGTGGACACCCCGGCTTCCTCCAATATTGTTACCCTAGCCTCCCCAATCTCCTCTGTACAGCAGGGTATGTATTCTATGCGGATGACAGGCGCACAGGGGGGTGGTCTGTCCATCATGTAGCACAGGTAACTATGAAAACCCTCACGAAGCAGGTTGTTAGCCTGGCAGGATAGCCCTCCCCACGGTAGACAGGCCTCACCCACGCTCTCTGTGCTCGGGCTGCCAGATCTAGGCCCAATTTCTCAAGATTATGGCGTATCAACCAGCGGCTGGACATTCTAGAAGTGCCACCAAATATTAATGCACAAAATTCGGAGCACCGGGGCCCCCCCCTTCTCTACTGGGAGCTGTAATTTAGTCAGTGCTACACACCGCCTCCCTTTGTTCCACAAAAAGCTACCTAATAGTGCATACAGTGGCGGCCGGCATGGGTTGGGGGAAAGGGGTGGGGGAGGGGGATGATAGGGGTGAGAGGGTTCAAAATAAATAACAAAAACGTACCTGATTGTCAGGTCTCTCCTCTGCTGTCCCTCCGTTGTCTCTCCAGGCCAGAACAGAGAAGCAGGAAGCACTGGGCTCCCATGCTCCCCGTAGCCAATGTGATTGGTCTGAACGCCGTGGTTCGGTGCTCAGCAAGGGAATGGGTGTCTGGGCATGTTCTCTATGAAGGCTGTAATGCAGCCTGCATGGAGAACATGCAAAGTGCGCATGACAGTTTGGCCGGCCCAAGAGGACCGGCCAAACAGTCATGCGCACGTAGGGAGTGAAAATCACTCCTCCCCTGCCCTGCTCTGTAAACAGAGCAGTCCCGCCCGCCCGCAAAGTTGCCACAGCAGGGAAACATAAAATGATAATAACAATGATTTATTATCATGATATGTTTTCTTTATTTCACTGCTGCAAAGCAGTGAAGCGACGCTCTTCCGCCTTAGCGGAGGAACCGCCACTGAGTACATGTAGCATGCAAAAGGTGCTGAGAGGGATCGTCACTGGTAGGTTATGAAAGTAGTATAGCAGTCAAGGGAGTATTACCGTCTTTGAGAGAGCCACTCTGCCCTGTACAGGTAGTGGAAGTTTACACCAGAACGCAATCTGTGGGCTGAGTGCAGCAAAGGCCTTAGTAAGATTATTGTCTAGGACAGGGCATTGTGAACCCCCTGCTTTAGCAGCTGCAGCGGGGGTGGCGTTACTGATCAGCCTCTTCTGATCTGCAACTCAGCAGTCAAAGGACACTTAAATAACATGAAAGGCTGGGTGGATGAATAAGTGAGGGAGCGAAAGGATGGATGGATGGGTGTGTGAGTGAAAGGTTGAATGGATGGGTGAGTGAAAGGGTGGATAGGTAGATGAATGGATGAATGAGTGAAAGGATGGATGAGTGAAGGAATAGATATATGAGTGAAAAGGAGAATGGGTGGATGGATGGATAAGTGTAAATAAGGATGGATCAATAAAAATGGAAGGTGAATGGATGGATGAAAATGTGGAAGGATGAATGAGTGAAAGAGTGGATGTATGGTGAGAGAAAGAATGGATGACGAGTGACTGAAAGTACGGAGGCTGAGTGAAAGGATGGATGGCTGAATTGGATGAGTAAATAGGTGGATGGATGGACGGAGTGAAAGGGTGGATAGGTGGATGAGCTAAAGGATGGATGGATGGATGAGTGAAAGGATGGATACTGGGACATTGTGAACCCCCAAATTTATCAGCTACAGTGGGGGTGAAGTTCTTGATGGGCCTCTTTTGTCTATAACTTGGAAGACAAGGGTGAGTGAATGAAAGGATGATGGATGGATGGATGTGTGAGTAAAAGGGTGGATTGATGGGTGAGTGGAAGGATGGATAAGTAGTTGGATGAATGAGTGAAAGGATGGATGCAAGGATGGATGAGTGAAAGAATGGATGGGTGAGTGAGAGAGAGGAGGGTGGATGAAACGGTGGATTGATATGTGAAAGAAGGGATGGGTGATTGAAAGAGAGGGTAATTGAAAGAGTGGATGGATGCATGAAAGGATGGATGGCTCAGTGAAAGGATGGATGGGGTGAGTGAAAGGGAGGATGGACAGATGGATGGAGTGAAATGTTAAATGAATGGATGGAGTGAAATGATGGATGGATGAGCAAAAGGATGGATGAATGAGCAAAAGGATGGATGAGTGAAAGAATGGATCAATGAGTGAAAGGAAGGATGGTTGGATAGATGGATGGATGCAGGGATTCATGAAAGGGAGGATGGATGTCAGAAAGAATAGATGGAAGAGTTAAAGGGAGGGTGGATGGATGAATGGATGAAAGGGTGGTTGAATGGATGAGTGAAAGGGTGGATGGATGATTACAAAAAGGATAGATGGATGGATGGATAGATGAGTGAATGAAAGCATGGATGAGGGAAACGCTGAATCGATGGGATGAATGAAAGGGAGGATGGACGGATGGATCAGATGGATGGGTTGAACTGATGCATGGATAGAGTGAAAGGGTGGATGGATGAGTGAAAGTATGGATGGACCAATGAGAGAAAGGATTGATGAGTGAAAGAATGGATGTATGAGTGAAAGAGTGGATGGACGGATGGATGGATGAAGAATTGGATAGATTGATGGATGGGTGGGTGTATGCTTCATGAAATAATGGATGGATGATTGAAAGGGTGGGTGCATGGACAGACAGATGAGTGAAAGTGTGGATTTTTGAGTGAGTGAAATGATAGATGGGTGAGTGAAAGGGTAAATGGATGGATGGGTAAGTGAATGGATGTGAAGAAGGCTGGATGGATAAGATAAAGGAGCAATGGCTGAGTGGAGGAGTGGATGGCTGAGTGAAAAAGAGGATGGATGAAGTGAAAGGGTGGATGGGTGGATGAGCTAAAGGATGGATGAATGACTGAAAGGATGGATGGGTGGATGGATGAGTGAAAGGGTGGATGGATGGATGAGTGAAAGTGTGGATAGATGGATGATAGATAGTTAGATGGATGGATGGATAGGGTTGATGGTTAGATTTGGAGGTGGATGGATATGTTTGGATATGGATGGGTGAACGGACAGAGTGGTGAAAGACTGAATGATGAATGAATGAATGCATGACAGAATGTAAATGTGAAATGGTGGATATCAGCTGGTAGATGTAAGGTTGAAAGGATGAATGGATAGATGGTTGGATGAAAGAGACAAGAGAGCTCATTTGGGGAGGGCTGTGATGACTTAATTTGTTTGCTTGGTGTCATAAGAGCTTTAGTTCGAAGTGGGGAGCATTTTAATTTTCTGGCTAGTCCCTTGTCTAGGAGGTCAGGAGTGGTGTGGTAGATGTTAATGCCCAAATGCACCAATACCTGAATGTCAACAAACATCAGTATAGCCCATAGTTCTGGCTTGTCTAAGCCAAACCCATTTGGATTTGACATTGCTTGTTTTTGTACAACACCAGTGCGTATTACACTGCGAAGTCTCCACACATAAAAAGATAGGACTGTCCTATCGTCTTATGTACGAAGACTCTGCACTTATAAATATACTACTCCTAAAATATCTTTGTGAATTGCAAACAATTGTAAACTTACACAAAATCGTGAGTTTACTTTTGTGAAACAGGTCCTCGGTCCTCAACTAAAGTCAGAGGGGCCTATTCACAAAATACAGTAGTACTAAAATAGTATGACTTGTGTTACAAAATGATATTCAAAAACCTGCGTGTGGAGGTCTACGCTTCTGCCTCTGTTATGTTATGTTATGTTATACGGAATTTATAAAGCGCACGTACACCAATTGGTTTCATGGCGCTAACATAAGGATCAACCGCGACCAGAAAGGATTTTCATCTAATCGTAGGCCTGTGCAAATAGCCATGTTTTGAGAGCTTTTCTGAAGCCCAGCAAGTTCGTGCATGAACGGATCTCCAAAGGGAAGGTGTTCCACAGTCTTGGGGCGAGAGAGGCAAATCTACTTCCTCCCACGCGTTTCCGCTTAAAGGTGGGGGTGATCAAGAGTTCCAGGTTAGCTGAGCGTAAGTTGCGAGTGGGTGTATACCTTAAAATAAGGTCATCAATAAATTTAGGGCTGCGCCCATGCAAGGATTTAAAAATCAGGCATCCTGTTTTAAAAGCACAGCGCTGAGGAATAGGGAGCCAATGAAGTTTCCGAAGGAGAGGGAAGCAGGTTGCCATCTAGGTTGCTGGTGTATCAGCCTGGCTGCTTGATTCTGGACAATCTGCAGCCGTTTGGACAGAAAAAGTGGCATACCTAAATAAACTGAATTAGCATAGTCCAGGTGTGACAGAACCATGGCTATCACAACCTGTACCAGGGCTCCTTGGGTTAGTAAGCGATTGATCTTCCTGATCTTTCGTAACTGAAAGAAACAGGTTGAAATCACTGAGCCAACTTGTGTACTCAATGATAATTAGTTGTTTAAAGGTAACACCGAGTGTTTTAGCAGCTGGAGAGGGAGTAGGCGGGGATCCAAGTTCCGTAGGCCAATAGTGGGGGCCCCAGAACAGCTGACTACCCCCTGTCAGAACTAACTCCGTCTTCCCGGGTTAAGCTTTAGGTGGTTGTGATCCATCCAATGACGGATGTACAACATGGTCGCTTGGAACTCACTAACTGATTCAGCTGAATTATCAATGGTGAATATCAATTGAAGGTCATCGGCGTAGTTAAATGTAGTCACATTCCTTTCCATCAGTGAATGGATCAGGGGGCGAAGGTAAAGGTTGTACAGGTGGGGAGATAAGGACGATCCTTGCGGTACCCCACAGGTTGTGCTACGCCTCGGTGCCGTAAACTGAGATGTACGGACTGCCTGGGAGCGATCTTCTAAAAACGAGGTAATCCAGCCCAAGGCTGTACCCTGGATGCCAGCCAGCCTGACACGGTCTGCCAGTAACTTGTGGTCGACCGTGTCAAAGGCGGCTGAGAGATCTAACAGCACCAGGGCCTGGGGGGAACCTTTATCAGCTTTGTCCCGTAGCCTGTCCAGGACCGCTAATATCACTGTTTCTGTCGAGTGTGCAGGTCGAAAACCTGCTTGATGGGAATCTAAGTAATTGGACTGCTCCAAGAAATCCGACAGACATCTCGTCACATGTGCCTCCAATACTTTGGCCAGGTAAGGGAGCAGAGAGATGGGCCGATAATTCTCCTATCTTTTCTGTTCGGAGATTTAGTGTAAATGTAGGACAGACAATGTGTAGTGGCTGGAAAATGGGAAATACTTATGAACAATTGGGAGAGGATTGGGGGGGTATGGAAAGTTTAAGGGAGGGTTGAGAATGGGTTTAGGGAGGGACATTTACCCACCCACATAAGTCCCTTCCTGTTCACAAACTGCAAATCTAAAGTTGCTTAATCCAAAAAGGACTAAAAGGTCGTAAATGTACCCAGCAAAGATATGAAGAAAGTCCAGCACCACCACTCATTGGTTTTGTAACACCCTCACATAAAAAATAATTAAGGCAGGAACTTAAAATAAAACCCCATTAAAAATAATGTTAAAATAAATCAATTTATCTTGAATTTTTAGAAAAATACGTACATTTAATTTAATGTTTTAAATATGTATAAATTGAAAATAAAATAAAACATTTATTGTAAAATATTTAATGCCTTTTTAATGTAAAAATAAATGAAACTATTTAAAAAAGCAATTTATTTAAATTAATTCTATAAATATAGTTTAGTTAAAGGACAAAAAAGAAGAAAGCAGCTGGGTCTTAGAAGACTGCACCACCTGGACTGGTCACAAAGTAAAAAAGTTTATGATATTGCCCACCTCAAATGATCTGCCGCTTGTAGACCATAGAAATGAATATATAAGCTAGTTGGATGAGAGGCAATATATACACAACACACAATTTGTACAGAAAAAAGCACATCAATAATAGAGCGTCAGCAGAAAGTCATTTCTGGTCTTTTATTTCCAGATAAACTTGATATGCAATTGATGGAACCAGCCAACGCGTTTCGCCCAAACATGGGCTTCTTCAGGGCTGTAAAGGCATACAATGAGGGTATAATTTAGAATTGGTATAAGACCACACGAAACATATTAATGAGTGAAAAATAGCAAGAGTTAAAAGAAAAGAAGAAAGGAAACGAGAGGAAAGAAAAACGCAACCAAGAAGTGATGGAGTTTATCGAAGAATGGTGAAACCGTGGAGGGGTAGAATAGTGTGCCATCGGAATAAGAGAGAGTGAAAACACCAGTGACATCCAAAAGATATGTTTGGATGTGAAAACCCACATAGTGCTTAGGGATAATAAACACAGTGATTCACAGGTGGAGCTAAACTAAAAGACAAACGTGCCCGTGCTCAGTGAGAGACTAATAGAATCCAAGGGTAGCTGGCTTACCAATAAAATAATATTAGGAAACAGATCCTCAGTAGCTGGATCAAGAATGGGGAATGAAACCGTTCTAAAAGAAGCAAATTCAAAAATAAAACTACAAATAACGTTACGCATCCCAAGACTTTAGCAATATAATGAAAAGTGCAAAGGTGTGCAAACGACATACCTAAAATTGTTATGGAGAATTCACGTAGTGGAGGACAGTTCTGTGTTAATTAAAAATACCTGTGAATAAAGAAGTAGTGCGATAAGCACAAGGTAAACTGCGCTAATAGTTTAACACGCCGCAAAGTGAGACCAATAAATGAGTATTGTTATCAAAAATGTTTAAATATGGGAGAACGGTTAGAGATCCACTTATAGGATAATCAAAGTGGAGTGGTAACAAACCTAAACAAAACCGAGTGCAAATTTAAAAATAAGAACGGTAATCTAAGGCAACACGATAATATCCACAATTAAGGATAGTCACGTATGATGCACAGAAAGCGCAAAGACATTAAAAATAGGTTGTCTAAGTGACTAGAAGTGAAGCACAACATTTAAATGGAGTCGAGTGCCTAGTCTATAGCAGGAATGACCACCGTTAAGGTATAATTATCCATTGCGCATAAGGCGCCCATAGTGAAAAACACAGTGTGTGCCGATCTATAATAGACAAAGCATCAAAACCTGAACAAAATGTGAAAAACAAAACTATGGATGCACGGTTCGCGCAATGCAAGAAGCACGGAGGCACACAGTGTATCCGTTTTAAAACCAATTAAAAACTGCATTCGTCACTATACAAGAGCTGCGGCGCCCAAAAAATCAGATGCGGAAGAGTGGGCAGATCTTACCGTATCCCAAAGTTCACCGTAAAAAGAACCAGAGCCATGTCCGGAACGCGTCCTGTCGCCAGCGTGTCTGGTCGAATCTGCCCTGCGCTTGCATGCACTGCTAAATAGCGTGAGTCTATTTCCGGTAAAATAGAAACTAGACCGCTCAAAACAAAAGAGTAAATACTCATTTCCGGGGTGTTACTGCGTGCATCATAAGAAGACGTAAAAGATTTACGGATGAAAGAAGGTTCAATAGAGGTTCAAACAACCTCTATGTCAGTAAAAACGCACCAAATTACGGTACCTGAAACCACGAACAGGGGTAACCATTGTAGTGCGTAACGTATGTTATTCAAAAACCGGAAGGTAATAAAAAGAGCCAGCACCCGGTGAAGTAGATAAAAAAAAAATGTGTAATGCTATGTTTAAAGTGAAGGACAGACAGCTAAGGTGACCCTTTGATTACTTGAGATATCTTAGGCAAGTTGTAAAGAAAAAGGACAATAGTACAAGGGCACACAAAAATAATAAGAACAAAGGCTTCTTTAGTGCTCAGCAAATGTGGAGATCACGTTACTAATACGAGAAGTTCTCTTGTCAATCAAAGAAACGGGGAAATGACAGTAAAAAACAGCATATTAGAGTATATTATACATCTGATATGACTGTAAATGAAGTTCAGGAAGCAGTACCCAAAAGAAGATATATGTGGCAATAAGGTTACAGTGCCACCAATAATTACAGAACCATATACAAATTTGACAGTGTTTTAAGCAGTCAGGTTTAAAGGTGGTACCAAGCATCTGCAGTTCAGTTAATAGGAGCAATAATAAGGACATAGAGTCACACAAACAGTGAGACAAACATTCAAAATTATAAAACATTACGGCGAAAAAAGGTAAACTATGAAGTTTAAGCAAGATAGAACCACATGTAATTTAGTTGGTCTGATGGAAGAGGTAGGGTTGGCAAACACGTGCGACATGTTTGTTAGGTTAGGAAGTAAATCAAACATCAGAACTATAATCGTGTACAAATGTCCCACGAACCGTGAGACACACATCTAGACTCTTAATTTACAGACAATAGGGATCATTCATGTATTGATAGACATCACAAAGTGCTATGTGATGATGTTGGAATGACAAGAAGGAAGGATCTATAAGCAGATTAGGCATAGTACTCAGAGAAAATAATGCATCTCCCTGTCTGTGTTAAGGCCCAGGGTTGAGGAGCGTAACATACAAATCCATCTGGCTTCAAGTTGTCTCAGTGTAAGTGCCCTGTCCCCGCCCCGTTGGTTGTTCAAGACAGTGTCTATGCCATGAATGCGGAAACAAGCTCTATCAACACCCGTTTTACATTCATGTGAAGCAATGGCATACGATATGTCCCCATTGAGTGCAGCTCTGCGGTGTTCCTGAATGCGAACTTTGAGTTGTCTGGTTGTGCTACCAACATAGATCTTCCCACAGCCACAAATAATAACATAAACAACAAAGCTAGTCAAACAATTAATAAGTTGTCGAATCGTGTGTTGAGTGTTAGTGTTGTAACTGAACGTCGTCATCCTATTGCAACCTAGTTGGCAAATGTTGCAGGCGCTGCATGTGTAAAAACCCTTAGGTTTTGTTAGCCAGCTACGTTGTTGTGATGCATTCAGTACGGTGTAGCTAGGGCAAAGGGCATCTCTCATGGTCTTGCTTCTTTTAAAGGTCATGGAGGGTCTTTCAGTAATCATGTTGTTGACCCCAGGTACCCCTTTAAGCAGTGCCCAGTGTTTGCTCAGTGATTTGAATACCTCATGATTTAGTGTAGAATAGGTGGTGATAAAAGAGAGTCTCTGGGCTTCCTGCTCTCGTTTCCTATTCCTGCTTTTTAAAATGTCTTCTCTTTTTAAGGTCTTGACCCTGTTGCCAGCAACGGTAAGTGTGTGTGAATCATATCCTCTTCTTTTAAGTCTCTCCGTGGCCAGACTAGAATGTAAGGCAAAGTTGGCCTCCTCGCTGCAGTTTCTGCGAATTCGCAGCAGCTCACCAAAAGGGATGGCCTTCTTTGTGGACGGGGAATGTGAGCTGGTATAGTGTAGAATACTATTGACAGCTGTTTCCTTCCTATGAAGTGTACTGTGAATGGTGTTGCCCAGGACATATAACTCCAAGTCTAGAAAGTGTATCTTGGTTTGAGACATTTCGATGGTAAAGGAGACATTGAGAGTATTATCATTAAGAAAATTGAAGTATTCTTTCAGTTCTGGACCAGTGCCTGTCCAGATAATGATAATGTCATCAATGTAGCGGCCCCAGAATTGGATATGTTTAGTCCATTCTGAGGCCGCTATGGACCATGCATGGGTGCGCTCCACCCACCCCATAAAGAGGTTGGAGTACGACGGCGCAAATTTAGATCCCATGGCGGTCCCCTGCTCTTGTTTGTACCACGTGGTGTTAAATATAAAGAAATTGTTGTCCAGGATGAGGTGTATCATCTCTAACAACATCTGGTTGTGGTCATGTAGACTGGCATGTCTGGTGGAAAGATAGAAATCCACAGCTCGCTCCCCAAGGTCTCGTTTGATGCAGGTATACAAGGATTCTACATCCAGTGTGGCAAACCACATATTTTCGTCCCATTCTAAATCTACAAATTTGTTAAGTAGGTCTGTACTGTCCCTGATGTAAGAGGGTAAGTTAGTCACTAACGGCTGCAGGAAAGTATCCACGAACTTAGCAAGAGCCTCGGTCATAGAGCCAATTCCCGAAATGATTGGTCGTCCTGGTGGAAAGGGCATCTTCTTATGTATTTTAGGATTAAGAAATTAAGAAATATAGTTTAGTTACTTTTAATATGCAATAAATAAATATAATGATTTTAATTTAAGTGGGAGTTTTTATTAAACCTTTTACAAATAATTTAATGCAATTTAATGTGTTTACTTAACTAAATATTGAATTCAAAATTAAGTTAATTGTGCTGCAGCATTTTAAACATTTTGTTCTACATGTTTACATGTGAAGTTAAATTACAATAATACATAACATAAAAATATTTTCGCTAATTTGTTTAAGTTTAATAAATTGTATATAATTTGCCTTCACTTTACCTCATCGAGATATCTGTCCAGTGTGAAAAGTTACTAGTAGTAACTTTACACTCATAAATTAGGTTCCACCACTTGAATTAAGGGGGTAGAGACATGAAAGTCTACATTTTGTAGTGAATTTACACCAAAGTAGTATATGTAATACAACATGCAAGACTGCTTTTACATGTGTAGATTTACCTTTGTGAATAGGCCGCAGGGTTTCTAACAAATCATCCAATTGAATGCTGAAAAAGCAAAGACAATTTAGAACAGAAAATAAATTAAAAGAATAATGGAGGTTTGGGGGTGTGCCGCGTTCAGCGCCTCCACAGTAGGCTTCATTAGCAAGAACTCAAAAGCTCTTTCTCTTATGATCTGGCTATTTTTTTCCATGAGTGTTGATGAAGAACAGAGGCTCTGAAAACAAAGGCGGAAAAGCCTAGTGATGAAGAAAGTGATGAATGATCGACCAAGTAGATGGCAACCTGAAAACACTATCAATCAATTAGCATACCATTCACACCTGTATGTGTGGCCACTAACATGCAAGTGCACCAGGGCCTACACAACATGAACATCAAGAAGACAAGAAAAAGACCCATGAAACTTCAAAGTCATGTACTAAAGCAGCTAAGCGAATGTTGAAGTCTCAGGGCCAGATGTATTAACATTAGGAATTGCAATTTCCAATGTGCAATTCTTACCGAATCGCAACAGGAAATCACAATTTTCAATGTAGTAAACAATTATTGTAAAAATAGCGATTCCTAGTGGGGCCACAAAGTGACCTACCTCATGAATATTAATGAGGTAGGTCACAATTTGTGACTCACTAGGAAGCACAGCAATCACAGGGATGGTGGCCTGCTGGGGTCAGAAGACCCCCATGTTTACGATTGCTTTTTAATAAAGCAATTTTAAAAAAAAATGCAGACTGTTTTCCTTACAGAATAACTGGATGCGTTTGAAAACTAAACATTTAAGTTTCATTGTTTAACAGTAGAAAGTGGTCTGTGGGACCACGGCTTGCTTAAAAAAATAGTTTTTTACTCTCACAAAGGGTAAGGGGCCCTTTGGGACCCCTTCCCATTTGTGAATGAGTTACCACCTCCTCCAAATGCTGAATTGCAAACCCAAATTGCGATTCGGTAACAAGCTACCCACCTGCAATATGGCTTTTCTACATCATAAAAAGCATTTTTGCGGTTGCAAACGACATGATTCTGTGAATTGGGCCATTTGCCACCTCAAAAAAGCTCAGTACATGTGGCCCTCAGTTCTTGTACAAGCAGAAAACAGTGGGTAAATTACTCCCCTTCGAAAATCAAACACCCTGGACATGAAACCTCTTTCTGGAAAAAAAAATATTTTGTGGAAATATTGTCTATCACAGAAGAAGCCAGGTTAGTGTTTTCAGTATGAAATAAAAAAAAAATTTAAACTATCTTTTATAGCATTTTCACATACATTTTACAACAGATCTGCCAGCTGGATATATTCCACAATTTAAAAAAAACATTTCCAGTCATTTACTGCTATCATACCGCGCCTTCTGCGCTTACAGGAATGATATGCTCTTAAGGTGGTGAATCATAAAGAACAGTAAACTATAAAAATGAAACAATAGCCAAACTTATAGTCGTCCAATATAGTATGTCCTGCAGTGACGGGTCCCACCCAACCATTGTATGGTATTGAAGCCCCTTACTCATATTCCCCTAGGTTGTTCACAGTAATCACCTTTTGTGACCCCTCTATGCTGATTGCTGACCCCAACACGGGAAGTGTCCTCCACCCCTTGGGTACTACAATATAGTTTCATGCCCCTCAACCATTCATAGGGACTTGCAAGTTATCTAGTAAGTCTTCCCGGTCCACTGCAATAGGTTTTTTCCGCAATCCTCGCGCCTCTTCCCATCTCAGTGTTGTTGCTTCTACCCTACCCCATTTAGGCATCTCAGCACACCAACGCCCCATTCCAGGCAGTACCCCAGCGCCTTCCAGTGCATAGCTATCAGTCTGCAGGTTATGAGCATCACCAGGTCTATGAAGCGCGTGGTGGCACCCCTGGACCATCTTTTCTTGTATGATCCAAGCAGGCAACTGGCCATAGTGCGAAAGTCAGTACGACCTGTGAGGTCAGCTAATTTATTAGTAGCCACCAGCCACAGATCGTGCTGCATGGGACAGTTCCAAAACATGTGTGCTATATCTTTCCCGGGTTCCATACACTGTGGACAGTCCGGAGAGGAGCCAGGAAATAACCTATGGAGTCTTGCCAAGGTGAGGTACGCGCTGTGAAGAGATTGTGCTGAATGTACTGAAATCTAGCATTCCAGGAGACCTTTCTCCTGTGAATTGAATTGAAAGGGCATTTGTATAGCGCATGGCTACCCGGAGGCCTCCCAGCGCTGGGCATGCCTAATCAGATGGTGATGAGGAGATTAGGGAAACAGAATAGTTTTCAATTGTTTTCGAAAGACCAGGTGGTTGTGTTCCATCCGGAGATGGAGCGGCAGTGCGTTCCACAGTTTGGTAGCATTAAGAGAGAAGAGACGACCACCGCTTCTGGCCCTCTTGACTCTGGGGACTGCTACAAGGTGGAGGTCGTCCGAACTGAGTTTCCTGTTAGCTTTATATGGGTGAATCATGGACCGAGATTAATGGGGGCCCTTTCCCTGCAGGGACTTATGCACGATGCAGAGGGCTTTAAAATGTACTCTTTCCTTCACCGGCAACCAGTGAAGGGAGCGGATGGCAGGTTTGGCTGAGGTGCGATTGGGTACACCCAGCAATAGTCTGGCTGCGCAGTTTTGGACCGTTTGGAGTTTGGTCGTGACTGCCATCGGGGCTCCCAGGTAAAGTGCATTTCCATAGTCAATCCTTGAGAGAATTAATGATTGAACTAGGACTTTCTTGGCTTGTGGAGGGAGGAGGGGAAGCACTTTCCTAGCCATTCTGAGCAGGCCAAAACAGGTGGCAACTGTCTTTCTAGCCTGCACCTTGAATGTCAGGTTCTGATCTAGCCAAATGCCCAGACTCTTTATTTCAGTTTTGGGAGCAGGGACTGGGCCCATGCATGCTGGCCACAAGGACTCCAGTGTCGCTTGGGTGGGGTTGCCCAGGATCATGACCTCGGTCTTATCCCCGTTGAGCTTCAGATGGGAAGCGCCCATCCACTTAGAGACCTCCGTTAGGCATGAATGAAGGGCCATAGACTGATGTGTTGCCTGGTTGAGAGCCACGACCAATTGAGTGTCGTCGGCGTAGGTTACCATTTGGATACCAAAAGGGGCAACAATGGCCGCCAAAGGGGCCATATATACATTAAAAAGAGTCGGGCTTAATGATGAGCCCTGGGGACACCACATATCAGAGGCAGGGGTAGCGAGCTCACATCTCCTTCAAAGACCTGGAAGAGACGTCCCTCTAGGAAGGAGCGCAGCCATTTCAAGGTCGTGGCAGCTATTCCTATTTTTTTGAGACGGTGAATAAGAATACGGTGGTTCACCGTATCAAATGCTGCGCTCAGATCGAGAAGGATGATGGCTGCAGAACCTCCGGTGTCCAGGATCTTTCTACTTTCCTCTACCACGGCTAGTAGAGCGGTTTCCGTGCTCTGACGTAGGCGGAATCCGGTCTGGGAGGGGTGCAGTAGGCTATGGGATTCCAGGAAGTTGGAGAGAGTGTGGTTAACGTGTTTTTCGGTCACTTTGGCGATCCCAGGAAGAAGGGAGATGGGGCGGTAGTTGCCCAAATCCACCGGATCTAGATTGGGTTTCTTCAAGAGTGTCTTCACCATTGCCCTTTTCCAGTTAGGGGGTACTACTCCCGTGTTGAGGGAGGTATTGATCACATTTGCAACAGTAGGGACGACTATGTGTGCTACTTTTACCAGGATGTTCATGGGTGCAGGGTCCCTAGGTGAGCCACTTTTCACCAGAGAGATCAGAGTCAGAAGAGTTTCATGGGAGAGGGGGGAGGACTCCAACAGGTGACTGGGGAAAGTAGAGCATTGATCGTCCCGTTCATCCTCAACTCCTGTAGAGGAGTGTTCTATCCCATTCTTTCAGTGTGAACTCTCGGCCTATATCCTCCTGCCAAACTCTGCAGAGTGGGAGCAGGGGGTCCTGTGTGTACTGCCATAAGGTGCGGGTCATCCAGGTTATCAAGAGGCGGGCAGCACCCACCATGTACAGGGCGTGTAGTATTGAGTGAGTAGTAGGTTTTACATCAGTGATCTGCCATAGCCTTCCAAGTTCAACAGTTAGGCACCCATGGGCCAAGAAGTGTCCTGCCTGGAGTTCCCTATCCTCACACAATTGTTCAAACAAAATCAGGGCACCATCCTGAAACAAGTCGCCCAGCGTGGACACCCCGGCTTCCTCCCATATTGTTACCCTAGCCTCCCAATCTGCTCTGTACAGCAGGGTATGTATTCTATGCGGATGTCGGGTGCATAGGGGGTCTGTCCGTCATGAAACACAGGCTTTTCCTGTAACTATCATAAGCCTCACGCAACAGGTTGTTAGCCTGGCGGGAGAGCCCTACCTGCGGTAGACAGGCCTCACCCACGCTCTCTGTGCTCGGGCTGCCAAATCTTGACCCAATTCCTCAAGGTTATGGCCTGTCAACCAGCGGGCTGGCCATTGTAGAAGTGCCGCCAAATAATAATGCTCAAAATTCGGAGCACCGAGGCCCCCCTTCTCTACTGGGAGCTGTAATTTAGTCAGTGCTACACACCCCTCCCTTTGTTCCACAAAAAGCCACCTAATAGTGCATGCAGTAGCAGCTGGCACAGATCGGGGGCAGGGGGTGGGGGTGGGGGGATGAGAGGGGTGAGGGGGGTTAAAAATAAAGAACAAAAACATACCTGATTGTCGGGTCTCTCCTCTGCTGTCCCTCCGTTGTCTCTCCAGGCCAGAACAGAGAAGCAGGAAGCACCCGGCTCCCAGGCTCCCCATAGCCAATCACAACGCTGCGCAAAGTTGTGATTGGTCTGAACGCCGTGGTTCGGTTCTCAGCCAGGGAATGGGGGCCTGGGCATGTTCTCTATGCAAGCTGTAATGCAGCCTGCATGGAGAACATGCAAAGTGCACATGACTGTTTGGCCGGCCCAAGAGGACCGGCCAAACAGTCATGCGCACATAGGGAGTGCAAACCACTCATCCCCTGCCCTGCTCTGTAAGCAGAGCAGCCCCACCTTCCCGCAAAGTTGCCACAGCAGGGAAACATAAAATGATAATTGCTCATTGTTACTAAGGCCTTTGCCGCACTCCCCCCACAGATTGCGTTCTGGTATACACTTCCACTACCTGTACAGGGCAGAGTCACTCTCTCAAAGATGGTAATACTCCCTTGACTCTTATACTACTTTCATAATTTACCAGTGACGAACCCTCTCAGCACCTTTCGCATGCTGCATGCACTCAGTGGTGGTCCCTCCACTAAGGTGGAGGAGCGTCGCTCCACTGCTTTGCAGCAGTGAAATAAAGGAAACATAAAATGATAATAACTCATTGTTATTATCATTTTATCATCCAATATCCATCCATCCATCTATCCTTTTTCTCATCATCCATTTAGCCATCCATCCACCCTTTCACTCATCCATTCATTCACCCTTTCATCCATTCATCCATCCATCCACCCTCTCTTTAACTCATCCATCCATTCTTTCAGTCATCCATCCACCCTTTCATCCATCCATGCATCCATCCATCTATCCAACCTTCCTTTCACTCATTGATCCATTCTTTCACTTATCCAGCCTGTAAGGCTGGGTGGGTGAGTGAAAGGTTCAATGGATGGGTGAGTGAAAGGGTGGATAGATAGATGAATGGATGAATGAGTGAAAGGAATGGATATATGAGTGAAAAGGAGAATGGATGGATGGATTGATAAGTGTAAATAAGGATGGAGAAATAAAAAGGGAAGGTGGATGGATGGATGAAAAGGTGGAAGGATGAATGAGTAAAAGGGTGGATGGATGGTGAGGGAAATAATGGCTAAGTAGATGGGTGGATGAGTGAAAGAATGGATGGGTGAGTGAGTGAGAGGAGGGTGGATGAAACGGTGGATTGATATGTGAAAGAAGGGATGGGTGATTGAAAGAGAGAGTAGATGAAAGAGTGGATGGATATATGAAAGGATGGATGGCTGAGTGAAACGATGGATGATGGGGTGAGTGAAAGGAGGGATGGACAGATGGATGGAGTGAAAGGTTGAATGGATGGATGGAGTGAAAGGATTGATGGATGAGCAAAAAGGATGGAAGGATGAGCTAAAGGATGGATGCATGAAATAACAGATCAATGAGTGAAAAGATAGATGGATAGATGGATGGATGTATATTTGAGTGAATGAAAGGATGGATGGGTGAGTGAAAAGCTGAATCGATGGGATGAATGAAAGGGAGGATGGACGGATGGATCAGATGGATGGGTTGAACTGATGGATGGATAAAGTGCAAGGGTGAATGGGTGAGTGAAAGTATGGATGGATGACTGATTGGATGGATCGATGAGAGAAAGGATTGAAGAGTTAAAGAATGTATGTATGAGTGAAAGAGTGGATGAATGGATGGATGGATGGATGAACAATTGGATAGATGGATGGATGGGTGGGTGGGTGGGTGGGTGGATGGCTTCATGAAAGAATGGATAGATGAGTGAAAGGGTGGGTGAATGGATATACAGATGAGTGAAAGTGTGGATTTTTGAGTGAGTGAAATGACAGATGGGTGAGTGAAAGGGTAAATGGATGGATGGGTGAGTAGATGGATGAGAAGAAGGCTGGATGGATAAAAGAAAGGAGGGATGGCTGAGGAGTGGAGTGGATGGATGAGTGAAAAAGAGGATGGCTGGAGTGAAAGGGTGGATGGGTGGATGAGCAAAAGGGTGGATGAATGACTGAAAGGATAGATGGATGGATGAGTGAAAGGGTGGATGGATGGATGAGTGAAATGGTGGATAGATGGATGGATAGATAGGTAGATGGATGGATGGATAGGTTTGATGGCTAGGTTTGGAGATGGATGGATAGGTTTGGATATGGATGGGTGAACGGACAAAGTGGTGACAGACTGAATGATGGATGAATGAGTGGATGACAGAATGTAAAGGTGAAATGGTGGCTATCAGCTGGTAGATGAAAGGATGAATGAATAGATGGTTGGATGGAAGAGACAAGTGAGCTCTTTTGGGGAGGGCTGTGATGACTTAATTTGTTTGCTTGGTGTCATAAGATCTTTGGTTCGAAGTGGGGGGTGGTATTTTAATTTTCTGGCTCTCCCTTGGTCTAGGAGGTCAGGAGTAGTGTGGTAGATGTCAATGCCCACATGCTCCAATACCTGAATGTATGCGGTTCTTAATGGAGGGGGTGGACGTCAACCCCAAAGTTCTGCTGCGGACAGTCTGGATGGAGTGGGAACAGTCAGGTCTTTGACCAATTCACTCCCAGTCCCAAGGCGGTGTGAAATTCCACCAGAATGTTCGCTATATCGCCAACCCCATCCCGTACATCTCGTACATATAGCAACACGTCATCTGCATATAATGAGACAGTATGTATGTCGCCCTCAATAGACATCCCCCAGTTGTACCCCTCCTGTCGGAGCCTCACTGCTAGCGGTTCCATCGCCAAGGCGAACATTATCAGTGACAAAGGGCAGCCTTGGTGTGACCTCAAAGAGGACAGCCACCAATCGCCACCCTCGCTGTGGGCTCCATATAGAGGAGCCGCATTAATCTCTGAAGTCTCCCAACTATACCGATGGCATTCAAGGCGTGAACATGTAGTCACAGTAGACAGTATTGAATGCATTCTCTAGGTCGATGACCACACATGCCGCGAAAGGCAAACTCGCAGGTGCATGCTCTAACACTCGGTAGAGTCTACGGATATTGAGGGGTGTAGAGTGACCTGGGATAAACCCATTTTGTTCAGGATGAACCAAATGTAGGAAATGCTCCAGTAACTACACCGCAATAATCATGCTCAATATTATAGTCCGTCCCTAACATGGAGCGAGGCCGATAAAATGTCCCTGGCTTGGGGAGGAAGATCAGCAGCGTTCCCCTAAGTGATGGGGGTAGCTGCCCTGTTGTGAAGGCGGCATTGTACACCTCTATTAATTTGGGACTAGCAGGGCCTCATATGCCTTGTAAAACTCTATCGGTAGTGCATCGAGCCGTCTTCTAATGGCTCATCTAACCTCCTGCTCCAAGATGGCCGTGCTGAGCTCCTCTCTTGTCAGCAATGCCACAGTAGGCAGTGTGACCACACTGAGGACTCTATGGATCGATGCCTGATGGTCTAGTGAAGGGGGGTCATAGAGCGACCAATAATGGGGCAGTGAACACTGCATGAATGTCTACCTGGTTAACAGCTAATTGTGTTGGGGACAATCGTATGGCAGAAATGGGGCTAGTTGCAACAGCGCTCCTCAATAACCACGACAGCAATCGGTCCACTTTACCACCTTTCTCATGCGCTCTGGCTTGGTATGCCCTATAGTCGAGGCACTACAGCGACTTGATGAGGGTGGCGTGTTGCTCTTGCACTGTACATAGGGCAGGCTTCCGAGTAGGGTCATTGCTCGTGGCAGTCTCAAGGGTTGCAGACAAAGCCTCCAGCTTAAACAAATCTCTCGCACCCAACCCGGCATGAATGCAGCGGCCCTGCATAACCATCTTCATGGCCTCCCACTCCACTAATGTGGAATCAGCCATTCCCCAGTTTTCTGTGAAGTAGTGCATGAGAGCAGTATGAGTCAAATCTCAAAACACTGAATCCTCCAATGCAGCTGGCTGTAACCGCCATGTTGGCACTGAGGGAATCTGCTCGTTCCACACCAAGTGGACTAGTAAGGGATTATGATCTGATAGGGTTCTCCCCAGATATTCAGCCCTTTGACCTCCAGATGTACGGTATGATGGCAGGCAATGTGACCCCTGACCTTGACTGGTAGGTCGCTCCCCACTACACAGCTCCGTCTGTGTGCCCTGCTGCTGCCCCTGATTGTGCTCGTTTTTCCTTTCTGTGCCCCCTTGCTGCCCCTGATTGTGCTCGTTTTTCCTTTCTGTGCCCCCTTGCTGCCCCTGATTGTGCTCGTTTTTCCTTTCTGTGCCCCCTTGCTGCCCCTGATTGTGCTCGTTTTTCCTTTCTGTGCCCCCTTGCTGCCCCTGATTGTGCTCGTTTTTCCTTTCTGTGCCCCCCTTGCTGCCCCTGATTGTGCTCGTTTTTCCTTTCTGTGCCCCCCTTGCTGCCCCTGATTGTGCTCGTTTTTCCTTTCTGTGCCCCCTTGCTGCCCCTGATTGTGCTCGTTTTTTCCTTTCTGTGCCCCCTTGCTGCCCCTGATTGTGTTCGTTTTTTTTTCCTTTCTGTGCCCCCTTGATGCCCTGATTGTCTTGTTTTCCCTTCTGTGCCTGTTTCCCGCCACTGCGCCCCTGCGGCCCCGCCCCCTCACTGCCCATTCGCTGCCCCATTCCCTGCTCCTCCCTCCCACCTCCCCATTTATGGCGGCCGCTGCGTGGTGAAGAGAGCGAACCCTGACCTTGACTGGTAGGTCTCTCCCCCACCACACAGCTCCGTCTGTGTGCCCTGCTGCTGCCCCTGATTGTGCTCGTTTTTCCTTTCTGTGCCCCCTTGCTGCCCCTGATTGTGCTCGTTTTTCCTTTCTGTGCCCCCCTTGCTGCCCCTGATTGTGCTCGTTTTTCCTTTCTGTGCCCCCTTGCTGCCCCTGATTGTGCTCGTTTTTCCTTTCTGTGCCCCCCTTGCTGCCCCTGATTGTGCTCGTTTTTCCTTTCTGTGCCCCCCTTGCTGCCCCTGATTGTGCTCATTTTTTCCTTTCTGTGCCCCCTTGCTGCCCCTGATTGTGCTCGTTTTTCCTTTCTGTGCCCCCTTGCTGCCCCTGATTGTGCTCGTTTTTTCCTTTCTGTGCCCCCTTGCTGCCCCTGATTGTGCTCGTTTTTTTTCCTTTCTGTGCCCCCTTGATGCCCTGATTGTGCTCGTTTTCCCTTCTGTGCCTGTTTCCCGCCGCTGCGCCCTGCGGCCCCGCCCCTCACTGCCCATTCGCTGCCCCATTCCCTGCTCCTCCCTCCCACCTCCCCATTTATGGCGGCCGCTGCGTGGTGAAGAGAGCGACCCCTGACCTTGACTGGTAGGTCGCTCCCCACCACACAGCTCCGTCTGTGTGCCCTGCTGCTGCCCCTGATTGTGCTCGCTTTTCCTTTCTGTGCCCCCTTGCTGCCCCTGATTGTGCTCGTTTTCCTTTCTGTGCCCCCTTGCTGTCCCTGATTGTGCTCGTTTTTCCTTTCTGTGCCCCCTTGCTGCCCCTGATTGTGCTCGTTTTTTTCCTTTCTGTGCCCCCTTGATGCCCTGATTGTGCTCGTTTTCCCTTCTGTGCCTGTTTCCCGCCGCTGCGCCCTGCGGCCCCGCCCCTCACTGCCCATTCGCTGCCCCATTCCCTGCTCCTCCCTCCCACCTCCCCATTTATGGCGGCTGCTGCGCGGCCGCGCCGCTGGCGCGCGAAGGCGCGCCTAAGGCAAGCCCGTCTGCGCCCGTCCGCGCCGTGACCGCGCCCAGCGCCAGACCCTGGTCCGGGCATCCCCGCGCCCGCCACATCAACAGACGCCGATACGACGCCAGCACCCTCCACGCACTCAACCCCGGAAAAGATCACGCCTGCTACCAGGCCACCCCGAAGCGCACCCAAGGGCCCTTCACCTGCCGGAACTGCAGCTTCGCCAGCACCCGCCCCGCCAAACCACCGCCCAGGAAAAAACCCAACTACCTCAGATGCATCCTCCTCAACACCCGCTCCGCCCGCAAACACGCCATCGAACTCTGGGACCTTCTCAACTCAACCTCCCCAGACGTCGCATTCCTGACCGAGACCTGGCTGAATCCCGCTTCAGCCCCCGACATCGCCATTGCCATCCCGGACGGATACAAGATCACCCGCAGGGACCGCACCAACGGAGTCGGAGGAGGCATCGCCATCGTCCACAGGAACACCCTCAGAGTCTCAACCAACACCGACGACACCCTCAGCACCACCGAACACATGCACTTCCAGATCCACACCGATCCCAACACCACCCTCAGAGGAACCCTCGTCTACAGACCCCCCGGACCCCGACCACAGTTCAGCGATTCCATCGCTGACTTCGTCAGCACACACGCCATCGCCTCCACGGACTACATCCTCCTCGGGGACCTGAACTTCCACCTCGAGAACAACAAGGACACCAACTCCACCACCCTGATCGACAACCTCGCCACCCTCGGACTCAGACAGCTCGTGACTACACCCACCCACGCCGCCGGCCACACGCTAGACTCCATCTTTTCCGCAAGCCCACACGTCTCCTTCAACCACACCTCCGAACCCCACTGGACTGACCACCACTGCATCCACTTCACCTACAGGAAGCCCACCACGCACCACCGCACCGAACAAATGCCTCGCCGCTGCTGGAGCAGAGTCACGGAAGACCAGCTAACCACAACCCTCGCCCTGAGCCCACCCGCCGAACCCTCCGACCCCGACACCGCCGCCCGCAACCTCAGACAGTGGATCGACGACTGCGCCAACACCCTCGCCCCGCTCAAGAATCCGCCCAACAGCCACACCAGCAAGAAAGCCACCTGGTTCACCGAAGACCTCCAGGCCTCCAAACGAACATGCCGAAAACTGGAGAAGATCTGGCTCCACGAACGGACAGCGGACAGCTACGCCGCCCACAAGAGCGCCACCCGCAGTCACCATCACCTCATCAGATCCGCCAAAAGGGCCTCACTCAAAGACCGCCTAGACAACAACGCACACAACAGCAAAGAGCTCTTCAACATCGTGAAGGAACTCTCCAACCCCAGCTCCAACACCAACGACATCCAGCCGTCGCGAGACCTGTGTGACTCACTGGCCACCTTCTTCCACCGCAAAATCGCCGACATCCACGACAGCTTCAACACCACGACCGCCCCGGCAACCACCGAGACCACTGCCCCCACAACCACCAACCGCCTGCTCTCCTGGACCAACATCAACGACGAGGACACCAGCGAGATCATGAACACCATCCACTCCGGTTCACCGCTAGACCCGTGCCCTCACCACATCTTCAACAAAGCCAGTACAGCCATCGCGCCCCATCTCCGGAAAATAATCAACATCTCCTTCGAGACAGCAACCTTCCCGGAAAGCTGGAAGCACGCCGAGATCACCGCCTTACTCAAGAAACCCAAGGCAGACCCCAAGGACCTCAAGAACTTCCGACCCATCTCTCTGCTCCCGTTCCCCGCGAAGGTCACCGAGAAAATCGTCAACAAACAACTGACCCGCTACCTCGAGGAGAACAACATCCTGGACCCTTCCCAGTCCGGCTTCCGCAGCAACCACAGCACCGAAACCGCCCTCATCGCCGCCAACGATGACATCAGGACCCTGCTAGACAACGGAGAAACAGCAGCCCTCATCCTCCTGGACCTATCAGCCGCCTTCGACACGGTCTGCCACCACACACTACGAACACGCCTTCACGACGCCGGGATCCAAGAGAAGGCCCTGGACTGGACCACATCCTTCCTTTCTGGCAGAACACAAAGCGTCCGCCTCGCCCCTTCCGATCCAAGGCCACCAAGATCATCTGCGGCGTACCCCAAGGCTCCTCCCTCAGCCCAACGCTGTTCAACATCTACATGGCACCCCTCGCCCACGTCGCCCGACAGCACAACCTCAACATCATCTCCTACGCCGACGACACCCAGCTGATCCTCTCCCTCACCAAAGACCATCACACCGCCAAAGCCCACCTCCACGAAGGAATGAAGGCCGTCGCCGAATGGATGAGGACCAGCCGCCTGAAGCTGAACTCGGACAAGACGGAGGTCCTCATCCTTGGTTCCAACCCTTCAGCCTGGGACGACTCCTGGTGGCCAACATCACTGGGAACAGCCCCGCCACCCACCGACCACGTACGCAACCTAGGGGTCATCCTCGACCCCACCCTCTCCATGACTAAGCAGGTCAACGCCGTTTCCTCATCCTTCTTCAACATCCTCCGAATGCTCCGCAGGATCTTCAAGTGGATCCCCACCGAAACAAGAAAAACAGTCACCCAGGCCCTCGTCACCAGCAGGCTGGACTACGGAAACGCCCTCTACGCAGGAACGACTGCTAAGCTCCTGAGACGGCTGCAACGCATCCAGAACGCCTCTGCACGTCTTATCCTCGACATCCCCGACGCAGCCACATCACACCCCACCTGAGAGACCTGCACTGGCTCCCTGTCAACAAGAGGATAACCTTCAAGCTCCTCACCCACGCACACAAAGCACTCCACAACTCCGGACCAGCCTACCTCAACAGACGACTCAGCTTCTACACCCCCACCCGCCAGCTCCGCTCGACCAGCCTCGCCCTCGCCACAGTCCCCCGCATCCGGAAAACGACCGGCGGCGGCAGATCCTTCTCCCACCTCGCCGCCAAGACCTGGAACACCCTCCCCACCAACCTCCGACAGACCCAAGACCTACTGGCCTTCAGAAGACTCCTCAAGACCTGGCTCTTCGATCAGTAGCAGCACCACCCCCCTCTTCCCCCAGCGCCTTGAGACCCTCGCGGGTATGTAGTGCGCTTTATAAGTGACATGATTGATTGATTGATTGATTTGCACGTGGAGATCGTGAGGTGGCGAGTAGTAAGAATAATCTTTAGCATGCGCAACTAGAGGGTTGGATAACAGGGGCACTTGATCAAATTGGACCCATTATAGATCACACAGTCAGTCGCACTAAGCCCTCGGCAGAGTGGTTTAATGAGCAGTTACTTATGCTAAAAAAAAACCTGCACACACTTAGAACATGTTTGGCGCAGAAATTTCAGCTCAAGTGATAAAGATAATTATCGGGGAGCCTTGAAGGAATACCACAAACAGATTGGGGCTACACAGCGTCGTTTCTACGTTGAAAAAATCGAGCAAGCACAAAACTCCTCTCAGGAACTGTTTTCTATTGTGTAATTGCTATCGTCTTTGGACCGCATCTCAGTGCCTTATTTATGAAGGCCTGCGTCACATTTACGCCGCCGTTGCGTCACTTTTTGTGACGCTGTGGCGGCGTAAATAATGCGCCATGTTGCGCCATATTTACAAAGTGACGCATCTAGGCAGATGCGTCACTTTGTAAACCCCTGCGCTACATTATACCTGCGTCAGGTATAATGTATGCAGGGTGGGCGTTCCCCCGCAAGAAAAGGTCGTAGGAGTGGCGCAGCGAAATCTATGAGATTTTGCTGCGCCACTTCTAGGACGCCAATGCGTCAAAACCTTACGCCTGCCTCATGGCAGGTGTAAGGGTGATGCAGGCCCTTTCACATGGGGCTTGCCCCATGTGAATGGAACATTGCTGGAGTTGCGTCATGCTTCCGACACAACTCCAGCAATGCGCCACTTTTGCGCCAACAGATACGTCAGTAATACTGACGTATCTGTCATTACTTGCGACATGATGCGTCATACTGTAAATATGACGCATCATTGGTGTCGCAAGGAGGGCGCAGTGAGAAGTGTCGCATCGCTGCTTTCACGCAGCGATGCGCCACTTCTCATAAAAAAGGCCCTCAGTGTTTCAGTGTCTATTATACCCTCAGTAGAAGGCTGTAACTTGATCGCTCAGTTTTTCTCAGATAAAGTCTCCACTATCTATGCTACTTTCCCTGAGAAAGTCAGAGATGCTCCGTGTCTTGAAGTTTGGTTTGAACCATCGGTGGAGGGGGTAGGGCTTTCCTGCTTCAATCCCCTAACCTCGGAGGATCTCCTTCCTCTGTTGACAGAGGTTAAATCAGGCTCACAGTCTGACCCTGCCTCTTCAAATATTTTGGAACGAGGATTGAAGACCATATTTCCCATGCTATGTGATCTCCTTAATAATTCCTTCGATTTAGGTACGGTTAGTATGAAATGGAAGCATGCACCATAGTCCCACTCCAAAAAAGCCTCTTCTGGACCCCATGAAGGCAGAAATTTTTAGGACCATTTCCCTGCTTCCCTTCTTTTCCAAAATGGCTGAGAAGCATATAAATAAACAGCTTTCAAACTTCATTGAAGCTAGGGAACTGCTTCACAAGAACCAGCCTTGTTTCCGCCTGCAGTTCAGCAGAGAATCTGCACTGCTGTTAGCCTCAGAATCCCTTAGGCAGATGGTGGATGGGGGAAACACTGCAGCACTGATAATGCTGGATATCAGTGCAGCCTTCGATACTGTGTCCCATGGCCTTCTGCTCGAATGGTTGTGGAACTTCGGCATCGGAGCTATGGCCTTGTGGTGGCTAGCATCTTTTGTACAGAATCGCACCTTCCAGGTGGCGCAAAAACCTTTTCTATCTGAGGTTCTCCCACTGCATCAGGGGGTGCCTCAGTGCTCAGCGTTGAGCCCCACGTTATTCAATCTTTACATGCACCCCCTAGCTGATATCGTCGAGCGTTATGGCTTTAATATCGTGTCATACACTGATGATACACAGTTCATCACCACACTGTCTCCGGACTAAAGGGGCACTGCAGCTCTACTGAGATCCTGTTCGTCAGAATTGGTTGAGTGGATGAATCATAGCTGCCTCAAACTAAATGCCGGAAAAAATGAGGTTCTTATCTTAAGGAAGTAACCATCAATCTGGTCCTCTGCATAGTGGCCAGTTTCACTTGGGCCACTTCCTGCTCCCAAGCTGAAAGTTAAGAATCTCTCCATTTGGTTTAATACAAAACTCTCATTTGACAGTCAGATCACCAACCTAGCAGGGAAATGTTTTGGGATTTTGAAAACCCTGAAAAATATCTTGACGTTTCTACCAGAAGCCGCCAGGAAGTCAGTGGTCCAGGCTCTGGTAATGTCCAGATTGGACTACTGCAATATGTTATATCTGGGAGTCTCACAATTTAGATTGCGGAGACTACAAAGGGGGAGAATACAACAGCTCATCTGCTGCTGAACCTTCTGAGACACTCGCCTATGGATCCAGCTCTTGCTAAATTGCATTGGCTGCCATTGGGCATGAGAGTGTCGTTTAAAGCCATGTGTTACTGTCACCGAATCCTGAACGGAAAATTACCTCGGTATTTGCACTCTCTTGTCAAACCCTAGTCTCCCGGCAGTAGTCTCAGGTCTGCTGGGGCCTCTTTAGCCGCTATACCCACTGTGAAAAGAGCACGCATGGGAAGGTGCTCCTTTAGGTTGCTGGCCTCCAAAAAGTGGAATGCCCTGCCTCTGGCACTCAGACAGGAAGGTAATGAATTGTCCTTTCATAAAAAACTTAAAACCTGGCTTTTTAGACAGACTTAAGGTCCATTTCTGGAGCATGCTGTGAAGGTGCTGTGTCCGATAATTAAATCCTAGCATGGGGACGCTTCGGTTGAAGTAACCAGATGCTCTATAAATAATGTTATTAGTTATTTATTATTATGTGGGTACATTATGCGCCAACTGTCCATTAATGACCAGTGCACTAGCCATTGGGCCAGGTAAGTCGTCGCTGTGAGCACCGGGGAGGAGGGCAGGGGCAGGTGTGAATGGTCCAGGAGTGGATTCAATACACAATTAAAATCACCTTCTATTACCCACGGTATGTGTGCCCATCTAGTCAGTATGTCCGTCCAAGTGCCCTTCTACAAATACGTATCTCCCTTCTTAGTCGATCTCTGTGGTTATGCGCTTGAAGGGCACCATTGGCCTTACCCAAATGAGTGCCCCATGGGCATATCCTGACTATCATGTACCGCAGCACTGACCACTCCATTGTTTTTGCAAGTGCATGTCTTCCCCTTTGGACATGTGCATTTCTAGTATAAATGCTATCTGAGCGTTCCGTCATTTGAGGTATTGTTGCAAAGCATGCCTTTTAACCATGCCCCTTACGTTACAAGTGACAAAGTTTAGTCTGGACATCTAGACTGTACTTTACTGGTGTGTGTGAGAGGCTGAGGGGTCAAGAGCCCGCCCATTAGGTGTGTTGTAATGCACAGGGGTAATGTGTAGAGCAGATGACAACTATGGTGTGCGGCATGATCAAACACTGAAAGCAAAACACCCAAATTCCTTACCCTGACCCCCCCAAACAAAGAACAAGCAGTCCCAAGTCGAGGGTGCTTCAGCCCGTGCATTGCAGCACAGTATGTCCCAACTTGAGTGTGAAGGGGGCTGGCCAGCATTCCATCATCAGCTTGCTCAGGGGTGATGAGCATTATGCCCCACCTCGCAGATAGAAACAAACAAAAGGAAGAAAAGGAAATCAAGCAAGTACGGAGTAACCGACCCTCCTTAACTACATGCACATAAGGATATCTGGGCCATCCGAGTCAGCCCACACCACCGTCGCTCCATTATTACTGCCAGATTACCACTGGTCTCACGAAAATGTTGAGCAGGGAAAAATCCCAGCAGTCACAGTTCCCCATCTGGACCGTAAGCCCTTCATACTATTCTGCTATTGGTACCTTTCTAGGCAGATCAGATCATATTATCCACAGTCTGAGGTGTGATAATCAGTATGTTCCCTAGGGCATCACTGCCATCAGACGCATTGGAGTGCATCTCAGATGGCATTTCATCCTGGGCTCACTCTGGGGAGGATCTCCGCTCCAACCAAAAATAATTAGCAGTGGACAGTGCCTTCAACTGTTCTTCTCAAGCCTGTGCCGTGGAAGGGGCTCCAGTTATAGCCACAGGTCTATCTCTTCGCCCACTTCGATGCTGGTCTTGTGGTGTTCTCTGCGACTGTATCCGTGCTTGTGGTGAGGGAGGCCCAGAGGACTCATATCAGTGCTGTTCCACCCACTCCCAGGTGTCCGCAGGTTCTGTCAAGAAGTAACTGGTGTGGTTTGCTATGAACTTTATCTGTGTCAGAAATAGTAAAAGTATGTAAGGTGCAAAGTTCGCAGCAGCTTCTTCACACCTAGAAAGGAAGCCCTATGCCTCTGAACTGCCAGTGTGTAGTCCGGGAAGATAAATATCTGGGTGTTGTTGTGTGTGATGGGACTCCTGGCCCGCGCTGCCTGCAGAATAGCCTCCTTGTCCCTATAATTCAGCAAGCAGGCCGCGACCAGGCATGGGTGCGCTCCCGTCGGCGGTCGCCTCGCTGGTACACGATGCGCCTGTTCAACCAAATACTGAGGCAAGAGTCTAGTGGGTTACACCTAGTGTGCCAACCATTTTTCAAAAAATGCCACTGGATCTGCTCATTATGCACCCTCTGGGAAACCGACTATGCAGATATTATTGCACCGCAGCCTCCACTCTGAGTCTTCCGCTCTGTGCTGCAGCTCCTGCATCTTCGACGATAAAGTTTTGGTTTTACCTTCAAGCTCCGTCACCATTAGTTGGAGCACTCCAATAGTGGTCTCAGTCTGTGTTACTCATGCAACCAGCTTCTTGTGATTGTCTTGGAGCAGGCTGAGCTCCACTGTGATGGCATCGACTCTGCCCCTGAGGTCTTGTCTGGTGTCCGCGATCGTGGTCAGAATTTGGTCCAGTTTGGCATCAGCAGGAGCCAGGCTTGTGGCAGTCTGGGATTCCCCAGTGCTTTCGGGATCTTGGCTGCGGGTGCTCAGGCAATTGGCTGGTTGATTGCACCTGTGCATCCCCATCATAAGTGTCAGTGCCTTTCCCTAGTGCAGGCCACAGTGGGTGGTTGTTTTATGGGGAGGGCCACTGGTTGAAGCAGCACATCGACCCGCCTTGCCGCCGAGCAGTCCAGGCCATGAGGAGGAGCACCGTGGTCTCTGTTATGGTGGAAGCATCGCACTCCCTGTGCCACTTCTCAGCCCAGTGCAAGCAGTAGGCCCAATCTTACTTCTAGGATGTCTATACTTGTGTCAGGAGACTTACGGTTTGGCTGTATGAACAGTCAAACAGTGCCTCACATAGTGTGTTGGGCCCGCAAAGGGCGCCAAAAGGGAATCTATTCGATGTACACCTTAGGCGCCCCCTAGGCGAGCTCGGTAGCAACATGGGCTCTCACAGCCAGTGGGGCCATCAGAGTCCTCCAGCACTTGCGACATAGCTGCCGACCTGCCTCCCCCCCTGGCCAAAAAGGCCAGTAATACCTGTGTGTGAGGGGGGCACAAGTAGTTCGTATTATAATGAAGGGGAAGGGGGGACCGATGCAGTCACCTCCATGTCACACACTTGAAGTCTTCTTGTTGGAGACGAAGACCTCATCAAAGAGCTCATGCTCAGTGGCAATCGAACACATGATCCTCAGGGTCAAAAGATCCTTTTCGCCGTCTCACCGGCCAGTGCGTGCTGCCTTTGTAGGGCTCTGTCCTCCCAGTCGCAGCTACGCTCAGCTGTGAGTTCTACCTTGGCATTGCCCTGGGCCTATGTGGAGTGTTCGGTGCAGGAAGAGGGGGATGCATGGGGGTAACTGTCCGGCATGTTGCCCCGCGCCCCTTGGCTCTGAGGGCAACTCGGGCGGCAATTTACACGACTGGGCCTTCTTAAAAGTCTCTGCGCACAAGGCCTTAGCAGACCACAGCCCGAAGCACATCTCATCCCCGACTTAGCCGCTGCTGCAGGCCCCACCCACATCTGGTCTTCGCTCCTGATCCAGTCGTCAGGAGGAGGGAAAGGAGGAGGGGCAATCTCCTGCCCCTCGTCGGTCTCTGCCCAAATCATCGAAAGTGGAGGAGGGGAAGTGGAGTCCTCTGCCTGCAGGCTCCAGGTACACAGGTACAACTGCGTGCATGCGATGCGGCGGCCACCATGGACCACGGCTCCAAGCCAGCCCGGGCACCGCAAAGCTGTTCAGGACAGTCCAGATGAATATACTGGTTGCCTGATACCTCTGCTTCCCCTGCAGTCGTTGATGGGGCTCAGCGGCTTGGCATGGCGGCAGATGGCACAGGATTGCAGGTCAGAAGAGCGGAGCGGCTCTAGACCATGTCCGCCATCTTGCCTTTTATTGGCCACACTCCCAGTATGAAATAAGTCTTACATTTTCTTTTTGCATAAGTTCCCTCTATATCATTGCATGCTCTAATCTCTCTGGCAACATTGGAGCCCTCCCCTTCCTTCTAACTTCTCTCAGGATGTTAGCATGATTGCATACCCCAGTCCATACCGCAATATCAGTGATCAGCTCTCTAGTTTATTCATTTGACATCATTGATACACCAATGTATATTCATACCTCTTTCTTGAGTAAGCTGTGACCTGACTGCCCAACTCGCCTCCTGTGAAATCAGTGCCCACTTGTGACATCAGTTTTCAGGGATAAAGCTTGATATAAAGACTAATACCTAGTACTTTGTGTTGTCAAGAGCAGACAGAAAAAGGAATGAAGAAGAAGGTCCTGTGGTTATTGTTTTCTTTGTGTACTGAGACAATAATGAATGCTTCTTTAGGTGACAGAGGAAACCATCTTATTAGTGTCAGGAATCAAGAGTGGAGCTATTGCTTACCAATTGGAACTTACTAAGTGCAGGGAAGAGCTACTCCATACCCGCTTGCACTGAGTCTTTCTCAGAGAAGGAAAGTTTGGTGGTCCCTGCAGAGTGTAGGTGCTGCCTTTACTGAGTCTTCATTTGAATAAGGAATGCAGTACTCTACAGCAACCCGAGAACTAACTACATTTCCCAGCAGGCCATACACCTTGACATAGTCTGGAGAGGTGGCAACAATTTTGGCTATCTGGGTATAACTATTCCCATGGGACATGGCATCTTTGATAAGCAATCATGATACAATGTTGCTACAGCCCGGACTTTGCTACGTGCACCTAGGATTTCCATTTCAAAAGACCAGTTGCTTTGTTTGGAAATATTTGAAAGACAGAAAGGTATTTATGAATGCTGTGTTGCTTGATGGAAGTTAACTTTGAACTATTTGAACATTTATGTGAACTCTTCTAAGACTATGGGTTTGTTGCATTTTTGAAGGGTTATTCTGTGACAGAACAGGAAGGATTCTTTAGTAAGACTATGTGGTCAGGCTATGCATGAATGTCAAAGCATAAGGGTAGAGGTCCTGTGTGTTGATACAGTCTGCGGAACTAAGGAATAGCAGAGCATTCATATTTGTTAATTGTCTAGCAATTCACAAAATCAGGTAGAAATGATAAAATCCTGGTCTTAAGGTGGCGAAACGAGGAGAAATGCTTCATTTCTCCTCGTTTTGCTTTTCCATGTGTGCTGCCTTGTGCAGCACACATGGAAAAAGCAAAATGCCAAGGTTTGTTCATGTACAGGAAGGTGTCCCTTCCTGTACATAAATAAACCTGTTTTTAAAAATGCAATTTTGTAACTTACATGTGTGCTGCATGAAGCAGCACACATGTAAGTTACAAAATGGCATTTTAGGTTTGTTTATGTACAGGAAGAGACACCTTCCTGTACATAAACAAACCTCCCTGCTCGCAGACACCCTTGCACTCTGGTGCAAGGGTGCCTACGTTGGCGTTAAGTCGTGAGACTTAGCGCCATCGCAGGGGGAAACGCCAGGCTGCACCATATCATTGGTAATATGGTGCAGCCTAGCGTTTCTGAAGTGGCGATGAGAGGCGTTAAGCCAAGGAGGCTAACACCTCTCATCGCCACTTCCTTGCTAATATGCCCCCACATGTTTACAAATTCTGGTGACTGTCTCTAATGAGAGGTGCATAGCAGTGTTCATGAAGCCTTACCATCCACATGTGTTCTAATGTTTGCAAAGGGTATAGTAGTGGTCTTACACTTCATATTTGCAAACATAAAATTTAGTAAAAAAATAATAATAATAATAAACACAAAGGTGCCCAAATCAGGCTAAACTATCTGGATTAAACTGACATGGAGAGGCCCATATGTATCTCCCTTCAATGCACACCAAAAACATGAATAAGCTGCTACAAGACATGGCTTGCCAGAGGCATCTTAGCAAGAGAACAATTTAGGCTCCCCCGTCCTCCAATGTATTCCAAGTTGCAGATTGAAGGGTCTCTCAGGATCTGGTACCCTACAAACGATGGCAAAAAGAAAAAACACAGAGGGAACCCTTATGAGCAAAGGAGAAAATGCCTGGGATGTCACAGCTGCACAATATATTGGAGACGTTTGTCTTTAAAACTCAGGTTTCCATTGGTTAATATTATGCTTTTTAATGGGTGTTCCAACTAGGAAGGTGTGGAATTAATTATTGCTATCACAGTATTGTGAAAGTGACAAACTTTGCAATTTCAAGAAGAGGTAAAGGTCTTTACATCCACAAAAGATGCCTGCTCGAAATTCTTCCCAGAAAAAGTTTATCAAAAGAGATTTCTTCTAAAACAAAATTTGACTATTTACCTGCAGAATCTACTTTTTTAAAGACGTTTCAGCCTCTATTTTTCAAACTTTAAATAATGGCTAAAAGTCAACTTTGCAGGTTTAAAGTGCCCATGCTTCTAGTCATGGTTAGTGGGCAGGTTTATTAATATGTCAAATTTCCACTTGGAAACTGACCTAACCAGTGTGTTTATGTTTTATTTGTCTCTTTCTTGAATCGTCCCCTACTTTAAGGAGGCTTTTTTGGCCTTTGGGGTTTTTTAGATGAACAGTGACACAGTCTTGGTTACTGATGGAGTCTGATCTTCTAAAAGCAGGAACATTATTTCCTTACAATTATAAAACCAGGACAGGAGCATTCATTTCAGCAGATGTTTCCACTGGGGTCCGATTACTAATGGCAGATGAAGGTCACCAGTTATTACTGTTGGAGTCGTTGTCAATATTTTAAAACACAGCATCAGTCTGTGACATACATTAAACTTTTAAAAATGTGAATTGAATCAAATTGCATATCCTTCCACATGTACTCTAAATATTTGAAGCTGCAAGATCTCTTGCATTAGAAGAAACTAGAGCACAATAATTCTGTGGTGAGATATGCTGGATGTATGACTATGTATTATACAGAATAAAATACCTCTATCACATGTAAAATGCATATTGCTAGCCACTTTCGAGTTCTCGGAAATTATAATGGCACTTGGCCTTCTGCCCCAATCCTGTCTCTGGTAATAGATCGCCTCAGTAACTTATCATGTCCCTTTAAATTAGCATAAGGAGAAACATTATGCCATCTACAAATGTACACTTTAATGTTTTTTGCTGAAATTGCTTGTTTTATTATTATTTTTTGAAGGTACAAATGTACAGTGGATCTTTCAAGCCCAGTTTTGGATTCTGGATTTATTCCATACACTTATGAATAGTATATCACTGTTAATTGCAGAAGTGCTGCATTTAATGCAGTCATTTGCATTCAGCCAATATTTCATCATCGCCTTAGCAAGCGCGCTGACAGTGAGGAAGTGATCTTGCTCATGTGGTGACCAGTCTAGACATGAGACGTCACCAAGAATACTGCTACTCTCTACTGTAGTAACATAGTTCTCCCATTCGCAGGACCTTAGCGCTGCTTTTCCCATTAACTAGTCATCTTGCAAATCTCATAACACATGCGGTTTTCAAGTTAAAGTTCTAAATTGGACTCCAATTTCACACTTAATACCAAGAAACTTCTGAAAGAGATGCTGCAGACATAGCCGGAAGGCTTGTAGATATTAAAAAACAGTTTGTGAATGCTGGTGATGCACAAAACAGTAAGGGCCTTGGAGAAAACCAGATCTCTTACACTGTGAACAGTTCATGGACAATCAGTGCTACTTTCTTCTAAACATGCTCTCCTTTCCTTTTTTGGGGGGTTAGGAGAGGACTAAATAATAAGAGCCATAACACAATATAGATTAAAATCATGTTTATAAGAAAGTGAAAGAGCGTTGATGTAGGAAGGTGGAGTATTATGTGGTGTGGGGCTTAGGCCTCACCATGTAACTCTATCACGATAACCCAAAGATGGTCCTTGGATTCACAATAATAGACCCATAGCTTAGTCCTGGTAGAGTGGCAAAGAGCAGTCAGGCTGCACTAGAGATACACGTGTTAAAGCATTTCAGAGCACCATCATGGACGATAAGTAATTGGCACGACTCAATAGAAATACAACACCAATTTATAAAAATGAAGTGTATTTGTATCTTAATTTAGACACCAAAATGAACGGAATTGCATACTTATAACCAGAGTTATAGATTTTAAAAGAAAACATAAATCACAGCAATACAATTCAGCAGAACTTTTGCATTGTGGTCAATGGGAAAAAGTGGTAGTGACAATCGGTCACTTGCAGGTTGAGATGTGTGGAACCCACGGGGGTTAAAGGTCAAGCGGGTCCCTGGACCAAGCCACAACAGTCAGTTCAATTTTACCTGGCTCGCAGAGCCCAGGTGCATAGTTGTCTTGATGCTGAATGGAAACCGCGGGGGAGCTGCTTTTACCGCTTACACGGTGCTGCGGGGAACAAGATGCAAAAATACAACAATGGTGTCGCTGCTGACTTTGGATGAAGGTCAGATGGTGTTTCCTCTAAGTGCAGCGTTAAATGTGGGAGTCGGTTACCGGACTGGCGATCAACTACCCTTGGCAGCGGTAAACACACTGGATAGTGATTTCAACGTCCGGTGGTCCCTGGGAACACAGTAGCTGCCTGACACTTCGTGGAAGATAGAATTACAGTTTCCACAATGCACTAGACAATCTGGATTTGGGTGATCCCTCGCAAGTCCCGATGGCCAGTGATTGTTTGGATCCGGAGTGTTGTTTTACCTGCAGTTTGCAGAGGAATAGGGCCACTAGTGCAGGGGAGTCTGAGGATGCTTCAGGCTCTTTCAGGGGTCCCTCTGTCTGGAGAAACCAAGCTTTAGTCTACGGCGAGTCTTGATCATACAGTTCCAGGAGCATTGCCACAGGAACAGAGTATACCTCATTTGGCATGGTTTGGCAAAGTCCTGTTGTCCAAGACACAGGTCTCTTCTTTGTGCTCTTCGATGTAAGTTGATGCAGAACTGAGGTTCTGGTGTCAGAGGCATCCCTGAAATCCTAGATTTAGGGGAGTTAGGGGTGTGGGACCAAGTAGTGAATGGGCTGCTAGTCCCTGCAGCTAGTCCGCCCCTTAGGTGACCACATCTGGGGGTGTGGGTCACCTTTTCTACTCAGAACCCTCTATTTCTACCACTTTTAAAAATGGCAGAAGTCTTCCTTAGCTGCACACACCAGGCAGCCCACCCTAGAGGTTGTACAACTCCTGCATAACTAATTTCCCACCTGCCTGGGTGCAAATGTGCCTGAGGTAGAGGGAGGGCTGTTTCTTCCACTGGGCGTCTGCCCTGAGCATATGAGAGGCGGTGTAGCCTTTGAAGCTCACTGCCTTGGTGTGCCACTTCACTAGCGTTCTTGGGAGGAAGGAGGTGTAACCTCCTTCCCGTGCAGGCCTTTGTTCCTGACTTCTGGGAGTGATCACACTGCCTGGCAAGTGGTCAGAATCCTCTCTTGGCAGCAGTATGCGTAGGTCATCAGTCGAAGCACAGAGAAGTTGGGGCAACCAGGTGGGCAACCTCTAAGGTAGCCACCTGGGTGCATGCCACATCACCCACAACTTGAGGTTTGTGTCAGGGGTGAGAAGGCATGTTGTTTGATACCAAGCACAACATATTTAGATGGTACCATAATGGAGATGCCAACCTTGGATTTGCCCAGGTGCCAGACCATGTTATTCTATAGACTGTCTAACAATTATAGGGTCCTTTAATGGTAAAGGCCACTGTACGGACATATGGGCTTGTATTTACATGTCCACAACTTTAGTATAATGTACCTGCAGCTTTAGGAGACCTTCCTTAGGGCTGACTGACATATATTATAAATAGTGCATTGCTTTGCCACACATGGTGAGGTCAAAGTCGAGTTTGAGCAGTTTGCACTGCTCCTGCAGTCTACAATGGCAGGATTTGCTGTCAGTAGTTTACTTGGGTCACTCAGCGTGGCACAAATAGGGCTGCAAGCCCTGGGGACCCCTTTATCACCCATGACCTGGGTACCACTGGTACCATATACTAGGGACTTATAGGGGAGGAAAGTCCTTGTCAATTGGGGTTGCCAATTTACATATAACATTTTGGGGCGAGAACACTGGCACTGGGGTCTGGGCAGCAGACACCGGTGCACTATCTGAGTCATAACCAGCAGCATTGAAGCAAAACGTAGGAGGGGTGACCATACAAAAAGGGCACTTTCCTACAGTTGATTAATGTATGTGTATAAATCATTTATGTTATTGTTCAGAGCTGCATGAAATGTGTATTCAAGATACTGTCTGATGAGCCATGGACTATTAAAGATCAGACCATGCAATGACCATGGAAGGTACTTTCCATTAATTTCCTGTTTTATGATCATGCAAGAGCTGTGTGAGTTTGGAATGAGACATGTTCACATCTGTATATACTCATCCTGAAACATAACATGCTTCCAGTTGCAAGTAGTGTCATATTAAGGATTCTGCAGGCCCTGGGCAAGAAATGTTTTGGGGCTCCTGTTTGGGATGTCTTTTAAATGTATTACCCATTTCTGCTGATTTAAGACCTATGTTACCGAACAAAATTGAATTATACATTAAAGTTTGAGATATAGAAATAGGCATGTGAGCTAGAAAGTTCAGTTTCCCAGGGGCCCCTTAAAAGGTGGGCGCCCTGGGCAACTGCCCGCTTTCCCTGCAAGATGGCTGCAAGATGATACAGAAACATAAAATATTACCATTCGCCTTATACAGAGTCAAAGATCACACACATATTTTTAAGCTGTACTTCTTTCCAATGTTGCCAGGCATCACAAGTTCGGTTTTATAGTGGAATATTACAATAGCTGCAGATAGTAATTGACTGCTAGAAAGCTCATCTGCTGGGGACGAAATACAGCGTCACTGTGGATAACTGGAGCAGGTGATGGGTAGGGGATAGAACAGCCTTGACCGATATAGAACAACTTACAGCAGCATCTCTGACGTCACGGTGCCTGGGAGAGCCTGGTGCGCATCACTGCTGTGAACACTGGACAGTTTCCTGTTATGGTTTTCTCATTATCAACTTCATTGACTGGAAACCATTTTGAGTTCCTGCGGTTCCCATTGTCAAGTGATCATGGCCTTGTGAATTTAGCACACTTTTCCCAGCTTGAATTCGGCTGTGAATGAAACACGTCCCTATCTTGAGGGCAATTTCCTTCCTGCTACCTGCAAACTGACTTGGACCACTTTGCTGCTTGAGCACGCTCCGACCACACATAAAATACTTTAGAAAATGTCACAAGCATTGGCAAAGCCAATAGGTCTCATAAATTTTTAAGTGAGAATAATTCATTTATTAGTGAATTTCTGTATGTGGCTTTGTGCATGGGCGAGCCGTTGAAGGTAAAATTGAGCCATAGTTGGAAGGATGAGTGAGTGGAAGGATCAATGAGTGTTAATGAGTGTTTGGATAAGTTTGAGTAAGTTTATAGATGAATGAGCAGTCGAATAGATGTGTTAATAGATGGATGAATTGGTGAGTTCAGGAAGGATTAATGAGTAAATTAATGGATGACTTCAGGCAGATTACAGCAATCTTGCTGACTGAGGACAATGGCAGCAGGAGTAATAGTTTTATAAAAATCCCCGCTGTCATCAATATTATGTCAGTGTAAGCATTATGCTATGGGTGGACACCATCCTACAAAAAATGTAGTGATATAAAGTATGAATATATATATATATATATATTTTTTTTTTCTTTTTCCACTGAAAAACCATAGGTTTCAGGACGTTATAGTTAGAAATTATCATTCATTTAAAAACCCTTTGAAATTCACTGAAAAACAATAGGTTTCAGGGACGTTATAGTTAGAAATTAGCATTTAAAAAACCATAGAAATTCACTGAAAAAACCACAGGTTTCAGGGACGTTATAGTTAGTTGGACATTTCACTCGTACAAAACCAGAGAAATTCGGCCATTATAGTTAGTTGAGCTAAGTATAACTCGTGCCCCCACAATGCACTGCTCATGACATCACATATTACATCACTCATGACATGGTCAGAGTCATTAGTGAGGACATCACTGATGACATCATCCAGTGACTGTGTGTTTCTGTAAAGTTTAAATATGTTTTATATATATTTATATAGATGCCAAGGTGTATTGAAGAATGAGTGGGTGTATGACTGTCTGAATGGATGATTTAGTAGGTGCGTGACTGACTGTATAAATGAGTGATTAAACGTGTCTTACTAAATGCATGGGTTAGGGACTAAACTGTGTGAATGTCTGTATCAGTCTGTCTGTTGGTGTGTAAGCGGCTGCATGGGTTGGTGAGTAGCTACATGAGTGTCAATATGGGTTATTGATTGGTTGTCTGAGTATCTGTATGGGTGGGTGGGGTATGTGTGACTCCCTGCATGGATGTGTGAGTGGGTGATTCACTGGGTGTATGGGTTCAAGAGGGCATCTGTGAGGGGCTGTATGGGTGAGTGAGTGTGTGTATGGCTGTGTTGGTGTGTGAATGGATGTCTCAGTGGTACATGTGTGAGTAACTACATATGTGAAAGGCAGTATATGTGAGTGTTGGAGTATATAAATGACTATATGTGAGAGTGAGTGATTGTGAGAGTGGCTGTGTGGATGAGTGTGTGCTTGTGTCAGTGATTGTATAAGAGAGTAAGTATGTGTTAGTATCTGTATGAATAAGTGAGGTGGTGTGTGTATAACTGTATAGGTGAGTAAATGGGAGTGTGATTGATTCTTTGCATGACTGACTAGCTGTGTGAGTAACTCTATGGGTAAGTGGCAGTGTGTGAGTGTCTGTATGGGTATATGAGTGCATATGATAGTGGCTGTATTGATGAGTGACTGCATGTATGAGTGACTGTATGGGTGAGTGAGTGGATGTGTGTGTAGACCTAGGAATCAGTAAGTGGGTATGTAGTAATTGGTATTGGTGTGTCTATGGTTTCGAGAATGGTAGTCTGTATTTTAGAGTGGGTATATCAAAGGTTATATTAGGGTGTGAGGAGGTCCATCAGATTATCACGTGGATGATGTCATCAGTGATGTCATCAGTGATGTCACTGACCATGTCATGAGTGATGTAATATGTGATGTCATCAGCAGTGCATTGCGAGGGTGCGAGTTATACTTAGCTCAACAAACTATAACGGCCGCATTTCTCTGGTTTTGTATGAGTGAAATGTCCAACTAACTATAACGTCCCTGAAACCTGTGGTTTTTTCACTGAATTTCTATGTTTTTTTAAATGTTAATTTCTAACTGTAACGTCCCTGAAACCTATGGTTTTTTCAGTGAATTCCAAACGTTTTTTAAATGATAATTTCTAACTCTAACGTCCTTGAAACCTATGGTTTTTTCAGTGAATTTCTAAGGTTTTTTGAATGCTAATTTCTAACTATGCCTACATAGGTAGGACATCTGCAGAAAGAGGAAGAAAGGGGCAGAAAGAGGCAACAGGAGTCCAGAAAGAGGAAGAAAGGTGAAGAAAGAAGCAAGAGATGTGCAGAAAGAACCAACAGAGGTGCAGAAAGAGGCCTACTTTGACTGTACCTTACAACAGACTCATACAAAGTACCCTAATCACTAATCCTTCTCCGAAGATCTCTTAAGCTTCACTTTTCTCTTTGAAGGTTCACTATTAATCGACTGCCCAGAACGTTAGGCCTACCAAATATAAAACAGCAATCCTAAGCATATCACTGTTGTAAGTCTGACCAAGTTTGTGAAAGTATGCATGCGTGTCTATGCTTTTACCTAGTGACATGTTAAATGAAAATAAACATACAAACACTTGTATACCTGTGTTTTAAACAGCATACTCTGTACATTTGTATAAAAAAAGGTGTATGCATTTCTTTCTGCTCACAATACAGGGCACATGGGCACTCAATAGTATATTTGAGGTGCTCCATAGCACATATATACATAAGACATGTCTGGCTGCACAACCGAATGACAGAGCAGAACTAACAAGATTTGACCACCTATAAGAGAAGCTACCCGCTTTTTAAGCTACCATCTTCAGATGCATAACACATGTGAGAATACATGTGCAAGTAGACATATACCTCAGTCACGAGAGCACGCAGACCTTAAACATGACAGCTTGCACTTCCCATTTGAATATAGAAGCAGGCGAGAGAAGTACAGAAAGGAGCAAGAGAATTGCAGAAAAAAACAAGAGAGGTGCAGAAAGAGGGAACAGGGGTGCAGAAAGAAGCAAGAGAGGTGCAGAAAGAGGGAAGAAGGGTGCAGAAAGAAGGCACAGGGGTGCAGAAAGAAGCAAGAGAGATGCAGAAAGAGGCAAAAGAAGTGCAGAAAGAAGCAACAGAGGTGCAGAAGGAGGCAAGAGAACTGCAGAAAGAGGCAGGAAAGTTGCAGAGACAGGCAAAAGAGGTGCAGAAAGAGGGAAGAGGGGTGCAGAAAGATACAGGAGAAGTGCAGAAATTTGCAAGAGAGGTGCAGAAAGAAGCAAGAGCAGTGCAGAAAGAAGCAAGAGAAGTGCAGAAAGAAGCAAGAGAAGTGCAGAAAGAAGCAAGAGAGGGGGAGAAATAGGAAAGAGGGGTGCAGAAAGAGGCAAGAGGGATGCAGAAATTTGCAAAAGAGGTGGAGAAAGAAGCAAGAGCAGTGCAGAAAGAACCAACAGAGGTGCAAAAAGAGGCAAGAGGGGTGCAGAAAGAGGTAGGAGAGGTGCATAAAGAGGTAACAGAGGTGCAGAAGGAGGCAAGAGTACTGCACAAAGGCACGAGAGTTGCAGAAACAAACAAAAGAGGTGCAAAAAGAGGGAACAGGGGTACAGAATTGCAGAAAGAAGCAAGAGCAGTGCAGAAAGAAGCAGCAGAGGTGCAGAAAGAGGCAAGAAGGGTACAGAAAGATGAGAGAGAAGTGCAGAAAGAAGCAAAAGAGGTGCAGAAAGAGGCAAGAGGGGTGCAGAAAGAGGCAAGAGAAGTGCAGAAAGAAAGAACCAAGAGATGTACAGAAAGAGGCAAGAGAGATGCAGAAAGAGGCAAGAGATGTGCAGAAAAAGGGAAGAAGGGTGCAGAAAGAAGCAAGAGAAGTGCAGAAAGAGGCAAGTGAGGTGCAGAAGGAGGCAAGAGAACTGCAGAAAGAGGCAAGAGAGTTGCAGAAACAGGCAAAAGGGGTGCAGAAGATGGAACAGGTGTGCAGACAGAGGCAAGAGAGGTGCAAAAAGAGGGAAGAAGGGTACAGAAAGAGGCAAGAGGGATGCAGAAATTTGCAACAGAGGTGCAGAAAGAAGCAAGACCAGTGCAGAAAGAACCAACAGAGGTGCAGAAAGAGGCAAGAAGGCTACAGAAAGAGGCAAGAAAAGTGCAGGAAGAAGCAAAAGAGGTGCAGAAAGAGGCAAGAGAACTGCAGAAAAAGGCAATAGAGGTGCCGAAAGAGACAGGAGAGGTGCACAAAGAGGCAAAAGGGGTACAGAAAGAGGCAAGAGGGGTGCAGAGAAAAGCAAGAGAAGTGAAGAAAGAAGCATCAGAGGTGCTGAAAGAGGCAAGATGGGTGCAGAAAGAGGCAAGAGATGTGCAGAAAGAAGCAACAGAGGTGCCGAAAGAGGCAAGAGAGGTGCAGAAACAGGCAAGAAAGGTGCAGAAAGAGGGAACAGGGGTGCATAAAGAGGTAAGAAGGATACATAAATTTGCAAGAGAGGTAAAGAATAAGCAAGAGCAGTGCAGAAAGAAGCAAAAGAAGTGCAGAAAGAAGCAAGAGAGGTGGAGAGATAGGGAAGAGGGGTACAGAAAGAGGCAAGAGGGATGCAGAAATTTGCAAAAGAGGTTCAGAAAGAAGCAAGAGCAGTGCAGAAAGAACCAACACAGGTGCAAAAAGAGGCAAGAGGGTGCAGAAAGAGGTAGGAGGGGTGCAGAAAGAGGGAAGAGAAGTGCAGAAAGGAGCAACAGAGGTGCTGAAAGAGGCGCGAAGGGTGCAGAAAGAGGCAAGAGAATTGCAGAAAGAAGCAGCAGAGGTACAGAAAGAGGCAAGAGAGGTGCAGAAACAGGCAGGAAAGGTACAGAAAGAGGGAACAGGGGTGCAGTAATAGGCAAGAAAAGTGCAGGAAGAGGAAAGAGGGGTGCAGAAAGAGTCAAAGGGGTGCAGAAAGAAGCAAGTGAGGTGCAGAAAGAGGCAACAGAGGTGCAGAAAGACACAAGAGAGGTGCAGAAACAAGCAAGAGAGGTGCAGAAACAGCAAGAGAAGTGCAGAAAGAGGCAAGAGAATTGCTGAAAGAAGCAACAGAGTTGTAGAAAGAAGCAAGAGAAGTGCAGAAAGAGGCAAGTGAGGTGCAGAAAGAGGCAAGAGGGATGCAAAAAAGTGAAGAAGGGTCCAGAAAGAAGCAAGGGAGGTGCAGAAAGAGGGAAGACGAGTGCAGAAAGAGACAACAGGGGTGCAGAAAGAAGCAGAGAGGTGCAGAAAGAGGCAAAAGAAGTGCAGAAAGAAGCAACAGAGGTGCAGAAGGAGGCAAGAGATCTGCAGAAAAAGGCAAGAAAGTTGCAGAAACAGGCAAAAGAGGTGCAGAAAGAGGGAACAGGGGTGAAGAAAGAGGCAAGAGAGGTGCAGAAAGAGGGAAGAAGGGTACAGAAAGAGGCCAGACGGATGCAGAAATTTGCAACAGAGGTGCAGAAAGAAGTAAGAGGGACGTAGAAAGAGGGAAGAGATGTGCAGAAAGAACCAAGAGAGGTGCGAAAAGAGGCAAAAGGGGTGCAGAAAGAGGTAGGAGAGGTGCAGAAAGAGGTAACAGAGGTGCAGAAGGAGGCAAGAGAACTGCACAAAGAGGGAAGAGGGGTGCAGAAGAGGCAAGAGAGGTGCAGAAAGAAGCAAGAGCAGTGCAGAAAGAAGCAACAGAGGTGCAGAAAGAGGCAAGAGGGGTGCAGAAAGGTGAGAGAGAAGTGCAGAAAGAAGCAAAAGAGGTGCATAAAGAAGAACCAAGAGATGTGCAGAAAGAGGCAAGAAAGGTGCAGAAAGAGGCAAGAGATGTGCAGAAAAAGGGAAGAAGGGTACAGAAAGAAGCAAGAGAAGTGCAGAAAGAGTCACGTGAGGTGCAGAAGGAGGCAAGAGAACTGCAGAAAGAGGCAAGAGAGTTGCAGAAACAGGCAAAAAGGGTGCAGAAAGAAGGAACAGGTGTGCAGACAGAGGCAAGAGAGGTGCAGAAAGAGGGAAGAGGGGTACAGAAAGAGGCAAGAGGGATGCAGAAATTTGCAACAGAGGTGCAGGAAGAGCAGTGCAGAAAGAACCAACAGAGGTGCAGATAGAGGCAAGAGGGGTACAGAAAGAGGCAAGAAAAGTGCAGGAAGAAGCAAAAGAGGTGCAGAAAGAGGCAAGAGAACTGCAGAAAATGGCAATAGAGGTGCCGAAAGAGGCAGGAGAGGTGCACAAAGAGGCAAAAGGGGTACAGAAAGAGGCAAGATGGGTGCAGAGAGAAGCAAGAGAAGCACAGAAAGAAGCAACAGAGGTGCCGAAAGAGGCAAGAGAGGTGCAGAAACAGGCAAGAAAGGTGCAGAAAGAGGGAACAGGGGTGCACAAAGAGGTAAGAGGGATACATAAATTTGCAAGAGAGGTACAGAAAGAAGCAAGAGCAGTGCAGAAAGAAGCAAAGGAAGTGCAGAAAGAAGCAAGAGAGGTGCAGAAAGAGGGAAGAGGGGTGCAGAAAGAAGCAAGAGAAGTGCAGAAAGAAGCAAGAGAGGTGGAGAAATAGGGAAGAGGGGTGCAGAAAGAGGCAAGAGGGATGCATAAATAACCAACAGAGGTGCAAAAAGAGGCAAGAGGGGTGCAGAAAGAGGTGGGAGAGGTGCACAAAGAGGCAAGAGGGGTACAGAAAGAGGGAGGAGGGGTGCAGAAAGAAGCAAGAGCAGTGCAGAAAGAACCAACAGAGGTGCTGAAAGAGGCACGAAGGGTGCAGAAAGAGGCAAGAGAATTGCAGAAAGAAGCAACAGAGGCACAGAAAGAGGCAAGAGAGGTGCAGAAACAGGCAGGAAAGTTGCAGAAAGAGGGAACAGAGGTGCTGAAAGAGGCAGGAGGGGTGCACAAAGAGGCAAAAGGGGTACAGAAAGAGGCAAGAGGGGTGCAGAGAGAAGCAAGAGAAGTGCAGAAAGAAGCAACAGAGGTGCTGAAAGAGGCGTGAAGGGTGCAGAAAGAGGCAAGAGAATTGCAGAAAGAAGCAACAGAGGTACAGAAAGAGGCAAGAGAGGTGTAGAAACAGGCATGAAAGGTGCAGAAAGAGGGAACAGGGGTGCCTAAAGAGGCAGGAGAGGTGCACAAAGAGGCAAAAGGGGTACAGAAAGAGGCAAGAGGGGTGCAGAGAGAAGCAAGAGAAGTGCAGAAAGAAGCAACAGAGGGGCTGAAAGAGGCAAGATGGGTGCAGAAAGAGGCAAGAGAAGCACAGAAAGAAGCAACAGAGGTGCCGAAAGAGGCAAGAGAGGTGCAGAAACAGGCAAGAAAGGTGCAGAAAGAGGGAACAAGGGTGCATAAAGAGGAAAGAGGGATACATAAATTTGCAAGAGAGGTGCAGAAAGAAGCAAGAGAAGTGCAGAAAGAAGCAAGAGAGGTGGAGAAATAGGGAAGAGGGGTGCAGAAAGAGGCAAGAGGGATGCATAAATAACCAACAGAGGTGCAAAAAGAGGCAAGAGGGGTGCAGAAAGAAGTGGGAGAGGTGCACAAAGAGGCAAGAGGGGTACAGAAAGAGGGAGGAGGGGTGCAGAAAGAAGGAAGAGAAGTGCAGAAAGAAGCAACAGAGGAGATGAAAGAGGCACGAAGGGTGCAGAAAGAGGCAAGAGAGTTGCAGAAAGAAGCAACAGAGGTACAGAAAGAGGCAAGAGAGGTGCAGAAACAGGCAGGAAAGGTGCAGAAAGAGGGAACAGGGGTGCAGTAAGAGGCAAGAGAGGTACAGAAAAAGGAAAGAGGGGTGCATAAAGAGGCAAGAGGGGTGCAGAAAGAAGCAAGTGAGGTGCAGAAAGAGGCAAGAGAATTGCAGAAAGAAGCAACAGAGGTACAGAAAGAGGCAAGAGAGGTGCAGAAACAGGCAGGAAAGGTGCAGAAAGAGGGAACAGGGGTGCCGAAAGAGGCAGGAGAGGTGCACAAAGAGGCAAAAGGGGTACAGAAAGAGGCTAGAGGGGTGCAGAGAGAAGCAAGAGAAGTGCAGAAAGAAGCAACAGAGGTGCTGAAAGAGGCAAGATGGGTGCAGAAAGAGGCAAGAGAAGCGCAGAAAGAAGCAACAGAGGTGCCGAAAGAGGCAAGAGAGGTGCAGAAACAGGCAAGAAAGGTGCAGAAAGAGGGAACAGGGGTGCATAAAGAGGTAAGAGGGATACATAAATTTGCAAGAGAGGTGCAGAAAGAAGCAAGAGAAGTGCAGAAAGAGCCAACAGAGGTGCAAAAAGAGGCAAGAGGGGTGTAGAAAGAGGTGGGAGAGATGCACAAAGAGGCAAGAGGGGTACAGAAAGAGGGAGGAAGGGTGCAGAAAGAAGGAAGAGAAGTGCAGAAAGAAGCAACAGAGGAGATGAAAGAGGCACAAAGGGTGCTAAAAGAGGCAAGAGAATTGCAGAAAGAAGCAACAGAGGTACAGAAAGAGGCAAGAGAGGTGCAGAAACAGGCAGGAAAGGTGCAGAAAGAGGGAACAGGGGTGCAGTAAGAGGCAAGAGAGGTACAGAAAGAGGAAAGAGGGGTGCAGAAAGAGGCAAGAGGGGTGCAGAAAGAAGCAAGTGAGGTGCAGAAAGAGGCAGCAGAGGTGCAGAAAGATGCAAGAGAGGTGCAGAAACAAGCAAGAGAAGTGCAGAAAGAGGCAAGAGAATTGCTGAAAGAATCAACAGAGGTGTAGAAAGAAGCAAGAGAAGTGCAAAAAGAGGCAAGTGAGGTGCAGAAAGAGGCAAGAGAGGTGCAGAAAATGACAAGAGATCTGCAGAAAGAGGCAAGAGAGATGCAAAAAAGGGACGAAGGGTGCAGAAAGAAGAGAGGTGCAGAAAGAAGGAAGACGAGTGCAGAAAGAGACAACAGAGGTGCAGAAAGAAGCAAGAGAGGAGCAGAAAGAGGCAAAAGAAGTGCAGAAAGAAGCAACAGAGGTGCAAAGGGAGGCAAGAGATCTGCAGAAAGAGGCAAGAAAGTTGCAGAAACAGGCAAAAGAGGAGCAGAAATAGGGAACAGGGGTGCAGACAGAGGAAAGAGAGGTGCAGAAAGAGGGAAGAGGGGTACAGAAAGAGGCAAGAGGGATGCAGAAATTTGCAACAGAGGTGCAGAAAGAAGCAAGAGCAGTGCAGAAAGGAGCAGAAGAGGTGCAGAAAGGCAAGAGCAGCGCAGAAAGAGGCAAGAGCAGTGCAGAAAGAACCAAGAGATGTGCAGAAAGAGGCAAGAAAGGTGCAGAAAGAGGCAAGAGATTTGCAGAAAAAGCGAAGAATGGTGCAGAAAGAAGCAAGAGAAGTGCAGAAAGAGGCAAGTGAGGTGCAGAAGGAGTCAAGAGAACTGCAGAAAGAGGCAAGAGAGTTGCAGACAGGCAAAAGGGGTGCAGAAAGAGGGAACAGGTGTGCAGACAGAGCCAAGAGAGGTGCAGAAAGAGGGAAGAGGGGTACAGAAAGAGGCAAGAGGGATGCAGAAATTTGCAACAGAGGTGCAGAAAGAAGCAAGAGCAGTGCAGAAAGAGGCAAGTGAGGTGCAGACAGGCAAAAGGGGTGCAGAAAGAGGGAAGAGGGGTACAGAAAGAGGCAAGAAAAGTGCAGGAAGAAGCAAAAGAGGTGCAGAAGGAGTCAAGAGAACTGCAGAAAGAGGCAAGAGAGTTGCAGACAGGCAAAAGGGGTGCAGAAAGAGGGAACAGGTGTGCAGACAGAGCCAAGAGAGGTGCAGAAAGAGGGAAGAGGGGTACAGAAAGAGGCAAGAGGGATGCAGAAATTTGCAACAGAGGTGCAGAAAGAAGCAAGAGCAGTGCAGAAAGAGGCAAGTGAGGTGCAGACAGGCAGAAGGGGTGCAGAAAGAGGCAAGAGGGGTACAGAAAGAGGCAGGAAAAGTGCAGGAAGAAGCAAAAGAGGTGCAGAAAGAGGCAAGAGAACTGCAGAAAAAGGCAATAGAGGTGCCGAAAGAGGCAGGAGAGGTGCACAAAGAGGCAAAAGGGGTACAGAGAGAGGCAAGAGGGGTGCAGAGAGAAGCAAGAGAAGTGAAGAAAGAAGCATCAGAGGTGCTGAAAGAGGCAAGATGGGTGCAGAAAGAGGCAAGAGAAGCGCAGAAAGAAGCAACAGAGGTGCCGAAAGAGGCAAGAGAGGTGCAGAAACAGGCAAGAAAGGTGCAGAAAGAGGGAACGGGGGTGCATAAAGAGGTAAGAGGGATACATAAATTTGCAAGAGAGGTGCAGAAAGAAGCAAGAGCAGTGCAGAAAGAAGCAAAGGAAGTGCAGAAAGAAGCAAGAGAGGTGGAGAAATAGGGAAGAGGGGTGCAGAAAGAGGCAAGAGGGATGCAGAAATTTGCCAAAGAGGTGCAGAAAGAAGCAAGAGCAGTGCAGAAAGAACCAACAGAGGTGCTGAAAGAGGCACGAAGGGTGCAGAAAGAGGCAAGAGAATTGCAGAAAGAAGCAACAGAGGCACAGAAAGAGGCAAGAGAGGTGCAGAAACAGGCAGGAAAGGTGCAGAAAGAGGGAACAGGGGTGCCGATAGAGGCAGGAGAGATGCACAAAGAGGCAAAAGGGATACAGAAAGAGGCAAGAGGGGTGCAGAGAGAAGCAAGAGAAGTGCAGAAAGAAGCAACAGAGGTGCTGAAAGAGGCAAGATGGGTGCATAAAGAGGCAAGAGAAGCGCAGAAAGAAGCAACAGAGGTGCCGAAAGAGGCAAAGAGAGGTGCAGAAACAGGCAAGAAAGGTGCAGAAAGAGGGAACAGGGGTGCATAAAGAGGTAAGAGGGATACATAAATTTGCAAGAGAGGTGCAGAAAGAAGCAAGAGCAGTGCAGAAAGAAGCAAAGGAAGTGCAGAAAGAAGCAAGAGAGGTGGAGAGATAGGGAAGAGGGGTGCAGAAAGAGGCAAGAGGGATGCAGAAATTTGCAAAAGAGGTGCAGAAAGAAGCAAGAGCAGTGCAGAAAGAACCAACAGAGGTGCTGAAAGAGGCACAAACGGTGTAGAAAAAAGCAAGAAAAGTGCAGAAAGAAGCAACAGAGGCACAGAAAGAGGCAAGAGAGGTGCAGAAACAGGCAGGAAAGGTGCAGAAAGAGGGAATAGAGGTTCTGAAGGAGGCAGGAGAGGTACACAAAGAGACAAAAGGGGTACAGAAAGAGGCAAGAGGGGTGCGGAGAGAAGCAAGAGAAGTGCAGAAAGAAGCAACAGAGGTGCTGAAAGAGGCGCAAAGGGTGCAGAAAGAGGCAAGAGAATTGCAGAAAGAAGCAACAGAGGTACAGAAAGAGGCAAGAGAGGTGCAGAAACAGGCAGGAAAGGTGCAGAAAGAGGGAACAGGGGTGCCGAAAGAGGCAGGAGAGGTGCACAAAGAAGCAAAAGGGGTACAGAAAGAGGCAAGAGGGGTGCAGAGAGAAGCAAGAGAAGTGCAGAAAGAAGCAACAGAGGTGCTGAAAGAGGCAAGATGGGTGCATAAAGAGGCAAGTGAAGCGCAGAAAGAAGCAACAGAGGTGCCGAAAGAGACAAAGAGAGGTGCAGAAACAGGCAAGAAAGGTGCAGAAAGAGGGAACATGGGTGCATAAAGAGGTAAGAGGGATACATACATTTGCAAGAGAAGTGCAGAAAGAAGCAAGAGAGGTGGAGAAATAGGGAAGAGGGGTGCAGAAAGAGGGATGCAGAAATTTGCAAAAGAGGTGCAGAAAGAAGCAAGAGCAGTGCAGAAAGAACCAACAGAGGTGCAAAAAGAGGCAAGAGGGGTGTAGAAAGAGGTGGGAGAGGTGCACAAAGAGGCAAGAGGGTACAGAAAGAGGGAGGAGGGGTGCAGAAAGAAGGAAGAGAAGTGCAGAAAGAAGCAACAGAGATGAAAGAGGCACGAAGGGTGCAGAAAGAGGCAAGAGAATTGCAGAAAGAAGCAACAGAGGTACATAAAGAGGATAAAGAGGTGCAGAAACAGGCAGGAAAGGTGCAGAAAGAGGGAACAGGGGTGCAGTAAGAGGCAAGAGAGGTGCAGAAAGAGGAAAGAGGGGTGCAGAAAGAGGCAAGAGGGTGCAGAAAGAAGCAAGTGAGGTGCAGAAAGAGGCAACAGAGGTGCAGAAAGATGCAAGAGAGGTGCAGAAACAAGCAAGAGAAGTGCTGAAAGAGGCAAGAGAATTGCTGAAAGAATCAACAGAGGTGTAGAAAGAAGCAAGAGAAGTGCAAAAAGAGGCAAGTGAGGTGCAGAAAGAGGCAAGAGAGGTGCAGAAAATGACAAGAGAACTGCAGAAAGAGGCAAGAGAGATGCAAAAAAGGGAAGAAGGCTGCAGAAAGAAGAGAGGTGCAGAAAGAGGGAAGACGAGTGCAGAAAGAGACAACAGAGGTGCAGAAAGAGGCAAGAGGGGTACAGAAAGAGGCAAGAAAAGTGCAGGAAGAAACAAAAGAGGTGCAGAAAGAGGCACGAGAACTGCAGAAAAAGGCAATAGAGGTGCCGAAAGAAGCAAGAGCAGTGCAGAAAGAACCAACAGAGGTGCAAAAAGAGGCAAGAGGGTTGCAGAAAGAGGTGGGAGAGGTGCACAAAGAGGCAAGAGGGGTACAGAAAGAGGGAGGAGGGGTGCAGAAAGAAGGAAGAGAAGTGCAGAAAGAAGCAACAGAGGAGATGAAAGAGGCACAAAGGGTGCAGAAAGAGGCAAGAGAATTGCAGAAAGAAGCAACAGAGGTACAGAAAGAGGCAAGAGAGGTGCAGAAACAGGCAGGAAAGGTGCAGAAAGAGGGAACAGGGGTGCAGTAAGAGGCAAGAGAGGTGTAGAAAGAGGAAAGAGGGGTGCAGAAAGAGGCAAGAGGGGTGCAGAAAGAAGCAAGTGAGGTGCAGAAAGAGGCACCAGAGGTGCAGAAAGATGCAAGAGAGGTGCAGAAACAAGCAAGAGAAGTGCAGAAAGAGGCAAGAGAATTGCTGAAAGAATCAACAGAGGTGTAGAAAGAAGCAAGAGAAGTGCAGAAAGAGGCAAGTGAGGTGCAAAAAGAGGCAAGAGAGGTGCAGAAAATGACAAGAGATCTGCAGAAAGAGGCAAGAGAGATGCAAAAAAGGGAAGAAGGGTACAGAAAGAAGAGAGGTGCAGAAAGAGGTAAGACGAGTGCAGAAAGAGACAACAGAGGTGCAGAAAGAAGCAAGAGAGGTGCAGAAAGAGGCAAAAGAAGTGCAGAAAGAAGCAACAGAGGTGCAGAAGGAGGCAAGAGATCTGCAGAAAGAGGCAAGAAAGTTGCAGAAACAGGCAAAAGAGGAGCAGAAATAGGGAACAGGGGTGCAGACAGAGGAAAGAGAGGTGCAGAAAGAGGGAAGAGGGGTACAGAAAGAGGCAAGAGGGATGCAGAAATTTGCAACAGAGGTGCAGAAAGAAGCAAGAGCAGTGCAGAAAGGAGCAGAAGAGGTGCAGAAAGGCAAGAGCGGCGCAGAAAGAGGTAAGAACAGTGCAGAAAGAACCAAGAGATGTGCAGAAAGAGTCAAGAAAGGTGCAGAAAGAGGCAAGAGATTTGCAGAAAAAGCGAAGAATGGTGCAGAAAGAAGCAAGAGAAGTGCAGAAAGAGGCAAGTGAGGTGCAGAAGGAGTCAAGAGAACTGCAGAAAGAGGCAAGAGAGTTGCAGACAGGCAAAGGGTGCCGAAAGAGGGAACATGTGTGCAGACAGAGCCAAGAGAGGTGCAGAAAGAGGGAAGAGGGGTACAGAAAGAGGCAAGAGGGATGCAGAAATTTGCAACAGAGGTGCAGAAAGAAGCAAGAGCAGTGCAGAAAGAGGCAAGTGAGGTGCAGACAGGCAAAAGGGGTGCAGAAAGAGGGAACAGGTGTGCCGAAAGAACCAACAGAGGTGCAGAAAGAGGCAAGAGGGGTACAGAAAGAGGCAAGAAAAGTGCAGGAAGAAGCAAAAGAGGTGCAGAAAGAGGCAAGAGAACTGCAGAAAAAGGCAATAGAGGTGCCGAAAGAGGCAGGAGAGGTGCACAAAGAGGCAAAAGGGGTACAGAGAGAGGCAAGAGGGGTGCAGAGAGAAGCAAGAGAAGTGAAGAAAGAAGCATCAGAGGTGCTGAAAGAGGCAAGATGGGTGCAGAAAGAGGCAAGAGAAGCGCAGAAAGAAGCAACAGAGGTGCCGAAAGAGGCAAGAGAGGTGCAGAAACAGGCAAGAAAGGTGCAGAAAGAGGGAACAGGGGTGCATAAAGAGGTAAGAGGGATACATAAATTTGCAAGAGAGGTGCAGAAAGAAGCAAGAGCAGTGCAGAAAGAAGCAAAGGAAGTGCAGAAAGAAGCAAGAGAGGTGGAGAGATAGGGAAGAGGGGTACACAAAGAGGCAAGAGGGATGCAGAAATTTGCCAAAGAGGTGCAGAAAGAAGCAAGAGCAGTGCAGAAAGAACCAACAGAGGTGCTGAAAGAGGCACGAAGAGTGCAGAAAGAGGCAAGAGAATTGCAGAAAGAAGCAACAGAGACACAGAAAGAGGCAAGAGAGGTGCAGAAACAGGCAGGAAAGGTGCAGAAAGAGGGAACAGGGGTGCCGATAGAGGCAGGAGAGGTGCACAAAGAGGCAAAAGGGATACAGAAAGAGGCAAGAGGGGTGCAGAGAGAAGCAAGAGAAGTGCAGAAAGAAGCAACAGAGGTGCTGAAAGAGGCAAGATGGGTGCATAAAGAGGCAAGAGAAGCGCAGAAAGAAGCAACAGAGGTGCCGAAAGAGGCAAAGAGAGGTGCAGAAACAGGCAAGAAAGGTGCAGAAAGAGGGAACAGGGGTGCATAAAGAGGTAAGAGGGATACATAAATGTGCAAGAGAGGTGCAGAAAGAAGCAAGAGCAGTGCAGAAAGAAGCAAAGGAAGTGCAGAAAGAAGCAAGAGCGGTGGAGAGATAGGGAAGAGGGGTGCAGAAAGAGGCAAGAGGGATGCAGACATTTTCCAAAGAGGTGCAGAAAGAAGCAAGAGCAGTGCAGAAAGAACCAACAGAGGTGCTGAAAGAGGCACGAAGGGTGCAGAAAGAGGCAAGAAAATTGCAGAAAGAAGCAACAGAGGCACAGAAAGGGGCAAGAGAGGTGCAGAAACAGGCAGGAAAGGTGCAGAAAGAGGGAATAGAGGTGCTGAAGGAGGCAGGAGAGGTACACAAAGAGACAAAAGGGGTACAGAAAGAGGCAAGAGGGGTGCGGAGAGAAGCAAGAGAAGTGCAGAAAGAAGCAACAGAGGTGCTGAAAGAGGCGCGAAGGGTGCAGAAAGAGGCAAGAGAATTGCAGAAAGAAGCAACAGAGGTACAGAAAGAGGCAAGAGAGGTGCAGAAACAGGCAGGAAAGGTGCAGAAAGAGGGAACAGGGGTGCAGAAAGAGGCAGGAGAGGTGCACAAAGAGGCAAAAGGGGTACAGAAAGAGGCAAGAGGGGTGCAGAGAGAAGCAAGAGAAGTGCAGAAAGAAGCAACAGAGGTGCTGAAAGAGGCAAGATGGGTGCATAAAGAGGCAAGAGAAGCGCAGAAAGAAGCAACAGAGGTGCCGAAAGAGGCAAAGAGAGGTGCAGAAACAGGCAAGAAAGGTGCAGAAAGAGGGAACAGGGGTGCATAAAGAGGTAAGAGGGATACATACATTTGCAAGAGAGGTGCAAAAAGAAGCAAGAGCAGTGCAGAAAGAAGCAAGAGAAGTGCAGAAAGAAGCAAGAGAGGTGGAGAAATAGGGAAGAGGGGTGCAGAAAGAGGAAAGAGGGATGCAGAAATTTGCAAAAGAGGTGCAGAAAGAAGCAAGAGCAGTGCAGAAAGAACCAACAGAGATGCAAAAAGAGGCAAGAGGGGTGTAGAAAGAGGTGGGAGAGGTGCACAAAGAGGCAAGAAGGTACAGAAAGAGGGAGGAGGGGTGCAGAAAGAAGGAAGAGAAGTGCAGAAAGAAGCAACAGAGGAGATGAAAGAGGCACGAAGGGTGCAGAAAGAGGCAAGAGAATTGCAGAAAGAAGCAACAGAGGTACATAAAGAGGATAAAGAGGTGCAGAAACAGGCAGGAAAGGTGCAGAAAGAGGGAACAGGGGTGCAGTAAGAGGCAAGAGAGGTGCAGAAAGAGGAAAGAGGGGTGCAGAAAGAGGCAAGAGGGGTGCAGAAAGAAGCAAGTGAGGTGCAGAAAGAGGCAACAGAGGTGCAGAAAGATGCAAGAGAGGTGCAGAAACAAGCAAGAGAAGTGCTGAAAGAGGCAAGAGAATTGCTGAAAGAATCAACAGAGGTGTAGAAAGAAGCAAGAGAAGTGCAAAAAGAAGCAAGTGAGGTGCAGAAAGAGGCAAGAGAGGTGCAGAAAATGACAAGAGAACTGCAGAAAGAGGCAAGAGAGATGCAAAAAAGGGAAGAAGGGTGCAGAAAGAAGAGAGGTGCAGAAAGAGGGAAGACGAGTGCAGAAAGAGACAACAGAGGTGCAGAAAGAAGCAAGAGAGGAGCAGAAAGAGGCAAAGAAGTGCAGAAAGAAGCAACAGAGGTGCAGAAGGAGGCAAGAGATCTGCAGAAAGAGGCAAGAAAGTTGCAGAAACAGGCAAAAGAGGAGCAGAAATAGGGAACAGGGGTGCAGACAGAGGAAAGAGAGGTGCAGAAAGAGGGAAGAGGGGTATAGAAAGAGGCAAGAGGATGCAGAAATTTGCAACAGAGGTGCAGAAAGAAGCAAGAGCAGTGCAGAAAGGAGCAGAAGAGGTGCAGAAAGGCAAGAGGGGCGCAGAAAGAGGCAAGAGCAGTGCAGAAAGAACCAAGAGATGTGCAGAAAGAGACAAGAAAGGTGCAGAAAGAGGCAAGAGATTTGCAGAAAAAGCGAAGAAGGGTGCAGAAAGGAGTCAAGAGAACTGCAGAAAGAGGCAAGAGAGTTGCAGACAGGCAAAAGGGGTGCAGAAAGAGGGAACAGGTGTGCAGACAGAGGCAAGAGAGGTGCAGAAAGAGGGAAGAGGGGTACAGAAAGAGGCAAGAGGGATGCAGAAATTTTCAACAGAGGTGCAGAAAGAAGCAAGAGCAGTGCAGAAAGAGGCAAATGAGGTGCAGAAGGAGTCAAGAGAACTGCAGAAAGAGGCAAGAGAGTTGCAGACAGGCAAAAGGGGTACAGAAAGACGGAACAGGTTTGCAGAAAGAATCAACAGAGGTGCAGAAAGAGGCAAGAGGGGTACAGAAAGAGGCAAGAAAAGTGCAGGAAGAAACAAAAGAGGTGCAGAAAGATGCACGAGAACTGCAGAAAAAGGCAATAAGGTGCCGAAAGAAGCAAGAGCAGTGCAGAAAGAACCAACAGAGGTGCAAAAAGAGGCAAGAGGGTTGCAGAAAGAGGTGGGAGAGGTGCACAAAGAGGCAAGAGGGGTACAGAAAGAGGGAGGAGGGGTGCAGAAAGAAGGAAGAGAAGTGCAGAAAGAAGCAACAGAGGAGATGAAAGAGGCACGAAGAGGTGCAGAAAGAGGCAAGAGAATTGCAGAAAGAAGCAACAGAGGTACAGAAAGAGGCAAGAGAGGTGCAGAAACAGGCAGGAAAGGTGCAGAAAGAGGGAACAGGGGTGCAGTAAGAGGCAAGAGAGGTGCAGAAAGAGGAAAGAGGGGTGCAGAAAGAGGCAAGAGGGGTGCAGAAAGAAGCAAGTGAGGTGCAGAAAGAGGCAACAGAGGTGCAGAAAGATGCAAGAGAGGTGCAGAAACAAGCAAGAGAAGTGCAGAAAGAGGCAAGAGAATTGCTGAAAGAATCAACAGAGGTGTAGAAAGAAGCAAGAGAAGTGCAGAAAGAGAGCAAAGTGAGGTGCAAAAAGAGGCAAGAGAGGTGCAGAAAATGACAAGAGAACTGCAGAAAGAGGCAAGAGAGATGCAAAAAGGGAAGAAGGGTACAGAAAGAAGAGAGGTGCAGAAAGAGGTAAGACGAGTGCAGAAAGAGACAACAGAGGTGCAGAAAGAAGCAAGAGAGGTGCAGAAAGAGGCAAAAGAAGTGCAGAAAGAAGCAACAGAGGTGCAGAAGGAGGCAAGAGATCTGCAGAAAGAGGCAAGAAAGTTGCAGAAACAGGCAAAAGAGGAGCAGAAATAGGGAACAGGGGTGCAGACAGAGGAAAGAGAGGTGCAGAAAGAGGGAAGAGGGGTACAGAAAGAGGCAAGAGGGATGCAGAAATTTGCAACAGAGGTGCAGAAAGAAGCAAGAGCAGTGCAGAAAGGAGCAGAAGAGGTGCAGAAAGGCAAGAGGGGCGCAGAAAGAGGCAAGAGCAGTGCAGAAAGAACCAAGAGATGTGCAGAAAGAGGCAAGAAAGGTGCAGAAAGAGGCAAGAGATTGGCAGAAAAAGCGAAGAAGGGTACAGAAAGAAGCAAGAGAAGTGCAGAAAGAGGCAAGTGAGGTGCAGAAGGAGTCAAGAGAACTGCAGAAAGAGGCAAGAGAGTTGCAGACAGGCAAAAGGGTGCAGAAAGAGGGAACAGGTGTGCAGACAGAGGCAAGAGAGGTACAGAAAGAGGGAAGAGGGGTACAGAAAGAGGCAAGAGGGATGCAGAAATTTGCAACAGAGGTGCAGAAAGAAGCTAGAGCAGTGCAGAAAGAGGCAAATGAGGTGCAGAAGGAGTCAAGAGAACTGCAGAAAGAGGCAAGAGAGTTGCAGACAGGCAAAAGGGGTACAGAAAGACGGAACAGGTGTGCAGACAGAGGCAAGAGAGGTACAGAAAGAGGGAAGAGGGGTACAGAAAGAGGCAAGAAAAGTACAGGAAGAAGCAAAAGAGGTGCAGAAAGAGGCACGAGAACTGCAGAAAAAGGCAATAGAGGTGCCGAAAGAAGCAAGAGCAGTGCAGAAAGAACCAACAGAGGTGCAAAAAGAGGCAAGAGGGTTGCAGAAAGAGGTGGGAGAGGTGCACAAAGAGGCAAGAGGGGTACAGAAAGAGGGAGGAGGGGTGCAGAAAGAAGGAAGAGAAGTGCAGAAAGAAGCAACAGAGGAGATGAAAGAGGCACGAAGGGTGCAGAAAGAGGCAAGAGAATTGCAGAAAGAAGCAACAGAGGTACAGAAAGAGGCAAGAGAGGTGCAGAAACAGGCAGGAAAGGTGCAGAAAGAGGGAACAGGGGTGCAGTAAGAGGCAAGAGAGGTGCAGAAAGAGGAAAGAGGGTTGCAGAAAGAGGCAAGAGGGGTGCAGAAAGAAGCAAGTGAGGTGCAGAAAGAGGCAACAGAGGTGCAGAAAGATGCAAGAGAGGTGCAGAAACAAGCAAGAGAAGTGCAGAAAGAGGCAAGAGAATTGCTGAAAGAATCAACAGAGGTGTAGAAAGAAGCAAGAGAAGTGCTGAAAGAGGCAAGTGAGGTGCAAAAAGAGGCAAGAGAGGTGCAGAAAATGACAAGAGAACTGCAGAAAGAGGCAAGAGAGATGCAAAAGGGAAGAAGGGTACAGAAAGAAGAGAGGTGCAGAAAGAGGTAAGACGAGTGCAGAAAGAGACAACAGAGGTGCAGAAAGAAGCAAGAGAGGTGCAGAAAGAGGCAAAAGAAGTGCAGAAAGAAGCAACAGAGGTGCAGAAGGAGGCAAGAGATCTGCAGAAAGAGGCAAGAAAGTTGCAGAAACAGGCAAAAGAGGAGCAGAAATAGGGAACAGGGGTGCAGACAGAGGAAAGAGAGGTGCAGAAAGAGGGAAGAGGGGTACAGAAAGAGGCAAGAGGGATGCAGAAATTTGCAACAGAGGTGCAGAAAGAAGCAAGAGCAGTGCAGAAAGGAGCAGAAGAGGTGCAGAAAGGCAAGAGGGGCGCAGAAAGAGGCAAGAGCAGTGCAGAAAGAACCAAGAGATGTGCAGAAAGAGGCAAGAAAGGTGCAGAAAGAGGCAAGAGATTTGCAGAAAAAGCGAAGAAGGGTACAGAAAGAAGCAAGAGAAGTGCAGAAAGAGGCAAGTGAGGTGCAGAAGGAGTCAAGAGAACTGCAGAAAGAGGCAAGAGAGTTGCAGACAGGCAAAAGGGGTGCAGAAAGAGGGAACAGGTGTGCAGACAGAGGCAAGAGAGGTGCAGAAAGAGGGAAGAGGGGTACAGAAAGAGGCAAGAGGGATGCAGAAATTTGCAACAGAGGTGCAGAAAGAAGCAAGAGCAGTGCAGAAAGAGGCAAATGAGGTGCAGAAGGAGTCAAGAGAACTGCAGAAAGAGGCAAGAGAGTTGCAGACAGGCAAAAGGGGTACAGAAAGACGGAACAGGTGTGCAGACAGAGGCAAGAGAGGTGCAGAAAGAGGGAAGAGGGGTACAGAAAGAGGAACGAAAAGTACAGGAAGAAGCAAAAGAGGTGCAGAAAGAGGCACGAGAACTGCAGAAAAAGGCAATAGAGGTGCCGAAAGAAGCAAGAGCAGTGCAGAAAGAACCAAGAGAGGTGCAAAAAGAGGCAAGAGGGTTGCAGAAAGAGGTGGGAGATGTAGGAAGGTGGAATCTGACTGTGATTTAATAACTTCTAACTTATGTACTTCGAACTCTAGCCTCATAAAGAGACTAGAGGGTGTGTTTAGCAATAAATACATATATTTTGAATATATACCTGGTGTGGTGCTCTTTCATTTGATCACTCAAGAGATTATAGACTGGTAAAACAAGCTGCTTTACATTCCTTCAAGACTTAGCCTGAAGGCTGCTCTCCATAGCTACCACTAGGATAGCTTTCAATAAGGTTGTCTTTAACCTATCTCCAATAAGGGGTTGTTTGGACTGGTGCAAGGTGCCCACTATAATTAGTGGACAGCATATGCCAGGCCAACTTCTCACAGGAGAGGTGCACAAAGAGGCAAGAGGGTACAGAAAGAGGGAGGAGGGGTGCAGAAAGAAGGAAGAGAAGTGCAGAAAGAAGCAACAGAGGAGATGAAAGAGGCACGAAGGGTGCAGAAAGAGGCAAGAGAATTGCAGAAAGAAGCAACAGAGGTACAGAAAGAGGCAAGAGAGGTGCAGAAACAGGCAGGAAAGGTGCAGAAAGAGGGAACAGGAGTGCAGTAAGAGGCAAGAGAGGTGCAGAAAGAGGAAAGAGGGTTGCAGAAAGAGGCAAGAGGGGTGCAGAAAGAAGCAAGTGAGGTGCAGAAAGAGGCAACAGAGGTGCAGAAAGATGCAAGAGAGGTGCAGAAACAAGCAAGAGAAGTGCAGAAAGAGGCAAGAGAATTGCTGAAAAGAATCAACAGAGGTGTAGAAAGAAGCAAGAGAAGTGCTGAAAGAGGCAAGTGAGGTGCAAAAAGAGGCAAGAGAGGTGCAGAAAATGACAAGAGAACTGCAGAAAGAGGCAAGAGAGATGCAAAAAGGGAAGAAGGGTACAGAAAGAAGAGAGGTGCAGAAAGAGGTAAGTCAAGTGCAGAAAGAGACAACAGAGGTGCAGAAAGAGACAACAGAGGTGCAGAAAGAAGCAAGAGAGGTGCAGAAAGAGGCAAAAGAAGTGCAGAAAGAAGCAACAGAGGTGCAGAAGGAGGCAAGAGATCTGCAGAAAGAGGCAAGAAAGTTGCAGAAACAGGCAAAAGAGGAGCAGAAATAGGGAACAGGGGTGCAGACAGAGGAAGAGAGGTGCAGAAAGAGGGAAGAGGGGTACAGAAAGAGGCAAGAGGATGCAGAAATTTGCAACAGAGGTGCAGAAAGAAGCAAGAGCAGTGCAGAAAGGAGCAGAAGAGGTGCAGAAAGGCAAGAAGGGCGCAGAAAGAGGCAAGAGCAGTGCAGAAAGAACCAAGAGATGTGCAGAAAGAGGCAAGAAAGGTGCAGAAAGAGGCAAGAGATTTGCAGAAAAAGCGAAGAAGGGTACAGAAAGAAGCAAGAGAAGTGCAGAAAGAGGCAAGTGAGGTGCAGAAGGAGTCAAGAGAACTGCAGAAAGAGGCAAGAGAGTTGCAGACAGGCAAAAGGGGTGCAGAAAGAGGGAACAGGTGTGCAGACAGAGGCAAGAGAGGTGCAGAAAGAGGGAAGAGGGGTACAGAAAGAGGCAAGAGGGATGCAGAAATTTGCAACAGAGGTGCAGAAAGAAGCAAGAGCAGTGCAGAAAGAGGCAAATGAGGTGCAGAAGGAGTCAAGAGAACTGCAGAAAGAGGCAAGAGAGTTGCAGACAGGCAAAAGGGGTACAGAAAGACGGAACAGGTGTGCAGACAGAGGCAAGAGAGGTGCAGAAAGAGGGAAGAGGGGTACAGAAAGAGGCAAGAAAAGTACAGGAAGAAGCAAAAGAGGTGCAGAAAGAGGCACGAGAACTGCAGAAAAAGGCAATAGAGGTGCCGAAAGAAGCAAGAGCAGTGCAGAAAGAACCAACAGAGGTGAAAAAAGACGCAAGAGGGTTGCAGAAAGAGGTGGGAGAGGTGCACAAAGAGGCAAGAGGGGTACAGAAAGAGGGAGGAGGGGTGCATAAAGAAGGAAGAGAAGTGCAGAAAGAAGCAACAGAGGAGATGAAAGAGGCACGAAGGTTGCAGAAAGAGGCAAGAGAATTGCAGAAAGAAGCAACAGAGGTACAGAAAGAGGCAAGAGAGGTGCAGAAACAGGCAGGAAAGGTGCAGAAAGAGGGAACAGGGGTGCAGTAAGAGGCAAGAGAGGTGCAGAAAGAGGAAAGAGGGTTGCAGAAAGAGGCAAGAGGGGTGCAGAAAGAAGCAAGTGAGGTGCAGAAAGAGGCAACAGAGGTGCAGAAAGATGCAAGAGAGGTGCAGAAACAAGCAAGAGAAGTGCAGAAAGAGGCAAGAGAATTGCTGAAAGAATCAACAGAGGTGTAGAAAGAAGCAAGAGAAGTGCTGAAAGAGGCAAGTGAGGTGCAAAAAGAGGCAAGAGAGGTGCAGAAAATGACAAGAGAACTGCAGAAAGAGGCAAGAGAGATGCAAAAGGGAAGAAGGGTACAGAAAGAAGAGAGGTGCAGAAAGAGGTAAGACGAGTGCAGAAAGAGACAACAGAGGTGCAGAAAGAAGCAAGAGAGGTGCAGAAAGAGGCAAAAGAAGTGCAGAAAGAAGCAACAGAGGTGCAGAAGGAGGCAAGAGATCTGCAGAAAGAGGCAAGAAAGTTGCAGAAACAGGCAAAGAGGAGCAGAAATAGGGAACAGGGGTGCAGACAGAGGAAAGAGAGGTGCAGAAAGAGGGAAGAGGGGTACAGAAAGAGGCAAGAGGGATGCAGAAATTTGAAACAGAGGTGCAGAAAGAAGCAAGAGCAGTGCAGAAAGGAGCAGAAGAGGTGCAGAAAGGCAAGAGGGGCGCAGAAAGAGGCAAGAGCAGTGCAGAAAGAACCAAGAGATGTGCATAAAGAGGCAAGAAAGGTGCAGAAAGAGGCAAGAGATTTGCAGAAAAAGCGAAGGGTACAGAAAGAAGCAAGAGAAGTGCAGAAAGAGGCAAGTGAGGTGCAGAAGGAGTCAAGAGAACTGCAGAAAGAGGCAAGAGAGTTGCAGACAGGCAAAGGGGTGCAGAAAGAGGGAACAGGTGTGCAGACAGAGGCAAGAGAGGTGCAGAAAGAGGGAAGAGGGGTACAGAAAGAGGCAAGAGGGATGCAGAAATTTGCAACAGAGGTGCAGAAAGAAGCAAGAGAAGTGCAGAAAGAGGCAAATGAGGTGCAGAAGGAGTCAAGAGAACTGCAGAAAGAGGCAAGAGAGTTGCAGACAGGCAAAGGGGTACAGAAAGACGGAACAGGTGTGCAGACAGAGGCAAGAGAGGTGCAGAAAGAGGGAAGAGGGGTACTAAAGAGGCAAGAAAAGTACAGGAAGAAGCAAAAGAGGTGCAGAAAGAGGCACGAGAACTGCAGAAAAAGGCAATAGAGGTGCCGAAAGAAGCAAGAGCAGTGCAGAAAGAACCAACAGAGGTGCAAAAAGAGGCAAGAGGGTTGCAGAAAGAGGTGGGAGATGTAGGAAGGTGGAATCTGACTGTGATTTAATAACTTCTAACTTATGTACTTCGAACTCTAGCCTCATAAAGAGACTAGAGGGGTGTGTTTAGCAATAAATACATATATTTTGAATATATACCTGGTGTGGTGCTCTTTCATTTGATCACTCAAGAGATTATAGACTGGTAAAACAAGCTGCTTTACATTCCTTCAGACTTAGCCTGAAGGCTGCTCTCCATAGCTACCACTAGGATAGCTTTCAATAAGGTTGTCTTTAACCTATCTCCAATAAGGGGTTGTTTGGACTGGTGCAAGGTGCCCACTATAATTAGTGGACAGCATATGCCAGGCCAACTTCTCACAGGAGAGGTGCACAAAGAGGCAAGAGGGGTACAGAAAGAGGGAGGAGGGGTGCAGAAAGAAGGAAGAGAAGTGCAGAAAGAAGCAACAGAGGAGATGAAAGAGGCACGAAGGGTGCAGAAAGAGGCAAGAGAATTGCAGAAAGAAGCAACAGAGGTACAGAAAGAGGCAAGAGAGGTGCAGAAACAGGCAGGAAAGGTGCAGAAAGAGGGAACAGGGGTGCAGTAAGAGGCAAGAGAGGTGCAGAAAGAGGAAAGAGGGTTGCAGAAAGAGGCAAGAGGGGTGCAGAAAGAAGCAAGTGAGGTGCAGAAAGAGGCAACAGAGGTGCAGAAAGATGCAAGAGAGGTGCAGAAACAAGCAAGAGAAGTGCAGAAAGAGGCAAGAGAATTGCTGAAAAGAATCAACAGAGGTGTAGAAAGAAGCAAGAGAAGTGCTGAAAGAGGCAAGTGAGGTGCAAAAAGAGGCAAGAGAGGTGCAGAAAATGACAAGAGAACTGCAGAAAGAGGCAAGAGAGATGCAAAAAAGGGAAGAAGGGTACAGAAAGAAGAGAGGTGCAGAAAGAGGTACGACAAGTGCAGAAAGAGACAACAGAGGTGCAGAAAGAGACAACAGAGGTGCAGAAAGAAGCAAGAGAGGTGCAGAAAGAGGCAAAAGAAGTGCAGAAAGAAGCAACAGAGGTGCAGAAGGAGGCAAGAGATCTGCAGAAAGAGGCAAGAAAGTTGCAGAAACAGGCAAAGAGGAGCAGAAATAGGGAACAGGGGTGCAGACAGAGGAAAGAGAGGTGCAGAAAGAGGGAAGAGGGGTACAGAAAGAGGCAAGAGGGATGCAGAAATTTGCAACAGAGGTGCAGAAAGAAGCAAGAGCAGTGCAGAAAGGAGCAGAAGAGGTGCAGAAAGGCAAGAGGAGGCGCAGAAAGAGGCAAGAGCAGTGCAGAAAGAACCAAGAGATGTGCAGAAAGAGGCAAGAAAGGTGCAGAAAGAGGCAAGAGATTTGCAGAAAAAGCGAAGAAGGGTACAGAAAGAAGCAAGAGAAGTGCAGAAAGAGGCAAGTGAGGTGCAGAAGGAGTCAAGAGAACTGCAGAAAGAGGCAAGAGAGTTGCAGACAGGCAAAAGGGGTGCAGAAAGAGGGAACAGGTGTGCAGACAGAGGCAAGAGAGGTGCAGAAAGAGGGAAGAGGGGTACAGAAAGAGGAAAGAGAGGTGCAGAAAGAGGGAAGAGGGGTACAGAAAGAGGCAAGAGGGATGCAGAAATTTGCAACAGAGGTGCAGAAAGAAGCAAGAGCAGTGCGGAAAGGAGCAGAAGAGGTGCAGAAAGGCAAGAGGAGCGCAGAAAGAGTCAAGAGCAGTGCAGAAAGAACCAAGAGATGTGCAGAAAGAGGCAAGAAAGGTGCAGAAAGAGGCAAGAGATTTGCAGAAAAAGCGAAGAAGGGTGCAGAAAGGAGCAATAGAAGTGCAGAAAGAGGCAAGTGAGGTGCAGAAGGAGTCAAGAGAACTGCAGAAAGAGGCAAGAGAGTTGCAGACAGGCAAAAGGGGTGCAGAAAGAGGGAACAGGTGTGCAGACAGAGGCAAGAGAGGTGCAGAAAGAGGAAGAGGGGTACAGAAAGAGGCAAGAGGGATGCAGAAATTTGCAACAGAGGTGCAGAAAGAAGCAAGAGCAGTGCAGAAAGAGGCAAATGAGGTGCAGAAGGAGTCAAGAGAACTGCAGAAAGAGGCAAGAGAGTTGCAGACAGGCAAAAGGGGTACAGAAAGACGGAACAGGTGTGCAGACAGAGGCAAGAGAGGTGCAGAAAGAGGAAGAGGGGTACAGAAAGAGGCAAGAAAAGTGCAGGAAGAAGCAAAAGAGGTGCAGAAAGAGGCACGAGAACTGCAGAAAAAGGCAATAGAGGTGCCGAAAGAAGCAAGAGCAGTGCAGAAAGAACCAACAGAGGTGCAAAAAGAGGCAAGAGGGTTGCAGAAAGAGGTGGGAGAGGTGCACAAAGAGGCAAGAGGGGTACAGAAAGAGGGAGGAGGGGTGCAGAAAGAAGGAAGAGAAGTGCAGAAAGAAGCAACAGAGGAGATGAAAGAGGCATGAAGGGTGCAGAAAGAGGCAAGAGAATTGCAGAAAGAAGCAACAGAGGTACAGAAAGAGGCAAGAGAGGTGCAGAAACAGGCAGGAAAGGTGCAGAAAGAGGGAACAGGGGTGCAGTAAGAGGCAAGAGAGGTGCAGAAAGAGGAAAGAGGGTTGCAGAAAGAGGCAAGAGGGGTGCAGAAAGAAGCAAGTGAGGTGCAGAAAGAGGCAACAGAGGTGCAGAAAGATGCAAGAGAGGTGCAGAAACAAGCAAGAGAAGTGCTGAAAGAGGCAAGAGCCTTGCTGAAAGAATCAACAGAGGTGTAGAAAGAAGCAAGAGAAGTGCAAAAAGAGGCAAGTGAGGTGCAGAAAGAGGCAAGAGAGGTGCAGAAAATGACAAGAGAACTGCAGAAAGAGGCAAGAGAGATGCAAAAAAGGGAAGAAGGGTGCAGAAAGAAGAGAGGTGCAGAAAGAGGAAGACGAGTGCAGAAAGAGACAACAGAGGTGCAGAAAGAAGCAAGAGAGGAGCAGAAAGAGGCAAAAGAAGTGCAGAAAGAAGCAACAGAGGTGCAGAAGGAGGCAAGAGATCTGCAGAAAGAGGCAAGAAAGTTGCAGAAACAGGCAAAGAGGAGCAGAAATAGGGAACAGGGGTGCAGACAGAGGAAAGAGAGGTGCAGAAAGAGGGAAGAGGGGTACAGAAAGAGGCAAGAGGGATGCAGAAATTTGCAACAGAGGTGCAGAAAGAAGCAAGAGCAGTGCAGAAAGGAGCAGAAGAGGTGCAGAAAGCCAAGAGGAGGCGCAGAAAGAGGCAAGAGCAGTGCAGAAAGAACCAAGAGATGTGCAGAAAGAGGCAAGAAAGGTGCAGAAAGAGGCAAGAGATTTGCAGAAAAAGCGAAGAAGGGTACAGAAAGAAGCAAGAGAAGTGCAGAAAGAGGCAAGTGAGGTGCAGAAGGAGTCAAGAGAACTGCAGAAAGAGGCAAGAGAGTTGCAGACAGGCAAAGGGGTGCAGAAAGAGGGAACAGGTGTGCAGACAGAGGCAAGAGAGGTGCAGAAAGAGGGAAGAGGGGTACAGAAAGAGGCAAGAGGGATGCAGAAATTTGCAACAGAGGTGCAGAAAGAAGCAAGAGAAGTGCAGAAAGAGGCAAATGAGGTGCAGAAGGAGTCAAGAGAACTGCAGAAAGAGGCAAGAGAGCTGCAGACAGGCAAAAGGGGTACAGAAAGACGGAACAGGTGTGCAGACAGAGGCAAGAGAGGTGCAGAAAGAGGGAAGAGGGGTACTAAAGAGGCAAGAAAAGTACAGGAAGAAGCAAAAGAGGTGCAGAAAGAGGCACGAGAACTGCAGAAAAAGGCAATAGAGGTGCCGAAAGAAGCAAGAGCAGTGCAGAAAGAACCAACAGAGGTGCAAAAAGAGGCAAGAGGGTTGCAGAAAGAGGTGGGAGATGTAGGAAGGTGGAATCTGACTGTGATTTAATAACTTCTAACTATGTACTTCGAACTCTAGCCTCATAAAGAGACTAGAGGGTGTGTTTAGCAATAAATACATATATTTTGAATATATACCTGGTGTGGTGCTCTTTCATTTGATCACTCAAGAGATTATAGACTGGTAAAACAAGCTGCTTTACATTCCTTCAGACTTAGCCTGAAGGCTGCTCTCCATAGCTACCACTAGGATAGCTTTCAATAAGGTTGTCTTTAACCTATCTCCAATAAGGGGTTGTTTGGACTGGTGCAAGGTGCCCACTATAATTAGTGGACAGCATATGCCAGGCCAACTTCTCACAGGAGAGGTGCACAAAGAGGCAAGAGGGGTACAGAAAGAGGGAGGAGGGGTGCAGAAAGAAGGAAGAGAAGTGCAGAAAGAAGCAACAGAGGAGATGAAAGAGGCACGAAGGGTGCAGAAAAGAGGCAAGAGAATTGCAGAAAGAAGCAACAGAGGTACAGAAAGAGGCAAGAGAGGTGCAGAAACAGGCAGGAAAGGTGCAGAAAGAGGGAACAGGGGTGCAGTAAGAGGCAAGAGAGGTGCAGAAAGAGGAAAGAGGGTTGCAGAAAGAGGCAAGAGGGTGCAGAAAGAAGCAAGTGAGGTGCAGAAAGAGGCAACAGAGGTGCAGAAAGATGCAAGAGAGGTGCAGAAACAAGCAAGAGAAGTGCAGAAAGAGGCAAGAGAATTGCTGAAAAGAATCAACAGAGGTGTAGAAAGAAGCAAGAGAAGTGCTGAAAGAGGCAAGTGAGGTGCAAAAAGAGGCAAGAGAGGTGCAGAAAATGACAAGAGAACTGCAGAAAGAGGCAAGAGAGATGCAAAAAGGGAAGAAGGGTACAGAAAGAAGAGAGGTGCAGAAAGAGGTACGACAAGTGCAGAAAGAGACAACAGAGGTGCAGAAAGAGACAACAGAGGTGCAGAAAGAAGCAAGAGAGGTGCAGAAAGAGGCAAAAGAAGTGCAGAAAGAAGCAACAGAGGTGCAGAAGGAGGCAAGAGATCTGCAGAAAGAGGCAAGAAAGTTGCAGAAACAGGCAAAAGAGGAGCAGAAATAGGGAACAGGGGTGCAGACAGAGGAAAGAGAGGTGCAGAAAGAGGGAAGAGGGGTACAGAAAGAGGCAAGAGGGATGCAGAAATTTGCAACAGAGGTGCAGAAAGAAGCAAGAGCAGTGCAGAAAGGAGCAGAAGAGGTGCAGAAAGGCAAGAGGGGCGCAGAAAGAGGCAAGAGCAGTGCAGAAAGAACCAAGAGATGTGCAGAAAGAGGCAAGAAAGGTGCAGAAAGAGGCAAGAGATATGCAGAAAAAGCGAAGAAGGGTACAGAAAGAAGCAAGAGAAGTGCAGAAAGAGGCAAGTGAGGTGCAGAAGGAGTCAAGAGAACTGCAGAAAGAGGCAAGAGAGTTGCAGACAGGCAAAAGGGGTGCAGAAAGAGGGAACAGGTGTGCAGACAGAGGCAAGAGAGGTGCAGAAAGAGGGAAGAGAGGTACAGAAAGAGGAAAGAGAGGTGCAGAAAGAGGGAAGAGGGTACAGAAAGAGGCAAGAGGATGCAGAAATTTGCAACAGAGGTGCAGAAAGAAGCAAGAGCAGTGCGGAAAGGAGCAGAAGAGGTGCAGAAAGGCAAGAGGAGCGCAGAAAGAGTCAAGAGCAGTGCAGAAAGAACCAAGAGATGTGCAGAAAGAGGCAAGAAAGGTGCAGAAAGAGGCAAGAGATTTGCAGAAAAAGCGAAGAAGGGTGCAGAAAGAGCAATAGAAGTGCAGAAAAGAGGCAAGTGAGGTGCAGAAGGAGTCAAGAGAACTGCAGAAAGAGGCAAGAGAGTTGCAGACAGGCAAAAGGGGTGCAGAAAGAGGGAACAGGTGTGCAGACAGAGGCAAGAGAGGTGCAGAAAGAGGGAAGAGGGGTACAGAAAGAGGCAAGAGGATGCTGAAATTTGCAACAGAGGTGCAGAAAGAAGCAAGAGCAGTGCAGAAAGAGGCAAATGAGGTGCAGAAGGAGTCAAGAGAACTGCAGAAAGAGGCAAGAGAGTTGCAGACAGGCAAAGGGGTACAGAAAGACGGAACAGGTGTGCAGACAGAGGCAAGAGAGGTGCAGAAAGAGGGAAGAGGGGTACAGAAAGAGGCAAGAAAAGTGCAGGAAGAAGCAAAGAGGTGCAGAAAGAGGCACGAGAACTGCAGAAAAAGGCAATAGAGGTGCCGAAAGAAGCAAGAGCAGTGCAGAAAGAACCAACAGAGGTGCAAAAAGAGGCAAGAGGGTTGCAGAAAGAGGTGGGAGAGGTGCACAAAGAGGCAAGAGGGGTACAGAAAGAGGGAGGAGGGGTGCAGAAAGAAGGAAGAGAAGTGCAGAAAGAAGCAACAGAGGAGATGAAAGAGGCATGAAGGGTGCAGAAAGAGGCAAGAGAATTGCAGAAAGAAGCAACAGAGGTACAGAAAGAGGCAAGAGAGGTGCAGAAACAGGCAGGAAAGGTGCAGAAAGAGAGAACAGAGGTGCAGTAAGAGGCAAGAGAGGTGCAGAAAGAGGAAAGAGGGTTGCAGAAAGAGGCAAGAGGGGTGCAGAAAGAAGCAAGTGAGGTGCAGAAAGAGGCAACAGAGGTGCAGAAAGATGCAAGAGAGGTGCAGAAACAAGCAAGAGAAGTGCTGAAAGAGGCAAGAGCCTTGCTGAAAGAATCAACAGAGGTGTAGAAAGAAGCAAGAGAAGTGCAAAAAGAGGCAAGTGAGGTGCAGAAAGAGGCAAGAGAGGTGCAGAAAATGACAAGAGAACTGCAGAAAGAGGCAAGAGAGATGCAAAAAGGGAAGAAGGGTGCAGAAAGAAGAGAGGTGCAGAAAGAGGGAAGACGAGTGCAGAAAGAGACAACAGAGGTGCAGAAAGAAGCAAGAGAGGAGCAGAAAGAGGCAAAAGAAGTGCAGAAAGAAGCAACAGAGGTGCAGAAGGAGGCAAGAGATCTGCAGAAAGAGGCAAGAAAGTTGCAGAAACAGGCAAAAGAGGAGCAGAAATAGGGAACAGGGGTGCAGACAGAGGAAAGAGAGGTGCAGAAAGAGGGAAGAGGGGTACAGAAAGAGGCAAGAGGGATGCAGAAATTTGCAACAGAGGTGCAGAAAGAAGCAAGAGCAGTGCAGAAAGGAGCAGAAGAGGTGCAGAAAGCCAAGAGGGGCGCAGAAAGAGGCAAGAGCAGTGCAGAAAGAACCAAGAGATGTGCAGAAAGAGGCAAGAAAGGTGCAGAAAGAGGCAAGAGATTTGCAGAAAAAGCGAAGAAGGGTACAGAAAGAAGCAAGAGAAGTGCAGAAAGAGGCAAGTGAGGTGCAGAAGGAGTCAAGAGAACTGCAGAAAGAGGCAAAGAGAGTTGCAGACAGGCAAAGGGGTGCAGAAAGAGGGAACAGGTGTGCAGACAGAGGCAAGAGAGGTGCAGAAAGAGGAAGAGGGGTACAGAAAGAGGCAGGAGGGATGCAGAAATTTGCAACAGAAGTGCAGAAAGAAGCAAGAGCAGTGCAGAAAGAGGCAAGTGAGGTGCAGAAGGAGTCAAGAGAACTGCAGAAAGAGGCAAGAGAGTTGCAGACAGGCAAAAGGGGTGCAGAAAGAGGGAACAGGTGTGCAGAAAGAACCAACAGAGGTGCAGAAAGAGGCAAGAGGGGTACAGAAAGAGGCAAGAAAAGTGCAGAAAGAAGGAAAAGAGGTGCAGAAAGAGGCAAGAGAACTGCAGAAAAAGGCAAGAGAGGTGCAGAAAGAGGCAGGAGAGGTGCACCACACCACTCCACTCCAAGAAACATAAATAAAACACTTTTACATTTACAACGCCAATAGCTCTAACTCCCGCAAATGCGAAACCTATTACATTGCAAATGCTTCTTCAACTGGTAGTCGCATTTGCAGAGTGGTGGAGAAAGGGGGCTGGGCCTCCAACCAGCGATCAGGAATTCCACTGCGTAGGACTTACAGGAGGTACCAGGAGGGCCTCTTGGCCCCCAAAGTCCCTCAGGAGTAAAGTGGACTTCATCCCCTAACCTGTAGTGTTCCAGGAGGCGCGTTTGCAGAGTGGTGGAGAAAGGGAGGGCGTGGCCTCCAAAGACCTCTTAGCAATCCCACTGTGTGGTACTTACTGGAGGTAATAGGAGGGGTAGTTGGCCCACAAGGGCAACCTTGGGGGCCAACTACCCCTCCTATTACCTCCAGTAAGTCCCACGCAGCAGGATTGGTAAGTACTCATAGCAGGCCATGCCCCCTTTGACCACTAATATGCAAACGTGCTCCCTGGCGCGCTCTTCGATGGGAAATAAAGTCCCCTTCACTGCTGGAGGTCCTTAGGGACCAACTAGCCTACCTGATACCTCCATTAAGCCCCAGATAGTGGGATTGCTGAGAGGTGGACACAGGCCACACCCCCTTTCTCCACCACTCTGCAAACGCACCTCCTGGTGCGCTCTTAGTTAGGGGATGAAGTCCCCTTGCCTCCTGAGGGTCCCTGGGGCCAATTAGTCCTCCTGTTATCTCTAGTAAGCCCCACACAGCTGGATTGCTGAGAGTGGTCCAAGGCCATGCCCCTTTTTACACCACTCTGCAAACGCGCCTCCTGACGTACTGCTGCTCGGGGGATGAAGTCCACTTTAGTCCTGAGGTCCTCAGGACATAAGAGGACCTCATTGCCCCACCAGCAGTGCTCCAAGAGGCGCGTTTGCAGAGTGGTGTAAAAAGGGGCGTGGCCTCGGACCACCTCTCAGCAATCCCACTGTGTGGGGCTTACTGGAGGTACCTGATGGGCTAGTTGGCCCCCAGGAGCCCTCAGGATTCAAGGGGACTTAATCCCCAACTTAGAACGCGCCAGGAGGTGCTTTTTCAGAGTGGTGCAGGGAGGGGGCAGGGCCTCTGGCGAGATGCCGGCTTTTCTTTTTTTTTCTTTTTGTTAGAAGGGGGCTGTGTGGCTCCCCGTCTCTTAATATTTTTGGGGCCCTGGGGACCCCATCCCCCAGCCTTTTCTTTTTTTTTTTCATTTTGAAGGGGGGCCGTACCTCCTGAGGCCTTTATTGGCCCCGGTGACCCCATCCCCCGGGGCATTGCCTCTTTTTTTAATTTTTTTATAATTAAATATTTGGGAGAGGGGCCGCTTGGCCCTCCTTCCCTGGTCCACTTCTGGCCCCGGGGACCCCATCCCCCGGGGCCTGGCCAGCCTCGTTTAAAAAAAAAAAAATTAGGGGGACCGTGTGGTTCCCCTTCTGAGGCCAATTATGGCCCCGGGGACCCCATCCCCCAGGGCCGGCCTTCCGTTTAAAAAAAAAAAAAATTAAAATGGAGGGGGCCGAGTGGCCCCCCTCCCGGGCCACTTCTGGCCCCGGGGACCCCATCCCCCGAGGCCGGCCCTCACGTTGGGGACCATGGGGGAAGCCCCAATGCTCCCGCGGTCCCAGCCGGCTCCCTGCCTCCTGTGGGAGCCGGCATTGCTTTTGGACAAGGGGAGCTGCTGACATGCAGCTCCCCTTGTCCAAAAGCAATTCTGCTTTGCTTCCACAAAGCAAAGCAGTGTTTGCTATGGCAGGGCGGCTCCCTGGAGAAATTAAAAAAAAGAGAAATCTCCCGATGGTGGGAGGTTGCCTCATTGAGACAGTATATACAAGTTGGACGAGTGCCAAGAGGTCTTAGGATAATGATTACACCTACCTATGAGAATCCTAACCCTGCGCTTTTAAAAGATTGGGCTAATAACAGTGCTGAGAGCTCCATGAATATGATCCGGATACTTCTGAAATATGCTGAACAAGAAAGAACGGAAGTATTGTCATCTATCAAGGCAATTCTAGAGATCCTAGAAAAGGAAACTGACCAGAGTAGAATTACTAAATTTAAGAGTGATTTAAAGAGTTGCTTGGACAAATACGAAAAAAGAATAAAAGATAGGAAAGCGACCAAATTCCTGAGGGATCGTCTGGACTATGAGAACGGGCAGATTTATACATTTGCTAAACGCTTTGATACAGTTAGGAGACAAAAAGTGCAAAATAGCGAAATGGCCGGTAGAGACACACTTCAGAGTGAGCAGAGCTCTGATACAGGATCTGAACAGGAAGATTCAACAAGAAGAAGAATACCAGCAACTAAACTTAATGTGTCTGAAGAATTTCGTTTTTACAACTGGACCAGTTGGATCAGAGAACAGACAGCAGATCAATGAGGGGACGGGGAAGAACAAGAGGCAGAGGCAGAGGAAACAGAGGAGAGGGGCGAGGGATACAGAAGATCAAGAAGAGGGAACACAAAGATCAATGAGATCGAATTCGAAAAAGAAGAACAAAGATTGAATGAAGAAGGCAATCAGGCAAATATCATCATTAATTTGAGTCAAATGGAACTTTCTGAAGAGGACAAAAAGATACTAGAATTAGGCCTCTCATACTGTCATAAAGGCGAATTCAATTACGCACATTGTAGAATGGATCTATTTAGATTCATACGAAAGTTGAAATTAACTAAAATACATTCCAACTATAACAATAATAATAGGACTGACAATGCAAGAAATATTTTACCAACAATTGGAGAGTTATCAGTCTCTGATGTTACAATCTTGGAAGATCTGTGGTCCTTACAGAATGAAACTGAACTTGATCCCGAGATGGGAGGTGAATCCCAAACTGTTAATATAACATCAAGCAAATTATTAACAGGCGCAAGAGCGCAAACCCCTTTCCGTCCTAAATCCAGGTACATACCACAAACAGGAAGAGACAACTTAGATATTTTTGCGGAACATGTAACACAAGATCTAAGAAACCTCTATTACTCTTGTAGTAAAGATCCCATACACCATGACCCAGAAGAGAGAAAACTGTTCAGAACTGTTGAAAAGATCAATAAAAGTTCAGAAGTTATTGTAAAGCCCTCAGATAAGGGCAGAAATGTTGTACTTTGGGGCAGAGAATTGTACCATGAAGAAGCGATGAAACAATTGAATAACATTGAATGCTATAAAAAAATCAAGATGAGTGACTACGAAAAATTCAAGAAAAATGTTATGATAAGTTGCCTGATTGGAGAGAAAAAGACCTTTTAAGCTGGGACGAATACAAGTTTTTAAAACAGGAACATCCAGTACTCCCGACTTTTTATATGATCCCGAAAGTGCACAAAGATCTAACTCACCCACCGGGTAGGCCTATAATTTCAGCCCAGAATAGCCTGTTTGAAAATGTTTCTAAATATTTAGATTATTTTTAAATCCTATAGTTAAGACCTTACCATCATATCTGAAGGATTCATCCGATTTTTAAAACGCATTTATGATATCAGATGGGACAAAGAAATGGTTCTGGTAACATTAGACGTTTCTACGTTATATACGAGTATTAGACACCAGGATGGACTTAGGGCCACCGAATATTACTTGCGGATGAAACCTATGAAATATACTGAGCATAATGGCATGCTTTTGGATATGATGGAGGATTGTCTTACTAAAAACATTTTTTGTTTGAAAATGATCTTTTCCAACAGGAACAAGGGACAGCTATGGGCACCTGCTTCGCCCCCAGTTATGCTAATTTACATCTAGGCTGGTGGGAGGAGCAGGTGCTCGGAGGCCCAGAATTGAGTCACTGGTCCGATAAAATTCTTTTGTGGTTAAGGTACATTGATGACGTCTTCGTGCTGTGGCAGGGCACGGAGACGGAAGTGGATGATTTTATCAGGGATCTGAATGTAAATGATTTGAATTTGAATTTTGTGGGTCATAAGAGTACAACATCAATTGATTTTTGGACGTAAGAGTAATGGTAGAGGGGAGAAGTTAGAGACCACTATTTTTAGGAAGAAGACGGCAGGAAACCCAATTTTACATGCTCATAGTGCACATCCAGCCCCTTTGATTAGGAGTATCCCATTTGGGGAATTTTATAGAGCTAGAAGGGCATGTCTGAATATGAAAAAGTTGAGAATGACATGAAATCTCGTTTTCTGCAAAGAGGATATTCCCCAGCACTCTTAGAAACAGCTTCGAGAAAATCCAGGAGTATTAAAAGAGATAAGATACTTTTGACCCAGCCAGATCAGACAAGAGGAAAAATAGTAAAGAACAAGAAGTCAATCATAGATTTATTACAACATATAATAAGGAACATCTTAAAATCCGACAGATTTTACAAAAGCACTGGCACTTTATCAGGCAAGATCCTTTAATAGGACATCAGGTTACAAGAAAACCTCAGATCACTTATAGGAAATCTAAATCATTGAGGGATTACCTAGTGAGAAGTGACAACCTAGAAGTTAAAGCAAAAAGCACCTGGTTAAAACAAAAGGAAGGTTTTAAAAAATGTTTTAAGTGCAAGGCTTGTTTACATGGAGTAAATATGACATCGTTCAAAACAGCTTTTAACAAAACTGTGAAGGTAAAAGGATTTTTAACATGTAAATCCGACTTTGTTGTATATATTTTAAAATGCCCGTGCAATAAAATCTATGTCGGTAGCACGACCCTTCCAGTACATAAACGAATACTCCAGCATAGAAGAGCCATAATCAACAAAGATCGCAGTTACCCTATAGCAAGGCACTTTGAAAAAGAACATTCCAGTGATCCCATTACATTAAGATATAGCTGTATAGCACAAGCGCCCAAAAGAGGAGAGGCGGAGACAGAGAAAAGGAATTGCGCAAACTTGAAACATATCTCATCCTAGAATTGGATAGTCGAGAACCTAATGGTTTCAATATGCATGAAGAGTTGCATACCTGTCTTTATTAAATTCCCCAATAGTTCCCTCAAAAAAACTCATCAGATGAGCATGAACAAATTAATAAAAAAAGTAACAATGAAATTAATGTTTTTAAACATATGATTTTAGAATTTTGGTTTTAACATGGCAAGTGGAATGTAGGGCACTATTAAGCACTTCAAAAGAAAAAAGAAAAAAAAAAAGGTATAAACAAAAAAGGTAAAAATTGTGTTTAGGGATATTTTTATATACACTTTTTAATAATATAGTTAATATTTTATATTTAGCACGTAGTCACTTTAAGCACTGTTGCACTTTAGGAAAATCCTTTGTGAAGAATGTGAAGATAGGTTTTTCTTTTAAGCCCCTTATGATATATGAAGTGTTTCTTATGCATACAATAATGGGCACTTGCCCAAGCAAATGTAATTTAGGAATGTAATTATGTGATCTAAACATGTGATCCCCATATAAAATTCCAGTTGGGATGTATTAATGCTATTTTCTATATGTGAAAAGTTTTTGATCAGCTTTTACATAGGAATTGCCATTTTAAAGTGTAAATTATATTAAATAAGAAACATGTTACAAGATGGCGCTTATTTGAAAGAAGGGATGGAATCAATCCCGAAATGCATTGGGCTGGGCTGGGTAATTGAGTTGTAATTTGCAATGATATTAACAATGAGCTGTATCACGTTTTTGATTTTTGATTTTTTTCAAAAATTGCTTTGAATTCTGTTGAGTATTCAATTAGACAGCATGTGTTGCTGCAACTAAAAAAGATTGTTTCGAGGATTTTGTGGTTCAACATTAAATCCGAGTGCAAGATACTGAAAGATTTTGTTTATTGTTGGTCGTTTATGATTGTTTAAGCATTGATTCATATATCTAAGCTGTGCATCCAGTATACTGGTGATCATTCACCAGACAAGTCATTTGCTTATTTGAAAGCCTAACATTGAGCAATGGCACTGATTAGTCCACTTTCCATGTTTATGTTTTGAATAATGCACATAAAAAACAAAAAAATGAATGCTCACCATCGTGAACAAGGCTGTGTGAGGCAGCCGGAACACGTGGATGTTGTATCGCTCTGGTCTGAAATAAACAACAGTAGTGTAAATCGCTGGAGTGCCGGAGTCATCTCTTTGTGCTTGGAGGTGTATCTGTTCATATATATATATATATATATATATATATATATATATATATCTCCAAATGCTGCTCCTCGCTTTTCCATATGTTTTCAGCCAAGCAGACGCGGACCACCAAGTACGTGCTTTTAGGATGATGCTTTATTTGTCGGCCATAGCGCGTTTCGGTCCAGCCGGACCTTGATCACATGACAACGCTGCTACGTAACAACGACCTATTTAAAGTGCTACATGCTAAGTGTGATTGGTGGTAAGTCATAGACATGGAAGATACATTTGGTATGATGTTGTATGAACTTTGTAAAACCTCTATTTTAGATCAGACAGACAATGCTGTAACAATCTTACTGGTTCATGTGGAATAAATACATTAACAATATTCAAAAATTATTATATTGTTTAAAAGGGTAAATACATTTCATAAAAATAATTTCAATAAATATATAAATATATAAATATTTCCAGTATAAAAGCGTTTTGCAATTACATAATTATGCCCTTGCGAAAACATAACTGGGATCAATCCCTTGTATATATTCCTACAATCATATTATGGCTTAAAATGCTTCCATTAGATTCTTTCCATTTGATCTGTTTTCCACGGGGTCTACCAGGTCTATGTTTTATACATAAAGTGCTCGTGCTTCTCACTACAGGGATTACAGTCTTCTTTCTAGTCACCTCCATCACCTCTTGTGTCTAAAATTTATAAAACCTCAGTGCTTAAAGTGTAGTGCATGTAATTTAAAAAACCATCATGGTCTATGGTTAAGGTGAAACGGCAGCCTCGTAACACGGTATTTACTGTAGATTATATAGTTGTGTTCCTTATCATTTAAATTTTTTTTTTAAAGTAATTAAATTCATATGTCCAAGAATACTAGAGTGTGTGAGTATATAAATGTATACTCATGTCTTTGGGCTTAAATTGAAACATAAATATCTAAATATATAAATATATCACGGGTCTAGAATCAAGGCAAAAGCAGATTTTAAAAGCAGTACAGTGCAAGTCGGAATCGGTGGAATACACACTATCTCATCATAAACAGGTATAAAGATCTTCTGTATTATTTAACCCTCCGGGGGCCTTGCTATTCATGTTTAGTATATGTCTAGTCTCCAGTTTTCTGAGACGGCCTTCCCTGTCGCCTCCTCTTTTGGTGTTAATTATGGCATCAATGACATAATAAGAGAAGTCTTTAAGATTGTTTTCATGTGCTTCTCGGAAATGCCTAGCGACTAGATAAGTGGGGTCACAGTTATTAATTGCTCTTTTGTGTTGCAAAATTCTCTTGTTCACCGGTAATTTGGTGCTCCCAACATATTTGAGATTGCAAGCACATTCCAACACATAGATGGCATATTCGGTTTTACAGTGGAGCGGTTTGTTAATTTTAACTTCTTTGTCACTAAAGGCAGTAGAATAGGTTTTCTTGTTTCTGCCATACAGACATGCTTTGCATGTCCTACATTATTGAACCCGTTCGGTTGCATCAGCCACTTAGAAGAAGCTGTAGATTCAGGACTACTGGAGACAAGACTATTATACATGGAGGGAGCTCTCCTGTATGTTATACTTAACTTGGGGGATAGTTCCGTTCCGATCACCGGGATGCAGTTCCAAACAGGTCCTACTGAAGTTTTAGCTTCTCAAGCTGAGTCAAGAGCCCCGTTTGTGGGGGAGACCATCACCAGGGGCAAGCAGAGCATCGCTAGTGATGATCCTACGGATTTGAACAGTTGGCCGGGCATCGCGGATGGCAGACGGGCGCTCACAGTCACAGGCGGCGATGCTTGCTGTGTGTAGGAGACGGTATTGCAGCGGCTCATGCTGGTCCTTCGAGCGAGCGGCGCAGCAAAGAGCCCAAAAGCTTGATTTCAAGGGCTGTAGGTGATAAAAACAGCTGCAAAATCCACTTCTGAGGCCCAGAGCTTGGAGGGGCACCTCAGGCAAGGGTAGGACTCACAGAAGACAGAGTCCAGCAGCACCAGCAGAATTGTAGGAAGTCTTTGTGTCCCTGAGAATTCAGAAAACAGGAGGCAACCCAGCAAGCTCTTGGAGATCACATGGAGGGAAGGCAGAGCCAAGCTCTCCTTCCAGCAGAGTCAGGGAGCAGCAGGGCAACAACAAGCAGAAAAGCAGTCCTTCTTGAAAAGTAGTCCAGTTGAGTCCTTTAAGCAGCTCAGCAGTCCATCTGACAGAGGTTCGGTACAAGATCCATAAGTGTGTGATTTTAGCGGATCAGAAACCCAGTACTTATACCCAAAAGTGCCTTTGATGTAGGGGGTGACTTAAAAGGAAGTCTTTGAAGTGCACAAGGATCCCTTTCAACCCAGTCCTGTCTGCCAGGCTAACTCATGTCCTACCTTTTACTTACATAGCACCCTGCCCTTAGGCTTACTTAGGGTCTACCTTAGGGGTGGCTTATATGTAATAAAAGGGGAGTTTGAGGTATGGCAAGTAGTTTTTAATGCCAAGTCGAAATGCACACACAGGGACTGCAGTGCCAGGCCTGAGACAGGATTGAAAGGCTACTTCTGTGGGTGGCACAATGAGTGTTGCCGGGAAACACTAGTAGCATTTGAAGTACAGGCTCCTGGTATATGGTATACCACTATACAAGGGACTTACCAGTACCACAAATATGCCAAACAGGTATACACCAATGTCATCATGTTTAGGGGAGAAGCACATGCACTTTAGCAATGGTTAGCAGCAGTAGAGTGCTTAGAGTCCTAAGGCCAACAAAAAGAATCAGCAAAAATAAGAGGTAGAAAGGTGGGAGAAAGACCACCCTAAAGATTACAGGTCTAACGAATATGGCAAGTTAGTCCGCATGCGTTTACAACGCGTGCCATTACAATGCGGTCATTAAATCAACCGTGTTCTTACATTGCATACCTGTTGCTGTAGGGGGCGCTGGATGTTGGAATAGTATAATTTACTATTCCAACTCCAGTCTGTGCAACAGTAGGCAAGGTGTTGGATTTTAAATCCAACACCTTCTGCCCCCTAATGCAAGTCGTTGTTCCGTCTTGCATTGTAAAGGTATGCGATGTAACAACGCGGTCGTTGTAACGACCGCGTTGTAATGGCATGCGTTGTCTCGCATGCGTGGTAAACGCTGTTTACCGGTCTAACACATGTCCCCCCCTACTGAAAGTGGGGTATTCTATCCAGCCTCTTGGGAGTTCTCATCACTAAGGTGAAAAAACCTGGACAGACCGTGAGCATTGGCGTGTTCTACTCCTGGTCGGTGTTCCACCCTGAAGTCCATATCCTATAGGGAAATGGACCACCTCAACAAATTTGGATTCTCACCCCTCATTCGCATGAGCCACCTGAGGGGCATGTGGTCTGTCTGAATCAGGAAGTGAGTCCCAAACAGATATGGCCTCAACATCTTCAGTGCCCAGACCACAGCAAAAGATTCTCTCCCACTAGCATTCCCCTTTGTTCCCTGGGAAATAACCTCCTAGAGATGAAGGCTACAGGTTGGTCTAGGTCCTCCTCATTAAGTTGGGATAGTACTGCCCTATACCACGCTCTGCAGCATCTGTCTGAACGATAAACTCCTGGGAGAAATCAGAGACCTTGAGCACAGGGGCTGTGCACATGGCTTTCTTCAGGGAGTCAAAGGCAGTTTGGCATGCCTCTGTCCAAATCACACTTCTGGGCTGCTTCTTCGAAATCAGCTCAGTCAAGGGGGCCAAAATGGGGCCATATCCCTTGACAAACCTCCTATACTACCCAGGGAGGCCCAAGAATTCTCTGACTTCAGTCCGAGTTTTGGGGGGCCGCTAGGCCCTGATATTTTCTAACTTGGCCTGAAGGGGGTTGCACCTTCCCCCTACCCACCAGGTGTCCCAATTACACCACAGACCCCTGTCCTATCTGGCACTTACTTGCCTTGTAAGTCAGGCCTGCCTGTTGGAGTGCCTACAGTGCTTCCTGGAGGTGAAAGAGGTTGTCCTTCTAGCTGCTCCTGAAGACAGCTATGTCATCCAGATAGGCAACAGAGAAGGCCTCCATACCAGCCAGTACCTGGTTTACCAACTTCTGGAAGGTGGCAGGGGCATTTTTGAGTTCAAAGGGCATCACTCTAAACTGATAGTGGCCCTCCGGAGTGGATAAGGCTTCTGTTAGGACAATCTGCCAGTACCCTGATGTAAGATCAAAGGTGCTTTAGTACTGGGCAGCTGCTAACCTGTCAATGAGCTAATCTGCCCTGGGGTTGGGATGAGCATCAGTCTTTGTCACTGAATTTAGCCCTCTATAATCCACACAGAACCTTAGTTCAGATGTGGTGCCCGCTGGGGCAGCTTTTGGTACCAGAACCACAGCAATGGACCTGGGGCTACTGGAGAGTTCTATCACCCCGCACACCAGCATTTTGTGCACTTCAACCTTAATGCTGGACTTCACCTTCTCTGACAACCTGTAAGATTTGTTCTTAACAGGGAGGTTGTCCCTTGTGTCCACATCATGGGTACACAGGTGGGTAGTCCCAGAGATAAGGGAGAACAGAGAAGAGTATTGCCCCAATACTTGGTGACTGTCTCTCTGTTGTTCAGGAGTTAGAGTGGGGGAATTGATTATTCCTTCCACAGACCCATCCTTTTCCTTGGAGTCCAAGAGGTCAGGGAGAGGTTCACTATCCTCTTCCTCTTCTCCATCAGTCACCAACAGAATGGTGAGCTCAAAGTATGGTTTGAGGTGATTTACATGCAGCACCCTGAGAGGATGCCTAGGGGTCTTGAGGTCCACCAGGTATGTGGCTTCACCCTTTCTTTCAATCACTTATATGGTCCATTCCAGCAGTCCTAGAGGGCCCTGGGCCCTACTGGCTCCATCACCCACACTTTTTGACCTGGTTGAAATTCCACAGTGGTAGAATTTTTGTCATACCACTCCGTCATGACTTCCTGTCTGGCTTCAAGGTTACTGGAAGCTTGCTTCCATAACGTAGCCATCTGGCTTCTGAAGGCCAGCATGTAGCTTACTACATCCTGGGGAACCTTCCTGGGAGCTTGTCCCCACCCTTCTTTTACCAGACTCAGAGTTCCTCTTATTGGGTGCCCATACAACAGCTCAAATGGTCTGAAACCCTCTGTGGCACCTCATGGTAAGCAAACAACAGGCATAATAAGAGCATATCCCACTTTTTCCTCAGGGCCTCATACTGAGCTCTTATCATGCCTTTCAGGGTCTTGTTGAACCTCTCGAAAAGCCCATTGATTTGTGGGTGGTAGGGGTGGAGAACCTGTATGGTACCCCTCACTCCTTCCACAATGACTGCAGATAAGCAGACATGAGGTTTGTGCCCCTGTCAGACAAACTTCCTTGGGAAAACCCACTTGGGTAAAAATCCCCATCAGGGCCTTTCCCACTGCGGGTGCAGTAGTAGTCCTCAGAGGGATTGTCTTTGGGTTGCTAGTGGTATGATCCACAAGAACCAGGATGAATCTGTTGCCTGATGAAGTCTGGGGATCCGTAGGCCCTACAATGTCGATGCCCACCATCTCCAAAGGGGTGCAAACGACAGGGATGAAGGGGGGCTTTAAGCCTCTGCCCTGTCTTCCCATTGCCATTGTGATTGGCAGATCATACAAGTCCTACAGAATGTATCTGAGGTCTTTTTGATCCTAGGCCAATAGAAGTGGGGACAAGCCTTGCATAGGTCTTGTCTTGGTGTAGGTGTCCTACCAGGAGAATATTGTGAGCCAGCTCCAGTAGGGAGGCCCTCTGGCATAACCCAGGGCAGAGTTTTTGCAACTCAGCACTCCGCTTGGAATGTGGAGTGTGAGAAGTTGGCCTGGCATATGCTGTCCACTAATTATAGTAGGCACCTTGCACCAGTCCAAATCGACTCTTATGGTAGGTAGGTTAAAGACAACCTTATTGAAAGCTATCCTAGTGGTAGCTATGGAGAGCAGCCTTCAGGCTAAGTCTTGAAGGAATGTAAAGCAGCTTGTTTTACCAGTCTATAATCTCTTGAGTGACCAAATGAAAGAGCACCACACCAGGTATATATTCAAAATATATGTATTTATTACTAAACACACCCCTCTAGTCTCTTTATGAGGCTAGAGTTCGAAGTACATAGGTTATAAGATCTTAAATCACAATAATAGCACAAATACACGTTTGAGCCCTAGGGGCGTACCAAACCATATACCAATAAAGTGGTATGCGAACCACGACTGAACTAGACACTAGGCCTAGAGCCTCTAGAAGTGCTTGGACCACAAGGAACCACCCAAGGTAGTGACACAGGGGACCCACGGGAGACGCGTGCAGTGTAAATACACAACCGCGATACGCCGTTAACTTCTATGGAGAAAGTCGGGATCGGGAAAATAGAGGAAAGGGACACTTAAAATAGGACTAGGACAAAACCCTTTGAGATCTAGGACTTTGAAGAGTCTCTACCCACAGGAGCACCGGAGTACTCGTGTTACCTCACCCAGGGAAGCCGGGTGCATAGGTGCCTTTCGGGGTCGGGTTTCGTCGTCGTTTCGTATGGCGATCTGCTGCAAAGTGCTGCTGGCGACCAGGAGAAAAGTGTCCGGGTGGATCCAAGAGTGGATCGGAGTTCTGAAGAACCTGAAAGCAGAGGGGACAGAGTCTGGGTCACTAGCCAGTGACCAGGAAGGCGATGGACAGATGCCCACCGATGTCGAGTGCTTCAGGTGCGGTGACGGTCGTCTTGACTCTTCAGCCACGAGGTCCGGGAGGCGTTGTCGGCGACCAGGAGCAGGATTCGGGCTGGTGCTCGATGTCTGTCGAGTGCTAAGGTGTTGGCGACCGGATTGGATCCAACAAGCCTTGGCAACGGCAAGTCTTGAGTAAGATGTAGATCGTCGATGATGCAGACCAGCAAGGTCTGGGGAACTCACCCAGCGAGGGTAAGTGAGGGCAGGCCTGGAGCAATCAGGATGCCAAGTAAAGAAAAGATTGACCTTCGTCAAGGGCTACTAGCCAACGGGCTAGCGACCGCGAAGGAGCCTCGTGACGCCGCACGTGGAGCTGGCTTACAGGACACTCATGGAGTGGGGGCCAGTGATCTTCGGTGCAGGTGGTGCTGGAGGCTAGGGCTACTCAGAGCCCAAAGCACGACTTCTTGGGAGACCCAGAAGATGGTGCACTTGCAAGTGTGCTCGGTGTCCAGGGGTCACGGTCTCAAGTCACCCACGATAGCCACGGGCCTCAGCTTTGCTGGGGACTCAGGGTAGCCTCGGGAAGTCTGAGAATCCACCTCTGGTGATGCGATGACCTCGGCGTCCGACGGGAGCTTCAGTGATGCGAACCGGACAGATGCTTCTTTGGTGCCTGCCAAGCAGGGGAGTCACTCCTTGACCCCAAGGGAGATTCTTCAGTCCTCTAATCTTGTCGTAGAGCGTCGAAGGTCCAGGATTCAGTGTCAGAGTTTCGTCCAGGTATAATCTAAAGTCCTAAGGACTGGGTTCCTACCTTTATTCTAAAAATAGGGGATGGACTACTCTGTGGCCCCACCTATGGGTGGGTCAGGGCCGAGGGGTGGCTACACCCTTTCCCTTTGTCCAGTTCGCGCCAAAGCAGGGGCTGCAAGCCCCTGATCCGGTTTGAACTGGGGTATGCACAGGGACACCAAATGTGCCCCCAGTGCAGGACTTCAAAGCACCAGAAAGTGCTCCCGCCCAGCCCCAATACACATTGTCCTGTCTGGGGAGGTGGTCACACCTCCCTGGGACAGGAAACCTGTTGTCCAGGCCTCCCCTGCCGGAGTTTCGTCCAGCAGCAGGAGGCCAGACTCGTGTCTGTGGCAGCAGCATCCATTTTGTGATGCCAGGGCTCTGGAAAGAAGTTACCGGACTCGTCAGAGTTAACATGCCTTTCCCTCTAGAAGGGTGGAATGCTACCCCCGCCGCCAGGATTGGCGGGGGGTAGTATTCCAAGATGTTTGACACCAAACACGACATGTTTAGGTGCAGCCATTCCATAGTTAGCATTTTACCGCGAGGATATAATGCGTTTAAGAGTATATGGTCAGGCTGCACTACAAACAGCATCAGAGATGGTCTCCGAACGCTGCAGAGGGGCCCTGCTCACGCAGGGCACCCTCTCACATAGGAACCATGCACTCTGCCTTTAGGATTGATAAGGCCTGCCTTAGGAGTGACTTATAGGTTTATATGTGTGTATGCATTTAGTGATATAGGTAACCTATACCACAGCAAGGGGTGCATGCACCACCTTACCCAGGCTGCAGTAGCAGACCTGTGGTGTCAGTTTGGATGGCCTTCCAGGGGTGGCATAATACATGCTGCAGCCCCTGGCAGGCCTCTGAGGTACCTATGCCCTTGGTACATAGTATACCATATACTAGGGACTTACAAGGGCACTCCAGATCCCAATCGGTGATGTGCCTAAGGCACATGGAGACCCTTTTAAAGAGGAAACAGCTACGGCTGGGGTTCTGAATAGCAGGGCCCCAGCCAGACTAATGTCGAAAACCAGTGAAGCATCAGCAAAAAGTGGGGGTACCCATGTGAAGCAGATCCTACTCTCCTACACAACCCCCCCCAAAACGTAGGGACATTAAACTAACCTTGCCCAGTTAAGTCTTCATGTTCTAAGTGGAAATACCTAGAGAGTCCATCTGCATTCGCATGGTTACTCCCAGGCCTATGTTCCACTGTAAAGTCCATCCCCTGTAGGGAAATGGACCACCTAAGCAGTTTGGGGTTTTCACCCTTCATTTGTTTTAGCCATAAGAGGGGCTTATGGTCTGTCTGAACCAGGAAGTGTGTACCAAACAAGTATGGCCTCAACTTCTTCAGAGCCCAGACCACAGCAAAGGCCTCCCTCTCTATGGCTGACCAACGTTTCTCTCTAGGGGTCAGCCTTCTGCTAATAAAAGCTACTGGCTGATCCTGACCTTCTTCATTCAATTGTGACAGTACAGCCCCTACCCCCAATTCAGATGCATCTGTTTGAACAATGAACTTCTTGGAGTAATCAGGACTCTGCAGAATTGGAGCAGTGCACATGGCCTGCTTGAGGTCATCAAATGCCTTTTGACAGCTAGCTGTCCACTGAACCTTTTGGGCATTTTCTTAGAAGTTAAGTCATTCAAGGGTGTCACTATTGATCCATACCCCTTGACAAATCTCCTATAGTACCCAGTCAGGCCTAAGAAGGCTCTCGCCTGAGTCTGGTTAGTGGGAGCAGTCCAGTCCATGATGGTCTGGATCTTGCTCTGCAAAGGTTGAACCTGGCCTCCACCCACAAGGTGGCCCAGGTACACAACCTGACTCTGCCCTATCTGGCACTTAGTGGCCTTGATAGTCAGGCCTGCCTTTTGCAGGGCCTGTAAAACATTCCTGAGGTGGACCAGGTGATCCTCCCAGGTGGAGCTAAAGACAGCAATATCATCTAGATAAGCTGCACTATAGGCCTCCAGTCCTGTGAGAACTGTGTTCACCAACATCTGGAAAGTGGCAGGTGCATTTTTCAGACCAAAGGGCATTACCACAAATTGATAATGCCCACTAGGGGTTGAAAATGCTGTTTTGGGCTTTGCAGTATCAGCTAGTCTGATCTGCCAGTAGCCAGCTGTTAGGTCAAATGTGCTGAGATATTTGGCAGAGGCCAAAGTATCTATGAGCTCATCTGCCCTGGGTATTGGATGGGCATCAGTCCTAGTGACTGCATTGAGACCCCTGTAGTCTACACAAAACCTCATCTCTCTTTTCCCACCACTGGTGTGAGGTTTAGGTACTAGGACTACTGGACTAGCCCAAGGGCTATCTGAGGGCTCAATCACTCCCAATTCCAACATTTTCTGGACTTCAGTCCTGATACAGTCCCTGACATGGTCAGGTTGCCTATAAATCTTGTTTTTAATAGGCAGACTGTCCCCAGTGTCCACTTCATGAGTGCACCAGGTGGTCTGACTGGGTGTCAGTGAAAACATATGCCTAAACTGATTGAGGACTTGCCTGCAATCAGTTTGTTGCTGGGTAGTGAGGCTGCCTGCCAAGGCTACACCATCAACTGACCCATCGTCAGGGTTCTGTGAGAGCAGGTCAGGGAGTGGGTCACTCTCTTCCTCCTGCCCTTCATCAGTAGCCATGAGCAAGCCCATGTCTGCCCTGTCCACATATGGCTTAAGTCTGTTGACATGGAGAACCCTTTGGGGACTCCTGGGTGTTCCTAGGTCCACTAAGTAAGTGACCTCACCCTTCTGCTCAACAATAGTGTGGGGTCCACTCCATTTGTCTTGGAGAGCTGCTGGGGCCACTGGCTCCAACACCCACACCTTCTGTCCTGGCTGGTAAACAGTCAGAACAGCCTTTTGGTCATGCCAGGCCTTCTGAAGTTCCTGGCTAGCCTCAAGGTTTTTGGTTGCCTTTTTCATGTACTCAGCCATCCTGGAGCGGAGACCAAGTACATAGTCCACTATATCTTGCTTTGGGGGCTTGAGAGGTAACTCCCATCCTTCCTTCACCAAGCACAGTGGACCCCTCACAGGGTGGCCAAACAGAAGTTCAAAAGGGCTGTAACCAACCCCTTCTGAGGCACCTCCCTATATGCGAATAAAAGGCAGGGCAAGAGTATGTCCCATCTACGCCTAAGCTTTTCTGGGAGCCCTTTAATCATGCCCTTCAAGGTTTTGTTGAATCTCTCAACTAAACCATTGCATTGTGGGTGATAGGGTGTGGTGAACTTATAAGTAACTCCACACTCCTTCCACATTGCTTTTAAGTACCCAGACATGAAGTTTGCACCCCTGTCGGATACTACCTCCTTAGGAAAGCCCACTCTTGAGAAGATTCCCAGGAGGGCCCTTGCCACCACAGGTGCTGTAGTGGTCCTGAGGGGAATAGCTTCTGGGTATTTATTTATTTTATTTTTATTTATTTATTTTTGTGTTTTATAGAGCGCGAACTTGACCCGTTAGGGTATCAGAGCGCTTTACAGGAAACATAGAAATGTGCAATAGGCTTGGAATCACAATAATATACAAAGGTAAAAGAGGGCAGGATGCAGGATATAAAAAAGATAGTGGACACGGATGTACGGTTTGCGATTTATGGTTGCTCGAAACAAGTCCCCAGGTTTCTAGGGTACCTGGTGGCATGATCCACTACCACCAGGATAAACCTGTGCCCAGAGGCTGTTTGGGGATCCATGGGACCAACAATGTCAATCCCTACCCTCTCAAAGGGCACCCCGACCACAGGTAGTGGTATCAGGGGGCCTTTGTAGTGCCACCTGCTTTGCCACTGGCTTGGCAGGTTACACAGGAGCGACAAAACTCCTTACTGTCTTCAGACATGTGGGGCCAGTGAAAGTGAGGGACAATTCTGTCCCAAGTCTTGTTCTGGCCCAGGTGTCCTGCTAAGGGAATATCATGGGCTAGGGTCAATAGGAAGCCCCTGAACTTCAAAGGTATTACCAACCTCCTGGTAGCACCAGGCTTGGGGTCTCTACTCTCTGAGTACAGGAGTCCATCATCCCAATACACTGTATGGGGACCACTAGCTTTCCCAGCAGCCTCAGCAGCAGCTTGCTGTCTGAGGGGTTCAAGGGAGGGGCAGCTCTGCTGCTCCTGGCTCAGATCTGCCCTAGAAGGTCCCCCTGTCCCCAAGAACTCAACCTGGTCAGGTTCAAGTTCCTCTGGGACAGTTCCTTCTTCAGGGCTGAGATCATCCCCCTCAAGGGACTGATCTTCCTCCTGAGCCAAGGGGGAAGGCATGCCTTAACCCTACTACTCCTCCTCTTGGAAGGCACTTGGTCCATTCTTCCAGAATCCAAGGCCTGTTCAGTGCTAGACATTTTGGCTTGTGACCTGGTCACAGCAAACACATCTGCAGGGATCCCCAGCATTTCTGCATGGGTCCTGAGCTCCACTTCTGCCCAAGCAGAAGTCTCTAAGTCATTGCCAAGCAAGCATTCGACTGGTAGGTTTGCACTTACCACAACCTTCTTAAGGCCAGTTACCCCTCCCCAGGAGAAGTTAACAACTGCCAGAGTATGGTCTGTTCTGACATTGCTAGCATTGGTCACTTGGTACATTTCACCAAGCATAACTTGCCCAGGTAGCACAAGGTCTTGTGTCACCATTGTGACACTTGCCCCTGTGTCCCTAAATGCCAAAGCCTCTCGTCCATTGATTAAAGGCTGTTGTCTGTACTTGCCCAGATTACTGGGACTCATAGAGGAGGGCACATCCATGCCTCCATCACAGACTAACACAGCCTGAGTCAGTTCTCTAACTAGGTCAGAGCCCAACTCAGTTCCCAGGGTGAACCCTACTAAACCCTTTGCTGGAGCACTTCCACCAACTGTACTAGGGGGAACAGGTGCCTTAGGGGCATTGGTGGGTGCTGGACTGGAGTCTTTGGACTTGGTGCAATCACTGGTCCAGTGGGTCTTTTGCTTACAGACCTTGCACCATGGTTTTCTTTGGCCTTTACCCTTGGTAGACTGGGAATCCCCACCAGAAGAAGATTTTTGGGGGCCTGATGAAGACTTTTGATCTTTACCCTTCTCCCCACCCTTGTCAGAGTTCTTAGCATCTTGCTTCTTGGTTTCCCCACCTTGGTTCTGTACCTTCTGCTTCACCCTGGTTCTGACCCATTTGTCTGCCTTCTTTCCCAATTCTTGGGGAGAGGTCAGATCAGAGTCAACCAGGTACTGATGCAACAGCTGATTTTGACAGTTATTAAGAATCTGCTCCCTCATTATCAGATTATACAATCCTGAGAAGTCACACACCTTACTGCCCATCAACCAGCCTTCCAGAGCCTTGGCAGAACAATCCACATAGTCTACCCAGTCTTGAGTCTGTGCTTTTGGGTGTCTCTGAACTTCAACCTGTACTGTTCAGTGGTTAGGCCAAACCCATCAATAAGAGCACTCTTCAAGACCTTGTAATTGTCAGCATCCTCCTCTCTAACAGTGAGGAGCTTGTCTCTACCTTTGTCAGCAAAGGAGAGCTACAAGATTGCTGCCCACTGCTCCTGAGGGACCTTCTGTACTTTACAGGCCCTCTCTAAAGCAGTTATCCATTTGTGGATATCATCCCCACTCTGGTAGGGAGGGACAATCTTGCTCAGGTTCCTATGGTCATAGGACCTTTCCCTATCTCTAGGGACATGGCTGCCACCATGGGACTCTAGTCCCAACTTTCTTCTCTCTCTAAGGAGATCTAGGGATTCTCTATCTAAAGCCAATTGCTTCTTCCTGATCTCCAGTTGAGTTTCCTCATACTGGACCAGTCTCTTTCTTCTCTCATGAGAGGATTCCCTCCTGTGAGAAGAAACAGAGCTCCCTATGGAGGTGCCAGAGTGGTTAGACTCCTGAGAAGGAGACCTAGACTTTCTGAGCACACTCATAATCCTTCCTGGGGGACAAAGGTGTGGTTCTCTAGATCCTCATCTTCATCTTCCCCAGAAGGGATTGGGTTTTCCAGGTCAGGGTCATTGTCACCCTCCTGGTCAGTTTCAGAGGGGGGCTGGGGGTTGTGGTACCCCTGGCCCCTTCCTCATCTGCTGGCCCACCCTCTGCTCCTACCCCTTCAGTCTCTGAAGACTTACTAAGATCATAAGCCACCAACAACTCCTGGAGGTGTTGGGTGGTGGGACTCTGGCCTGTCCTTAATTTCCTCACGTTACACAAAGCTCTCAGTTCCAAGAATGGGAGTGTGTCATACTTGGAGGGGGAAGCTCAATGGCTTCCTGCAGGGCATCTTTGGATCCTGCTTTTAAAGACATTACTAGTGTGGTGTGGTGTATGCACTACCTACTCTAGTGTGGCCTACTAAACTCTCTTGAGTTGTAGAAAGGGTTGTGCTATCCCTTAACACACAACTCTAAGTTCAGTAGAACTTACTGTTATTCTAAGCTTAAATTATATGTACCTTAGGTACCTTTAGTGGTTTTCAGTTGATCAATTCAATTGAGATTATCTGGTAAAACAATAGCAAGCTGGAATCCCACACGCTGCACACCAATGTGAGAAGTTGGCCTGGCATATGCTGTCCACTAATTATAGTGGGCACCTTGCACCAGTCCAAATCGACTCTTATGGTAGGTAGGTTAAAGACAACCTTATTGAAAGCTATCCTAGTGGTAGCTATGGAGAGCAGCCTTCAGGCTAAGTCTTGAAGGAATGTAAAGCAGCTTGTTTTACCAGTCTATAATCTCTTGAGTGACCAAATGAAAGAGCACCACACCAGGTATATATTCAAAATATATGTATTTATTACTAAACACACCCCTCTAGTCTCTTTATGAGGCTAGAGTTCGAAAGTACATAGGTTATAAGATCTTAAATCACAATAATAGCACAAATACACGTTTGGGCCCTAGGGGCGTACCAAACCATATACCAATAAAGTGGTATGCGAACCACGACTGAACTAGACACTAGGCCTAGAGCCTCTAGAAGTGCTTGGACCACAAGGAACCACCCAAGGTAGTGACACAGGGGACCCACGGGAGACGCGTGCAGTGTAAATACACAACCGCGATACGCCGTTAACTTCTATGGAGAAAGTCGGGATCGGGAAAATAGAGGAAAGGGACACTTAAAATAGGACTAGGACAAAACCCTTTGAGATCTAGGACTTTGAAGAGTCTCTACCCACAGGAGCACCGGAGTACTCGTGTTACCTCACCCAGGGAAGCCGGGTGCATAGGTGCCTTTCGGGGTCGGGTTTCGTCGTCGTTTCGTATGGCGATCTGCTGCAAAGTGCTGCTGGCGACCAGGAGAAAAGTGTCCGGGTGGATCCAAGAGTGGATCGGAGTTCTGAAGAACCTGAAAGCAGAGGGGACAGAGTCTGGGTCACTAGCCAGTGACCAGGAAGGCGATGGACAGATGCCCACCGATGTCGAGTGCTTCAGGTGCAGTGACAGTCGTCTTGACTCTTCAGCCACGAGGTCCGGGAGGCGTTGTCGGCGACCAGGAGCAGGATTCGGGCTGGTGCTCAATGTCTGTCGAGTGCTGAGGTGTCGGCGACCGGATTGGACCCAACAAGCCTTGGCAACGGCAAGTCTCGAGTAAGATGTAGATCGTCGATGATGCAGACCAGCAAGGTCTGGGGAACTCACCCAGCGAGGGTAAGTGAGGGCAGGCCTGGAGCAACCAGGATGCCAAGTAAAGAAAAGATTGGCCTTCGTCAAGGGCTACTAGCCAACGGGCTAGCAACCGCGAAGGAGCCTCGTGACGCCGCACGTGGAGCTGGCTTACAGGACATTCGTGGAGTGGGGGCCAGTGATCTTCGGTGCAGGTGGTGCTGGAGGCTAGGGCTACTCGGAGCCCAAAGCACGACTTCTTGGGAGACCCAGAAGATGGTGCACTTGCAAGTGTGCTTGGTGTCCAGGGGTCACGGTCTCAAGTCACCCACGATAGCCACGGGCCTCAGCTTTGCTGGGGACTCAGGGTAGCCTCGGGGAAGTCTGAGAATCCACCTCTGGTGATGCGATGACCTCGGCGTCCGACGGGAGCTTCAGTGATGCGAACCGGACAGATGCTTCTTTGGTGCCTGCCAAGCAGGGAGTCACTCCTTGACCCCAAGGGAGATTCTTCAGTCCTCTAATCTTGTCGTAGAGCGTCGAAGGTCCAGGATTCAGTGTCAGAGTTTCGTCCAGGTATAATCTAAAGTCCTAAGGACTGGGTTCCTACCTTTATTCTAAAAATAGGGGATGGACTACTCTGTGGCCCCACCTATGGGTGGGTCAGGGCCGAGGGTGGCTACACCCCTTTCCCTTTGTCCAGTTCGCGCCAAAGCAGGGGCTGCAAGCCCCTGATCCGGTTTGAACTGGGGTATGCACAGGGATACCAAATGTGCCCCCAGTGCAGGACTTCAAAGCACCAGAAAGTGCTCCCGCCCAGCCCCAATACACATTGTCCTGTCTGGGGAGGTGGTCACACCTCCCTGGGACAGGAAACCTATTGTCCAGGCCTCCCCTGCCGGAGTTTCGTCCAGCAGCAGGAGGCCAGACTCGTGTCTGTGGCAGCAGCATCCATTTTGTGATGCCAGGGCTCTGGAAAGAAGTTACCGGACTCGTCAGAGTTAACATGCCTTTCCCTCTAGAAGGGTGGAATGCTACCCCCGCCACCAGGATTGGCGGGGGGGTAGTATTCCAAGATGTTTGACACCAAACACGACATGTTTAGGTGCAGCCATTCCATAGTTAGCATTTTACCGCGAGGATATAATGCGTTTAAGAGTATATGGTCAGGCTGCACTACAAACAGCATCAGAGATGGTCTCCGAACGCTGCAGAGGGGCCCTGCTCACGCAGGGGCACCCTCTCACATAGGAACCATGCACTCTGCCTTTAGGATTGATAAGGCCTGCCTTAGGAGTGACTTATAGGTTTATATGTGTGTATGCATTTAGTGATATAGGTAACCTATACCACAGCAAGGGGTGCATGCACCACCTTACCCAGGCTGCAGTAGCAGACCTGTGGTGTCAGTTTGGATGGCCTTCCAGGGGTGGCATAATACATGCTGCAGCCCCTGGCAGGCCTCTGAGGTACCTATGCCCTTGGTACATAGTATACCATATACTAGGGACTTACAAGGGCACTCCAGATCCCAATCGGTGATGTGCCTAAGGCACATGGAGACCCTTTTAAAGAGGAAACAGCTAGGCTGGGGTTCTGAATAGCAGGGCCCCAGCCAGACTAATGTCGAAAACCAGTGAAGCATCAGCAAAAAGTGGGGGTACCCATGTGAAGCAGATCCTACTCTCCTACATGGAGTTCAGCAAAAACTTCGCCTCCACCGCGTGGCGGAGTTTTCCAGCAACTACCCCGAGTTAGCCTGCTACCCTCCTGAGTTAAACATGCTGTTTTTTCACTGCACTTACTTCCTGATTAGTGCAATTGTTTTTTCTTTTTGTTTCTGTACAGCGCTCCGACAACCTCAAGGCCTGATCTGTGCTGAACATGTAAAGAAATAAAAAGTGCTGCTATTTCAGTGTACCCAGATGAGGACAGCTAAACTTCTCAAAGGTGGAAGGATCACATGCACAATCCCTGGGTGTAGTGCAAGGACTCTGTTTCCTCCATCTTGACTTCCAAATTATTCTGCATGTAGTGCTTTCTGAACATACACACCTCACTCAGAACAAAAGCGCTGCACAAGCCTCACGGCCCTCTGCACTACCTGTGCCCTGTCGTCACTCCTCACGGCCTTCCTATGCACTGCAGCGCTGTGCCCGTTTAATCCAAGACTGAGATCTAGCGGCGCAGCTTCCACCCCTCGGGCAGTCACATCACACTACCGGACACACAATGGACGAGTTCCTCACTGGACCCTTTCTAGTCTACTACATGCAACGTGCTATTGCTGCTATCTGCCATTTGCTTTGCGCCTTCTGGTCCTGCTGTGATCTCGCAACCCCGTTTCCTCTGCGGTTGGCTGCAGGCCGGTTCCTGCATGCCATCTCTGATCATGTCCAATGGTGATCCGACTACTTATTGGCTGCGCCAATAAGATAGCCCCAGGCACGCAAGCGCTCTTGAAAACCAAAGTAACATACATAAGACACTATTTCAAGATGTCTATTTAATTTTTAGAACTACCCCAGCCAACAGAGAGAGGCAACATCACTCTGCATTTAGGAATGTCTTTGAGCTATGTTTTACATCTAAAGGAAATGTGCATGGTGCGCTCTTTGAACATAGCAATAAAATGTAAAGCATCTGGTACCTGGTCTCACTGCTACAGACCGCCGCTAAATCTATTGCAGTAGTGGTAATAAAGCGCTCTAAGTCAAAAACATAGTAAAAGTGATCTTTATTGCGGGCCCAGGCCTGCCTGATTTCACGTGGATGTTTTTAACAGGTGCCCCTAAATGGATACTCTGGGACAAGATTATTGCATTATCTTTAATCTCTTCAACTTTGAAACTTGAAAGTACTCCTGCAGGGAGGAAGCTTTACTTCTCTGTGTTGCTCGTCCATTACGCTTCGAGGCACGCATTTATCGATTTTAGAAGGATGAATGGCTGAAGTGCACCTGCTGTAGTGCACATCTTTGACCTGCAGGTTATACTTAGATTTCTTCAGCAGGTACTAACCGGATCCCCATTCTGATCTGAGGCCTTTTAAGAGTTCTGTGAGTGCAATGATCACCTCTGCATCCGTATCAGAACTCTCTCAAGTCTCTAATTCGGGGAAAAAAACACAACATCTTGGGGTATATTCACAAGAACGTGTGATAATTACCGCAAGAGTAGCGCAACGCAACTTTCAGCATCGCAGCCTATCGCGGGAAAATAACCCCGTGACAACGTGGAATTCACAACACGGCGGTAGCATGCGATGGATTGGCCGACATCGCGGCCAATGCTCGCGATGCAACCACCTCGACGGAGATAAAAACACAAACCACAACGCGAAAAAGCTGCGATGGTCCAAAGCGCGATAAGAAAACAGTGACAACCATCACGAGGGCAGCAATGCTCACGCGCAATGCTGGAAAAAGCACAAGAACAGCATACGGAAAATGCCACAGAACAAAATACATCAACAGCGGAGTACCACGGATGCACCCTGGCCAACTGCAGAGGACAACATGCACACCACAACATCCAAGCACCGTGGAAGAACAGAACCTACAGGCACACCGCATGAAAGAGACCAGTGGCAGACAAATCAGAGCCGCAGGAGCGATACACCCACCGTGCAGCATACGCACATAAGCAGAAGTGCACCTCGACATTGACAACATCCGGGTACAAACAGCAACACCTCCATAACTGAACACAGGACACAACTGGTTCGGAAAATGTGCACAAACTGGCAAATCACATCTGAAACCCCAGGGATATGTAACATGACAATGTACAATTCCAGCCTGTAACCTGCAAATATGTTTTATTCACACATGCAGTGCAATTGGACATCTACTACTGTCCCATGAATGCCACGGATGGTCACAATGTGACGTGCTCATGAGAAGTAAGTGTCAATGATGGAGTCCCTACGGGCCATTCCTGCCGCAGCTGCAGTGGGATGTGGGCCACCTGCCCCATCACCACCATCATCGTCTGGAAATGGGATCCATGGGGCCCTGGTGCGAACACAGATGTTGTGCAACACACAACATGCAACGATCATCTTGCACACGACGTCCGAGCTGTACAGGAGCTTCCCACCAGTGCCGTCCAGGCACCTGAAACGTGACTTCAACACGCCAAATGTGCGTTCAACGATGCCCCTGGTGCATATGTGGGCTGCATTGTACTGCCTCTGGGCGGGTGTGGTCGGGTCCCGGAGGGGTGTCATCATCCAAGGGCAGAGTGCATATCCTTGATCACCTGTGACAGTGCAGGGAGAAAAGAGTCAATACTTGGTTCGGCAGGATGTGATGGCAGGCCCACCAATTCAGTGACGCCTGTGCTGGCTGTGTGTGGGGTGAGTGTAAGCCAGCCCTCAGGGAGTAGCTGGTGCTGGCAACTACACCAACAGTCATCAGGCACACAGACATGCAATGTCAGAACTACAAGGGGGATGACTCGGAGTCGCACAGAGCTAGTCACCCCGGATGCACAGCGGCCGCCACGGGACGCTGACCTGCGGGAGACTGGGGTAGGGTCATGAGGGCAGAGCAGTGCCTCACATGTGTCATGGCTGCATTCCGCATCTCCACACGTTCAGCTGTTGTGTGGCTGTGGTGCCATGTGAAGTCTGTATTGGGTGCAGGGGTAGCCCAGGATGACCATGGAGTTGTGTAGTTGTGTCTGGTAGGTGGTCGTGTAGTTTGACATGTCGGATGTGGTTTGGTCACGTGTGCATCCCCACAGTTGTGCTTTGTGCATTGGTGGCTGTGGGATGTGTGGTGTGTTGATTTGGCACTTACCAACGAGCAGTCCCGTTCCATATGTGCCATCCTGGAAGCGCTGGTTGATGATGGACTGTCGGAAGATGAAGGTATCATGCACACTGCCTGGGTAGTTGGCGACGACATTGGTGAAGAGTCCTCGGTGGTCCAGTATTGCCTGCACATTGATGGAATGCGTGTGCTTCCTGTTGCGGTAGTGGTGTGCAGTATCCGCAGGGGGCACAAGTGGGACATGTGTGCAGTTGAATGCCCCCAACACGGCCGGGAATCCGGCTATGGCGTAGAAGCCTTGCTTAGTCTCCAGCTGTTCCTGCGCAGTGTTGGGGAAGTGAAGGTACTGGGGTATGAAGCTGATGATGGCATCCAGGACAGGTGTGATGAACTTTGATAGGGCTGGCTGTGAGACCCCTCCGACTCTGGCAGTTGTTGGTTGGAAGGTCCCAGAGGCCAACAGGTGCAGCACTGCCAGCAGCTTTTTCTGCAGAGGGATGTTTGTTCTCCGCTGTGTTGGGACCGTCAGCCTGTGGGCGATGTGGCTCATGATGCGTAGGATGGTTGTCCTTTTGAGCCTGTAGTGGGCAATGACTTCCGCGGGCGTTAGGTCTGTGAGAGTGGTGCGTTTTTGGTAGGTCTGCTATCTTACTCTACGCTGCCTCTGTGGTGGTCCGGGGGGGGGGCTAGTCCGGGTCCTGGGGGTGGTGGCGGTCCTGGGGGTGGTGGCGGTGGGTGTTGTGGCCCTGTTGGGGCTCCGAGCTGCATGTAGAGTAGCTCCATGGCGTTGTTTGTTCTTCGGGTATGGCTGTGTTTGGGGCTCCGTTGCCTACTGCAGGTAGACGTCCGTCTTTACACCTGCTTGAGGCAGGTGTTAAATACCTGTGGCTACCGCGGCTTTTCGCCTGTTTTTGGTTCGCTTCGCAGTTCTGTCAGTTCGTTGTGAAAGTGGTGTTGTTGTTTTTTCATGTGTTTTTGCACGGGAACGCCTACATCTGCATCTCATTAGGGTTAGTTGGTGGTGTCCGCCGTGGTGTTAGATTTTGGGGCAGTTATCACGGGAATACTGGCATTGTCTGCAGTTTGCACCAGCTTGTGAATGGGGTGTTAAATCTATCTCCACTTTTGTTGCGTTAAGGTGGCGATAAATCAGAGTTGACTCCTTGTGAATATGCCCCCTTGTTTTTAAATAGTGCGTTGTGGCTGTGTAGGTAATATTACACACCTTGGTGGTACTGAATTTATCAAACTCACAAGGATGAAAGGCTGAGCGTGTCCCATTAAACTTCACTACTGCGACTTTGAGGTTGTGCACGCAGTTGCAGTAGCCCATTGGACGGATCTTACCAATGATTGTCATTATACCCCAGCCTTCTCTTCTTCTTTTCCATCTCTCCAGTGTGGATCGTTTTAGGCGACAGCTGCTGCTTTGGTGAATTCAGCTGTTAAAGTGACTATGAAATCTAATACTTCATAGCAAACGACAAGAAGATAAAAAAAAACACCAAACCTTCAACCGAATGTATTCCTGTAATAGGCGATTTACTAGCCAAGGGCCCTTTGCAAGCAAATGAGCCCCTTTCTTCCCTCTGTGGGACGCTCTCAACTCTGGGCCCCGGTGCCGCTGCACCGCTGCTGCAGTAATGTATGATACTCGCTCTTTGGGGCGATTCCTTGAATTTACACCGTAAAATAGGGACAGACATGTTTAATTGCTCTTCATGGAACACCGTACTCAGTGAAACAATACCCCAGACAGAAGAGAAGTTGCTTTTCACAGGGTGCACACATGACTGCTGATTCAACTGGGGTAACGGAGGTGACATCACGTGCTCTTTCACTTCGTGATAATAGATGTCCTCCTCAGTAGTTTTACATCGTTTGGTTGAAGAGTATATGGCTCCTTAAAGGTTAGGAATTAAGTTCTGTATAATACTAATTCCAGTCAGTGCTCCTCCCCTGCACTATGATGTTTAGTGGGCGCATGCGTATGGGCATTAACTCTGGGCTCAAGCTCGTAGGGGCAGTGGGAGATGCCCTGGGTGCATGTGGAAAGGGCAGTCAGTCACGAGCTTGGTTCGACCTGGGGACAGCTTCTTCTTGTCTGACCACATAGGAATTGGGGTCAAAGAGCGCACCCACCAAACCTAACCCTCTTGTAGTTCCCCCAAAGGCGTGGGGGCTTGGAACGCACCCCCCGGCTATGCACCAGCCCCCGCTGCCAGGTGGAGGAGATGAGGCTTCGCTATGGGAGAATGGCACTTTCTAGACGCTACTGCTGGCTCTGTGTGCGCTGTCATCTTTCTGTCTACACATTGCCTTTAGCGGCTTACTCTAGCTCTGGGGGACCACCAAGGCCCTTGATGTCCCATGCCCAGGAGCCTGAGGGTCACTGTACAGGAGGTTGTCCTGCCAGTAAATATGGTGACTACCAGAGGCATCACTTGCTACTTGGGCGTCACCCTGTTGCCTCATGCCCACAAGGGTTAGGCACTTCCTTTTTACTCCTATTTAGTGGGTCCTCCTTCCACATGCCATCCAGCAAGCTCAGGCAGGTCACCAAGGGAAGCAATTCCCTCCTCCGCGGACTCCGGGGCAGCCACCACAGATGCCCCATCCATCTCACTGTAGGTACATTCAGGGACTGGATTACCACGCCCTCTGCCTTTCCCCTTCTTAGCAGCTGACTGAGCCAATGTTCCAGGCTGCAGCCGTTCTTAATTCCCTTCCTGGACAGACATGGACCTTGTTGTGGCACAGATCCACTCAGGTAACCCTAACATCTCCATATGAGTCTTGCGCTCCACTGCCTTCCAGGTAGTGTGATCCTGGTCATTACCTAACAAACAGTCTACAGGCATGGCAGGGCTCACTGAAACTTTCAGAATGTTAATACTGATAAAATAAATGCAATGTTTATATAATGATACATTCGTACATAAGAACAAAATCGCATCACTATTATCAAATTCGTCTATCATGAATTCTGCATCAAATCCTAAGAAATATGTTGTCAGGCAGGCCCTGTAACCTAGGCCTGAGAATACTGATTTAGAAGTCACCGATGGGGTGGCACGTAGCCGGCAGACAAACGCGCGAACAGGAAACTCAAAGCCATCTCCCAGATAAGCACAGCGACACCACAATGGTCCAGGGAAATTGGCCCCAATAAAGCACACATGGCCAAAGGGTGCACACATTCCAAAACACCATAAAGTCAGATGCCACATGAAGTTAGGAAAACACAGCCAATCAGGACACAGTACACACAGTGACCATGCACCCCACATGCTGGATATCTGGACCCGTTACCCACTGGCCCACATTGTGTCGACGCAAAGTCGAGGCCCACCTGCACCTAAATTAGTGTTTAATTAAACCAACTGTTCCTGTTTTGCCAAAACGCCTCTTGTCTTTTGTTTTTTCAAGGTAAATTCATATTCGAGCAACAAGAAGACCTGAACTCCCCCCCAACTCAAATGAACAAGGGCCACAGGACAGTGACCCTATCTGTTGTCAGCCACCACAACCTGGTGGAATGTATTAGGAATTACCTGTTATCTGGAAACCAGTTGACTCCTTACCATAGTCATACTGGCCCCTGTATCCCACAGAGCCTCAACACTTTGCCCATTAACAGTGACCCATTGCCTATACCTTGTAGTATTTGAGGGCACATGGATCTTAGGAATCATCTTACTGTCACACAGGAACACTAGGGTAACTTCTGTAAACCCCCAACCCCCCCATTAACTGAAACACACTCCTCCCCCTATACTACGCTAGCCACCCGTGGAATCTTTCCTCCAGTGGTAGGTCGTGCTCTTTTTGGTCTCTTGGAATACCCTTGTAGTGTCCATACTCCCAGCACTCATACCACTTGATGGGCTTGGGCTGCTGACCTTTGTCAGGGTAAGTTTTCTTCTGGTGTCGAGATTGGGAATGTGAACCAGGCACTTTCCCTTGTGAGTTGTTTTGCGTGCCTTTTGGAGAACTCAGTCTTTTTATCTCCCTCCTCCTTCTCCTGGTGGGAACCCTGACCACCTGCTCTCCCCCAGGTACCTTTTTGGAAACTCTGGTGCTGACCCAGAGGTCTTCCTTCTCAGCAAGCTTCCTGGCATCAGTAAGCTTGCTATCAACCAAGTGTTGGCGCAGCTCTGGAAAACAAGTATAAAGAATGTGCTGCTTCAAAAACAAGTTGCACAACCCTTCATAATCTTGAACTTTGCTTCCCCTCACCCAGCCCTTCACTGCCTTACCAGCATAATCCAGAATATCCACCCATGTTTGTGTAGAGAGTTTGTGACTAGCCTTTAATCTTTGTTGGTACCTCTCGGGTATCAACCCAAACTTGCTGATTAGAATGGTCTTCATGGCAGTGTAGTTGGTCTGGTCCCCCACCTCCAGTGTAAGGAGTATGTCCCTGCCCACCATGGACCTGTACCTCCAAAGACTACCCCTCCAGAACTCCTCTGGGACCCTGTGCACTTTCAAAGCCACTTCATAGGCTGCCAACCATTTATCTATGTCATCCCCCACATTGCCACTGGGCGCCATATCTTTTGGGATATGGAATCTGGACTCATCTGAAGACACTGCAGAGATGCTGCCACCATTGTTTCTGTTGCTGGACCCCACTTGGAGGGCTCTATAACCCAGCTCTCTAAGGCTTAGCTCATGGGCCATCTTCCTTTCCTACATGGCTAGCCTCCCCCCATCAAGAGATTGCACTTTCTCAAGCTTAGCAAGGGCAAGGGTCTGCTCCTTGTCCTTCTCCGTCTTGGCAAGCTCTATCTTTAGTTTCCTCTCCTCCCTCCTGTCTGCCAGCTCCTCTGAGGACAGGCTCCTTGAAGACACACTGCTGCCTGCTCTACAGTGGATCACTGGTCCTGGGAGGAAATTGCCCCCTCCCCTCAATAGACTGCATGTCAATACCCTCTGGCAGGTCCTGTTCTGATCCTTCCTCAGACACAGATCCCTCCTCAGAATCACTGACATAATATCGACTGAGCACAATATCGAGTTACCAAAATATCGGCGCTAAAATATCGATCACAATAATATCGACTACCAATACTTATTAAAGAAATTACACAAATATCGAACACAAAATTGCGTACATCAAAAATATCGTATACAACATTATCGAAAACACAAATATCGTTAAAAAAAATATCGAAGTTTCTTTAATAAACATTAAAATGTCCTAAATATCGAAAAAAATAATATAGACTACAATTATATCGGTTTTATTTAAATATCAACATTTAAAAAAGTAACTAAAATTAACATAGCTTAACTCCAAAACGTATTTTCACTATATAAACATTAACTACACACATTATAATTATTATAAAACTATATTATAACATAAAAACATCAAAACTTTACTAATGACACTATTAAACTTCACATAAAATATTATTACAAATAATACATACAATGTTATACATTTTAAACTATATTAAACATACAAAAGCAAAGAAATATGTTTAAACAAAATAATTAGCACT